>CM065168.1:43920793-44441598 GCA_033026295.1 Channa striata
TTCCCAACTTCCAAAAGCAATTGTTTCTCTAAGATCTTGGTTGTTTTCTTGGCTTGATGCAGCCCAATAATTTGACTCCTCTGATACAGTTACTTCTTTTCCACAAACATGGGACGTGTCTTTTGTTAAGAAATGGGAAGCTACTCATTGCATCAGTTAGGGTTCAATAACGTGTTGCCAGCTACGACATAACGATATCTGCAGTAACTATCCAATAGAAGGCTCATACTTATTTGTTTAGTTAAATCCAGGTGGTAATTTTTTGGGCCTGGCAGTGTATAATACAACAGCCACAGACACACAATCAGGCTGCAGGTGTGCTGTGTTAAATGACAGAATTTGAATAAACACATTTTTGTTCAGGAGTCATTTGAATCCTGCAAAATGATCTTCTTAATGGACTGATCAAATAAACCAGAGCTGAATATTGTTTCATTGTTGAAAACAATGTAAATTTAGCTGGTTTTCGAAATTTTAATTAACATTTCTGAAATTCATTTTATTGTTAAAAAGTAAAAGTTATTGTCAAGTTAAAAGTTAAAGATAGATTGTGAACTTGTGTGTAGAATAAACCATTAAGCATATAGCATATGTGCGTTGTATAATATTATAAGGTGACATAACAACATAAATATGTATAACAATGTTGTATTTAAATAAAGCTAGACATGTTTCAATATCTGAATTAAACTTCTTTGCACAATCGTCATCTGTACCACCACAGACGACAAACAAATGCACAGATGATTATCAGAACATTCAAATAATGGTCCAGCTCATGCTGCGCTGACCTCGGTGACGATCAATAATGTGAAAAATGTATTTGCCTTTTGTAATTTACCGTAAAAAAGGGTATAGTGAAATATCAGCTGCAAAAAAAAGAGAAAAAACAAGAACAAACCAGTGCAGGTCTTACTCGTTCTACACACACGAATGCACCTCTTGAAACAGACACATATTAAAATATATTTATATCAGGTACCGGTAAACAGCAGTCAGAGAGTTTAGAGATGCAGATGAAAGAAATCGGTAAGGAACTCTGCTGAGGTGGGTTTTCTTTGAAATTTAGTTTAAAATTTGTTTATTTTCATTTGAGAATATCGTTGAATAAATTGTTTGTACTTAATAATCTGATTACTTGTGCTGAAGAAATATCTGACTTAATTAGTATTATTCATAGCTTGTGTTGAAATGCTCTCTCACATTGTAAGACACATTTTGTCTTTTTTTGAAACATGTTTTTATACCTTTGCTAAGTGTGTAATTTGTAAGAAAGAATCTTTCTTAAATTTTTTGTTGGACTTATATGGAGTTAAATGTTTTGTGTTGATGCAGCTACTGGCTCTGAAAACTGAGACTCAAAGCAAACTTAACTGGTGCCTGTTATAAAACCTAAAAAAAAAAATCAAACGAGAAAACCTGAGAAAAACACAAAAATTTTCTGGGGACAGATTTAAAGGACACAAGTTAGGATTAGGATGAAATGTCCATTCTATACATTTACGACAAAGTTGTGTTTTGGACACAGATTCAGTTTCCTGTGAGCAGTGTCTTCATGCATGTAGATGTCGCTCGGAAAAAAAGCAGGAACACTCTCAAAAAAACTGCTATGACGCGCAGTTCTGGAGGAGAAGCAGGGTAACTGGTACATAGAGTAAAGGTGGGGTCACTTTAAGCATCATTACACATGTCTGCCTGAGCAACCAAAAAGAAGCTGGCCAGTCCCTCGGGCTGCACCAATCCTTTGGGTGCGTCCTTGTTTTTCTTCCAATATACACCAAACAAAATCCTGGAAATGGGACTGTAACCATTAACATGTGGATGATGTGGAAAATCTGGTTAGCATTAAACATTCCAGGCCTCTCTGGTTGTAACCATAATTAGACTAGCCTGGTGAGAGGCCTCTCCATTTAGAGAATAATGGCTAAACATGTACAGTAGGTATCCATTGTCTATTGTACACAGACAATCAACATCATCTGTCCTGAGACCAGTCAATCCAATCACAAAGTCTCCCTAAATAAAATGAGAGGGACCGGCTGCAGATAAGGTTGGAACCTTATTCGTCTTACCTGTTCTGGATAAAGCCATTTTCTGGAAATTCCGAAGGCTTTTCTGAACTTTTCTGGAGTTAACGCCTTGATCAATAGCTTTTCCTACGCCTAACTGCCACTTCTGTCAGTAAACCATTTTTGTCTGCAACCAGGTTCTCCTAAAGAGATCCTTTGAATATTGAAGGGGAATTCAGTAAGACACAATTGGAGGTCCACTCAATTATCCTTCTAGTGGCAGGTTTGGGGTTTAAACAAGAACATATTACATTGGGCTTTGGTCTTTTCTTTCCCTTACTCCCTAACTCAGAGTTTGGTCCTGAAGAACTGCAAGTTGAACCAAGCACACATTTGCTAAAAGGGCGTATTGGCAGAGAGGTCGCTGCATAGTTAAAAATAGTTTGGGGGTGTATGTCACGAGGTCCAAAGAGTAGCCAGATCCTGCCACCACACCTTTATGGTGATGACATTCGGAGCACGAGTAGCATTTCTAACCTCTACCCTGAGCAGCTTAGATAAAATGGTGGCGACTAGACTTTGCATAAAATAATCACCATGTGTTGATTTGGTTTTAACGCTCTCTCTGTCCCCTCTCTTCCCCTTTTGTGCCGCTTCGTCTTCAGGCCTACGTAAACATGTCCGTCAACTTCTCTTCCTTTGCTGAGCTCTCACGTTTTCCCCCTCTTCTGTCATCTTCTAACGTCTCCATCCAGTCCCTCAACAATTCTTGTTTCACATACAAAACGAGCATCATTATCTTCTATGCCTTCTCCATCACCAACCTCCTCGTCCTCCTCTCTTCATCCTCGTCCTCTACCTGGGTTATCAGCAGTGGAAACAAGGCTCCATGTCCATGACAGCAACTAGTCACTCTGACCTCTTCATCTACCACTCCATCGCCATGCAGCTGATTGTTTTCTTGGGGTTAACTTTCTTTTTTTGTGGCGGCTACATCCATGCCCCAGCGATGATGAGAGGAGGTCTGTACATCTGGTCTATAATTGCCCTTGGTCAGGCCATGTTTCACATCCTCACCTGTGTGGAACGCTACATGGCTGTTGTCCATCCAATCACCTTCCTGCGTCTCAGACAATCAAGTGGGATCAGGATCAGAAACATCAGCACTGGATGCATTTGGTTACTGACTTTTGGATGGCTGCCTGTATGTTTTTTTACCAGCTCTACGTTAAATATGATTGTGTATTGCAGCTGTATGGCCTCCTTCATAATGGTGAGCTCTTTTTGCAGCGCTTCAGTTCTTTGGGCCCTCAGGCGCCCAGGGCCAGGAGTAGGTGGGAACAAGGAGAGGGTTGGCCAATCAAAGCAGAGGGCTTTCCAAACTATTGTGACCATGATGGGGGTGCTTTTGTTAAGGTTTGGTGGGAACCTGATTGGTAATGTGATATACAATTCAACAATAGTAACCCCGGATAACTATTGTGTTGTGTTGTTGTTTATATTCTGGATTGATCTGCCCAGTAGTTTAGTGTTACCACTGCTGTTTCTCAACCGCATTGGAAAATTACAGTTTTGCAAACAAAATTCTGACTCCAGATGAGAAATTGATTTTGTGCGAGTGCTATAAAATATTGTGATTAGACTAGCCATTTAAATATTTTAAAAGCAATTCACAAAATGACTTTTTCTGGTTAAAATCAATGCGTGATTCTGTTAAGTCAACATACTATTTAGCAGTATGAGTTGGCATAAGTATAAACAGTAATAGACACAAAATGCAGAGAAAAGCATGTATCTGGTCATATATGTACTAAAAAAGTTTGTGCTTAAGTAAAAGTTGGATCTAACCATGTACATATAATTATATCATCTGCATAAAGACTTACAGTGCTGCACTGCTTTTTGTATTTGTGTAATGATTTATGAATGCTGTACATTAAAAAGTGATACATTTGTTAGCATGACTCTTCTGACAAGTTTTAGCCATCAACAGCTTTGGCAATGAAAATTGCAAAACAGAAGTAATGTTGCGTTGCCCAAACCAGTCACATGGCAGCTACTGTCTATTTAAATTATGAGATGAAAACAGATTTGCTGTGTACCTAATGCAAATGTATGAAATGTAATCTGTGACTGTGACTGCAAAGATCACTTGAAGTGACAAAAAACAGTGATGTGCTCACAACAAAAGACAAAAAGTCTTTGATTACCTGTAATGAAATCTAAGGCTGTGGTCGAGAGCATAATTAATGATCAATCCCCAAATTAACTCAATAAATCATTTATGCCTGTATTAAACTCTAAGTGGTTCACAAATGGTTTGAAAAATGGTGAACAGACATTGCAACTATTTAACGTTAACATTTATATTAAACCACTGTTACCATAGTTGTAAAGTCTTTGTCTTGTTTTTGCTACTTGTGACATAAAATTAACCCACTTTTCATTTCATATCTGACAACATGATACCGACTGAACAGTCTGACAATGATCTCGGGCTGCACCAACGGTTTTATTAAGAGTCAATGAACACAAACATTTGTTATTGCACTGTTCCTTCTGTTCTTGTAAAGAGCAAAGTTCTGTCTTTGTTATTGCTACACTGCAGCTTCTCCTACCACATGGCTCTTCATGTGAGTTTTCAGACAGTGGCTCTGAGTAAAGGCTTTGTCACATAGGGTACACTTGTAGGGTCTCTCCCCATTGTGCGTCCTCATGTGGACAGTCAGGTGTGTTTTGCGAGCGCATGCTTTTCCACAAATGCCACAGATAAAAGCCTTGACACCCGAATGGACTGTCAGGTGGTCGTCCAAATTACTCTTACGTTTGAAGGAAATCCCACAGTCCGGACAGCGGTAAGGTGTCTCTCCGGTGTGCACCCGCATGTGAATCGTCAGGGGTCCTTTGGTTGTGAACCCCCTGCCGCATTCGCCACAGCAGTACGGCTTCTCGTTGGTGTGCCTTCGCATGTGAATCTGCAGCTGCTTGCTGGTGAGGAACATTTTGCAGCAAACGTCACAGAGGTACGATCTCTCTCTGTTCATGTGAGTCTTCTCATGTTGTCTCAGCGTCCCAATTAGTTTGAAACGCTTCCCACAAAGCTGACAGCTGTGAGGTCTTTCCCCTGTATGAATGAACTTGTGACGGGACAAAGATCTGTAGTCGCTGAGGGATTTACCGCACACGCCACAGAGATGCGTCTTCTTGTTGTTGTGAGTCCTGTGGTGAGCTTTTAACTGCTCCTTCAGTTCAAACACTTCATGGCACGAGTAACACTTGTGTAGCTTACTTCCCCCGTGAAGTTTACGGTGATTCTCCAGGGACACCTTTAACGCAAACACTTCATGGCAAACGTTGCATTGGTATGGTCTCTCCCCTGAGTGGGCAGCTACATGCTCATTGAGACTGAGAATACTGGGGAAAGACTCTCCACAAATGTGACAGGTATCAGTCGGGTGGTGTTTCTGAAGATGAGCTTTCATTGTCTCTGCAGACTCGGCGAGCTGTCCACACACTCCACAAGGACTTCCTAAATCGTCAGCGTGACACCAGGCGTGTTTGACAAATTTGACTTGTGAGTTGTGCAGCACTCCGCAGACTTTGCAGGAGAGAACAGCATCACTGAGCTGAGCCTTTGTTTCGGTGATTTTTACAGAACAACGCCTGGCTTTTTGTTTCTTTGCATTATCTGACGGTGATTCAGAGTCACTCTGCCTCAGCTGCGCATCACTCTTGTCTGATTCCCAGACGTCATCGTTCTCATTTGCCTGTCCTCTTCCTCCTTCCCTTTCATCGTTATCACTGCCATCTCCTTTACACTCACCCGTAGAGTGGGACACCACATCCTTAGCTGCTTCGGAAATTATACCATATTCAGTCTCCCCTTCCATGTCTTGTTGGTACGATGTTAAGCTGGTGGACAGAACTGCCACTCTGCTACCTTCAACCTCCTGAATAAGGCTACTGAGGAACACATGAGAAAGAATTATAGGACGACACATCAACAAGTCTGTTTGATATTTGGTCATATTGTGAATATAGATATACTCTCTATATAGTCAGTACTGTAGACACCTTCTATAACTGGTGGGTACAGCAGCCTCAGCCCCCCTAACTAGTAAAAGCTGCACTGAGGCACGAATATAGTCACAATCCCTCCCGTCTGCCAGCAAACGATGTCTGGTGGTCCCAGCACCAGACAGAACGGACCAAAGGAAATTCTTCAAACGAGCTGCCAAACTCTGCAATTTCACTCCCACTATTTAAAAAACTGCTGAAAACAGAACTCTTCCGCATCTTCCTTTGCTCTTTTCTCTTGTTATTACATTGTATGAAACAGAAACACGTCTTTGATTGCACTTTGCTTTAAAGTTTTCTCTTTGACTTTGATTTTTGCTGCCTTGTCACTTGTAAGTCGCTTTACAAATGACTAAATTTAAATGTAAATATACTGTAATCTGTAGATTAGTGACTTTCATTGTGGTACTCTATGGATGAATTGTGTTTCAATTCAACAGAGGCATTTTAGTTTTGCTTCAAATGCAATTATAACAAAGGGAAGAGATTTTCTTAAGGTTACGTCTGGCTCCAATATCACAATCAATGAGACACACTGACTAGGGAAAAGCTTGTTTTGAGAAAACCATGACCTTTAGGTATCCCAGGTTTTTCATAACCATATGTTTTGGTTTACTCGAGTGGAGGCTTCATCTTAAGCAATGCATTTCTATGCAGACAGCTTTTGTAGTTGTTTTAAACCAAGCAACTGTTCTGTTTGAATGATGACTAACACTTTAATTTAGTGCCACTTATGCAAAATATAATTTTCTGGACCAGATTGTGCTTTCAGCTTTGGTTGCCTTGGTTTTAGCTAGGTAATGCATATTTCCTTTAGACATTTACCTTGTTTGTGGTCTGGTTTCATCACATGTCAACAAAGCAGAGGTGGAAAGAGAATCTTGGATTCTGATGTCTTGTGTTTGTAGAGGATGAATCTCTTCTTCACTAGGCTGACATTCATTTTGTGCCTGGAAAGATTAAGACGTCTAATTCCATCTTGCACCTTTTACTTGAAAAAAAACATTGGAGCAGCAACAAACTACCTTCAGTCGGATATACAGTGTTGACTTCCGCGGTCCTGTACAGCTGACGTTCCTCTGGATCTCCTCTGGTGTCACCGTCTTTAACCTCAGCTGCTGAAGCCTACGGGTCTTGTTGGATGTTAAGATATCAAAAGTTTTCTTGTCACCAGTCAGCGAAGGGAAGGTGGCCCTCAGCAGGTCTAGAAAGTCAGCCTCCTTCAGGCCACGAGGACACTTTATCTTTAACACCCGACAATTCTTCAGAACTGACAGAGGAGAGACAAGCAGAACGCACTGAGAGTTTATATGTTACAAACAATCTTATCTTAACAACAATAAATAAACAACACATTTTCTTATATAAGTCAGTCTTTCTCAGTCAAACTCTAGGAAGTGCTTTAGATCTGTGGATGCCAAATTCTTCCTAAATTCAAGCAGTTATGTATATACAACTTTAAATTATGGTGAATTCATATATTTTCAATGCACAAAGAGGGGAAGAGGTTGGACTGTGGTGCAGTAGGTAGCGTCAATCCCCTAATATTGGTGTGTGTGTGTGTGTGTGTGTAAATGGGTAATTAGGAGCAGTGTAAAGACCTTTGAGTACCAACAGGAAGAAAAGTGCTATGTAAGTGCAGACAACTTACTATAAAACCTAAACTAACTGTTACACACATACTTGCAGTATGTAAAACTTTTATTTGAGTCAAGTAACATTTTAAAGTATGTCAATTGGACAGGGGTTCATGTTTCATATCTCAGGTTCTTTGCACAACAAGAGTTTTCTTTCTGTGATTTACCATTTTTTGACAGCACTTCGGTGTGTGAATCCTTCAGGATGCAGATCCTGAGATCAAAGTATTTCTGGGTTTTGACCATCCGAGGTCTGCCGTGCTTCCCCGTCTCACACTGACGTCTGGAGGAAAATGAAACATGAAGATTGACAGCAGGTCAAATATAGACACACACAGTTTTATATAAGTTTAGAACGGCTCCCTCCCGGTTCTATGCCAATCAAATTGCTGTTAACATACAGTACATGCATATCCCATATCCATGAATAACTGACATAACGGGTTCATTAAAATGGGATGAACAAACAGACGTAAATGCAACAAATCCATCCATTGTGTGCAAATTATTTAGAAAACACTGTTTAATATTATTATATAATTTAATAATAATAATACATTTTATTCATAATGACTTAGCACAACCATTCTGTTTGGGTAGACATTTGCAGAGTAATAAATAAGTAAAAATTTTGGGGGTTTGTGTCAGTCTAAATCTTTCTCTGTAAAAACATACTAAGTTTCACAAGAGCGTTGCACAAAATGTACAAATAATAAAATCTTCAACAAAGCTTTAATAGTATTCATACTGTAAAAGTTGTCAATCAATAAATCTAACCATTAATCAGCATTTAAACTTTTTCAAAAAACTGTACAAGTCAGCTTTACACCTTAAATTATCAAGCTGTAACAACGTCAAATATTTAATATCTTTCTCAGATTAACCCATTTTCGTTGCACTTCCATGAACATTCAACAATAATAATAACAACATGTATGTTGGCACCTTGATGGAGTTTGATTATTCAGGCTCTCCTGGTTCTCCAGAGACTTAGGCAACGCGTCCTCCTCATCTCCAATCTCATCTTTGTCATCTTGGCAGAGGTTCCTGCTGCACTTCACGGCTATGAAACGACAAATAACTTTTACTTTATGTTTGTGAAAACGTGAGCAGCTGTGGGGGCTCCATTTGGAACGTGATCATAATAATTACAGTTAATCTATCCACAGTGTCCTGTTTAGGCTTGATGGGCTGGTAAATTCTGTTGAGAAAGCTCATTTGCTGAACTTGATAAAAAAAATCATATTCTGATTTCATGACTCCCTGATTTGAGTTTTAAATTCAGCAAACTGGTTATTCAAAGAACGTGCATGAACATACGTTCAAACAGAAAGCTTCATCACGGCCAAAGCAGACGACGTGTCGTGGTTTGACACCGTTTTATTAACATGAACATTATTTTTGACTGAGCTCAACATTCTCCGTCTCTCCTAACCAGGATTCTGGGGCTTTCGAAGCTGCGACCGACCGGCTTTGCGGAGTGTGACGTGCGGCTGCCGCCTCTGCCGCTCGATCTCCTGCCTGAAGCCCGAAGCCTCCTCCTCGTACCCGGCGACGAGTTCGTCCACAGCGGCCAGGATTTCCCGGGAGGCGGCGGCGAGTCTGTCGGTGACAAACTGTCTCACAAACGCCGCGCTGGACGTTTTAGTGGAGGACTCGTCCGTGTCCGCGGTGTCTCGGTCCATGCTGGTACCTGCCGCTTCACTATTCGACAGGAAGCTCACTGACGTTAGCTTTGTTTACTAGCTTGAAGCGTTTCCGGTTTGGCGGGTGCATGAATGTCAGCCGGGTAAAAACTGACACCTGCGACAGAGGTTCCTGCTCCTTTTCCTCAGTCAGCAAAAAAAATGAATAAATTAATGTAAAGGTACATGAGAACACTTTAAAATGCGCATTTAATAATGAATTTTGTTCGTAGCTCTTGCATGTAAATTAACATAAGACAAACAGCGTAACATGAACATAAACGAGCTACAAAATATGTCGGTAATCTCCTCAGGGCCACACCCACCGGGGCAGGAAGCCCTCATATTCATACACACCATAATTTACCGAGCACATGCTGCCAATAAAAATTATAGACAAAAATACATGTAACAAAAATGAAAAAATTTTGTTTTGCCATCTTTGTATTTTATGGCTATCAAGCTGTGCCTGACAGTATCACACAGGATACTACGTCACAATTCATGAACAACATGAGAGTTCAGTTTTCACGTTCAAAGGAGGCCTGAAGTGTCTTTGTAGGCCTCAGCCTAAAAAACGTGTTTACAGTTGTTCCACACACCCAAAGGCAGCGGAGAAGCAAGAGATATTAGAGGGAAACATAAAATCATTTTTCAGTCTGTCCAGAACATTCAGAGTGATGCATTTGACTGTTCAAATCAAAAGTGACAGAAGTAGTTCATTTCAAGCATTTTATTATGTTATCATTAATTTTAAAGAACAGCTTGGGTTTACAGGAATTATTCCATAGTTTTAGATTTGAAATCTGCTCATATACAGTGTACCGCTAAGTCTTCCATAGCTAACTGAAGATTTCATTTGAGCCACCAACCAATGAGTACAATGAGCAAGACCAATTGGAATTGTAAAATACATAAAACTGAGCGTTGATCCAAATGTCTGACATCAACTAAGGAAAACCAGTGGGCTATCAGTGTTAGCTCATGTTTATTCTGGACCATAAATAGTTAATTCCTGAATGTAAAGTTTTAACATGAAGTTTAAACCTTCATCCCTCATCCCCTTCCTTATTTGTCCTCATGTCCAGCTCGTCTCTTTCTATTTTTACAGGCATGGTCGACTTCCTGGGCTTCTTCTTTGGCACAGGGTAACCTGACTCCCACTGTTGGTGCTGAATGGTAACTGGGCTGGTGGAAGTGTCTCCCTGTTTTCCTTCTGTGATGTCATATTCACACGACACAGACTGAGTGTTGCATTTGGCCGTTGCAATGGGGCTGGGATCAGGTGCAGAGAAGTTGAGCAATCGATGACAGTGTTTAGGTTTCTCTGCCACATGAACCACCAAGGCGCCAGTGGAGGTAGATGAACTCAGCGGTGAATCGCACTGACTAGGGAGGAGTGGAGGAGGAAGTGGAGCCTGGATGTGCATCTTGGATTGATAGGCAGAGTCATCTGGGATGAAGTGCTGGGTGTCATTGGTCAGAGTGTGTGGTTGAGAAGATTGAGGAGGGGAGTCAGCTTGAGCCCGTATGTCATGTTGGGGGATTGTGTCTCCATTTACTCTGGTTTTCAGTGTGCATGCATCATTATCCTGTTGCCAGTCTGTGTAAACCTTTTTGTCCCTGCAGATACGTTTGTGAGTGCTGTGTATGTTTTCACAAGCCTGTTTTGCCTCATTTAACTGTGTTTCAGGGTTTTGGGGATGTGCGTGTCTCTGTTGGTGTTGGTGTGTAGCCGTGGGTTTGGGTTTGCACTGTGCCGGTTCCGGCTACGCAGCGAACTGAAAACCATGGTGCAGCCTGCAACCGTACAGCGATGTTTGATCTTCAGATGAACAGCGTTGTAGTGGATCTTAAGTGTTCCTGGACAAACAGAAGACAATTTGTGCTGTTGGTAACTGGAAACTACCTGAAACACAAAATCTGGCATCATGTGCAGCATCATGACAATCACAAATGAGATTCCCCAATCTACAATCTGAGATTACAATCTGTGTCAGGATTTTTATCATTTTTTCCACTCTTTTGTCAGGCCCTACAACACAAGAAAAAATTTAAAAGTTTTATCTTTTACCCGAAATGCAGATGCAGCTTTCTTGTTAAGTGCTAATGATGATGAAAATAAGTGATATACAAGAAAAAGGGGACCTAGACCTAAATCCAGGAAACAAGATTTATAGAGGATCACAAATCCAATGGAACCTCAAAACAAAAGATAGATGAAAAATGTACCAGATATATTGAAAAGCAACAACTCTGCCCCTTTCACTGCCTATGTAAGCTTTAAAAAAAGATTAAAAAGACTTGGCTGTTGTGTAAGAAGGAAATAAATCGCCCACATGTGACTAAAAACAGGTACATAAGTGAGCATAAAGTATGGGAGTTCACGTGAAGTGCTGTGGAAGCCAAAACATCAGATCAGCAGATTTCTTCTAACAGAACAGTGTTGAATCCAAAGACAAAAGACTGGTTTCCCATCTGGGAATAAACTTTGGAGATACAAGAGTAGTGGAAAAAGGTACTAAATATGTAAGATTTAGTAAGAAGTTAAACTCTTTAGGGGTCCACAGAAGCTTGGTGATGATAAAGAGATCTCAAACTAGCACCTGAAGAAAATAAGACACAAGACCAGCAGAGGACCTCAAACTGAACTTCTTCGAACCCTGAAATACAATAGTTGTTGTAGAGTTTGAACTGAAACCTGGGAAAGCCCAAGATGCAAGATCAGAGGATTTATATGGAACTAGAATAAAACCATGAAAATTTCCATACAGAAGATTAATAATAAACGTTTAGCTTAAGACCTCAAGAGCAAGAGATCCGATCAGGGAGGGACTCTCAAGACATCTGGTGGGCCAATTAAGGTTAGCAGGAGACAGCAGGACTTTTTGCAAATGCAGGACTTGGGGATTGAATGTTGGATATATGGAAGAGAGGGGCGAAGAGTGAGAGTAAATTAAGCCAGGACAGAAAATGTGACAGAAACTCCAAGATCAGCAAAGGACCTTGAATTGAATCCTTTACAACCTATGACACAAAATCGTTAGAGCATCTTGAATTGAACCCTGCGGATCTCCAATACAACACATCAGCCTTAAATGGAGCCGTCTAGAACTTTGACATATCACATAAGTTTAGCTAGAGGATTAATTCATTCAGTATCAGATGTGTAGAAGACAAGGGGAGACAGAAATCGTGTCACAGCCTTCATACCTTTGTCATAGAAGCTTTTCTCACAAACTCCACAGCAGACTCTTCCCTTACGACCTCCTGTGAGAGAAGATGAAGGTAAAGAGCAGAGGGATGATGGGAGAGGATGAAGGGAGGAAGAAAATGGGGATGTGGGAGGAGGACAGAGGAAGGAGGAGGAGAAAGATGGGAGAGGGTGAAAAGAGGAGGAAGAAGAGTCCTGCAACTTCTGGGAACTTTTCAGTGAAGAGGAGGAAGAGAATGTCATGTGTGAATAGAGTGAGGAAGAAGAAGAGGAAGGCTTAAGTGAGGAATTTAATGAAGAGGGGAGGGATCCATTCTTCTGTTTGGTCATGCCCCTGTGAAGGTCAGACTCTTGAGGACTGTGGAGCTGGTGGCTTTGTTGCCACAACGATTGGGCAGAGTTCGGCTTGTCGGGGTCCACTTTAATTTTTAAAGCCAGTTCACCTTTGGACTTTGGTAAAATTGGATCATTTACTTGTCTCCCTCTTCCTCCATCCTGCCTGTGTCTCTCCATCGGTTTGGTCCCACTGGGCTTCTGTAGGTACTGCTTTAGCTTGGTGGAAGGAACAAGCTCCTGATTTTAAAAACAAACATAAAGAAGAGTGTCATGGTCACATTAGGTGCCCGTTTTCTATCCACTTCCCACTCAGATGAACATACAGCACTTTTTTGGTAGCTCCACATAGTTGGGATTGTCATTTTTCTACTGCGTAGTACCGGGTCAACTTTAAACCACTCTACTGTTCTTTTTTGGACTTCATCGAGCAAAACTTGTAGATCGAACCTCCTGCTTGGCTGCGTAGACTGTGTTTGCTTTTATTAATCTCACCCAACACCGCATCCACCTGCCTGTCTTTTTCTGAAACTGGGTCTTCTTCACTATGTAAGAACCCCAAATAAAATGTTCAGAATAAAACTGTCACTATGTTTTAAAAACATGGAAGGTTGGGAACCTTTTGCTGTCATTTCATTTAATTACCTTGGTGGAAGGAGCCAAACGGTGGACTGCAGAGCTTGGAAAATTGACAGGAAGCAGCAAAGACAGCCTTTTTGGAACATTTTCAAAATGTTGAACAGTGTCGTGATTGGGAGAACTGTTCTTTTCAAAATGGCAAATGTCGGCCACCAAACATGAAGCTCCCCTCGTGTTCCTGTAGACTCCTGGTGTCCTCCCATTTCGCTCAATGAATGTGCTGATGTGCGACTGGCAGTTTTTTGGGACAGTGCTTAGCTCTGGATCAGAGAGGTGATTGACAGCTGTGAAGCACTGAACCATCATCAACTCAGCGATTGGGCGTGTCTCGCCAAAACGAAGGAACTGCTTGAGGACAAGAAGCTCTTCTTCAGGAGTCACCATCAACCAGCAGTCCAACACCTTCCCGCTGGGATACTGGAGAGACAGAAAGATGTGCCATCATGCCTCCGTCAGCTTTAGAGCACTGTACTAGGACTGTGGTTTACCTGCAGCATGTAGCCTCTAACATAATCTCCCAAGCTCCAGCCCAGTGTGTGGAGTATGTGGCTGACCTAAAAACAGCAAAACGTCATGACATACACGTTAGAAAGGGCACGTTGCTTTGTTACGTACTGTACCTACCACGTGGATGTGTGTACCTGGTCTGGGGTCAGGATGCTGTAGAGACGGTCCAACAGTATCTTCAGACGAACAGGAATGGCTTGAGCTCCGTACAGGACCAGGGAGCTCAGGTCAAACACCAGCCCAGGAAGGGCCACCTCCACTGGACGGCAGCTGGACGGAGGCTGGGCCTGGAGCTTTTCCAAAGCTGGTGAAGAAGAGTATAAAGTTATTTTTTTACTTTTTCTAAAACTTAAATGTCAAACACATGACAAAACTAAATGTTCTTTTGTTTTTTCTGTATAAATAAACTTAATGAGGGTGACTAGTTCAAGGGTCATGAAACGAGTGTGAAAACTGTTTGTCAGAGCAACAGATGTGTGTTCACCTTCACAATTAGACGGCTGTGTGTGTGTGTTTAGGTGTTCTCTCCAGATGCTCTTGGTGATGCGATGACAGCGACACCAGATTTCTTGTCATCGTGGTGACTGCAAACATCTGCAGTGTGTCTGTGTGTGCGTCAGTGGGTGGGACATGTCCAACATTCTGATGGTGTCAAACTGCGTAAATTTGTTTTATGACATGAGTTGACACACTAACACCTTTTTAGAATTTGGTTTGATATTTTAAAAGTGAAGAGCAGGGGTCAGAAACATCAGGGCAGCAGCAGAGGTACCAACAACAACTCCAACACAACAAGTCAGTAACATTGACATAAGGGACATTTAATAACCAGGACATGGGATTTCCAGTATATTATAATATCATGTAACATATAGTTGGATTAAGTTGAATCTGATTTGGCTAATTCCTGGGGGTTTGTTTCGATTTAACTGAACAGTTAAAAAAAATTCAGTTGGTTAATTGGCTTTTCTGAATGGGATTGTTGTAAGATTTAGGGAAAATCCAATCATCCGAGCATGTAATACCACATAGATATAAGTCCATGCGCATCTTACCGTGCACCACCCAGCCGTGTCCACAGTGTTCACAGGATCGGATTTGGGCACTTCCTGGTTTGAAATACACACAGCTGCAGCCAGACAACGTGCACCTGATGGACTGGTCAACAGGAAAACACACGATTGAGAAGAGAAACGTCTTCACAACACAGAACTCGAGTGCAGTTAGAAATGGCCGTCTACATGAACATTTAGTCGTTTGGCAGACGTAGTTTTCAGTTGAGTGGTGGTCTCTAAATTTGATTTGATTTTATGTGATCACCTTTGAAGCCTGAACCTTGTTTTTTAGAACGCTCGTCTTCAGAAACATTTGGTTGAGCTATTTGACACTTTTACATTCTGACGCCGTGTTTCCCACAGTCAGCTCTGCTGTATTTATAACAGGTGAATAACAGGGAGATGAACTCGAAAAAGCCTATAATGAGACAATCAAATCCTGTTTCAATCAAATCTAAACTCTCTGATATTTTACACTTTATGACAGATTGTGGATGTACCTCCTCGATGTCTGGAGCCATCCTCCTAACTCCAAAATCCTGCAACAAGAACAGAAACATCAGTTCAGCTTCGCAGCCTCACGATTGATAAAATAAAACAGTTCTGCCAGGCATATTATTTTTTTAAACTTTGAAATAATGAGCAATTTAGCAGTTTTTCCAAAAATGATTTACAATTTCTGAGTTTATGAGTATTATATTGTTTGTTACAGTTTAGTTTAAACAATATAGCGAATTAAGGAAACAGCAACTACTAAAACATTTACTTTTAAAAATATTGAATGCATTTTATATTTTTTGTATTTTATATTCATAGGCTATTCTTAGTAATGCATCTTTTTAATTGTTATTTATTAGTATGTTTTTAATTTAAGTTATAATCACCATCATTATAAATATTTGTGGTCAGTTTCCTATTAAATGTTTAAAGCACATTTTGCAATCAATTTCAAACCTTAAATTATATCCTTTATTTTAATTGTAATACATTACTATTATATAAATAATTATAATTATTAAAATTACATTTTGCATTTTATGTTAAGATATTTTAAATTTCTCGTAAATTAAACTGATTGAAATAAGTTTTAAGATGTAATAATAAAATTCATTCATTTATCAATACTGCTTTATTTATATGTTGTTTACTAAAATAAATACATTAAAACATACATATAAATTCATTGTACCCTTTTTCATTTGATTATGAGTTAAATAAAAATATGAATTTAAATAATACAGAAATAATACACTTAAATACAAATACATTTACATAAAAACTGAACTGAATTGTTGCTGTGAAATCTTTGCACATAAGCTCATAAATTAGCATTATTAATAAAATGTCATTTAAAGAATTAAAATGTCACAATCAAAAGATTCTTTAGTTCTAATGAAATAATATTCAAATGACTGTATTAAAATACACTGACCTGTAATTAGCTTTTTGTTTCCTAGTTTACTGACACTTTTTCTATTTTCCTGTATCACTTTTCTTCTTGTCTTCTCACATTAAGCCTTCGTCCTCTTCATCTTATTTTTTGGTCTTTCTTTGCGTCTCCAGAAAATCATTCATCCGTCTGGTTTCTTTCTCTGGACCATGAAACACTTTTCTCTCTCACGCTCTTATTTATACTGCATGTATACAGTGATTTTTTCTTCTCTCCATCCTTCAGCTCCTCCCTGTAACTGCACTGAACACATGTGATTGGATGAGGATCGAGTCTCTGTCTTCTTTTTCTTCTTAAGATCTTTCGCTGACACATGATGGTGATGTTGGACGTCTCTGTAGCTTTTACTAGTGACTTAAGCTTCAGGCCCCAGATCCATTAAAACAAAAATAGCTAAAACTAAGAGGAGGTCAAAGTTCAATCAAGTGACATAGGAGCATACTAGAAACAAATGGGACATTTTCGGACATTATATGTGATGGAAGTAGTTCTAGTTGGTCTTCATGTGTCTTACCTCACATTCGAGGGACAGATCTAAGCTGCAGGTTATTAAAAATAAATTCAAAGCAACTTTTCTGGACATCATCTCCCTACTTGACTAAAACTACAAACTATAATCATTTACAGTCAAATACAGTTAAACCACCAACAGTGGACCTGGTTGTTTTCAGAGCTGTTCACTCAAACCGCTCCATGTCCTTGGTGTGTCACACACCCTTGTGTGTCCCCTGGGAAACAGCTTCCCTGTGGGTGAACGGTCCCCCCCCAAGGGTCAGATTAAATCAGGGTGACAGTAGGACACCTGCCACACACGCAGATAAAAATGAATTAGAATCTCAAGTCTCCACGTCCTCTTTAAGTGCTCTTCCGTGTCATAGATTTTTTCCCCGTTTTTAGAAAACCAGTGTCTCTGTGAACGTGCGGATGCATCACAAATGTCCAATAGGCACAATGTCAAAGAAGCTAAAAATGTCCTGTAAAATAGTGTTTGAAAATGTTACTTCATATAAGTAATTAAAACATTTCACTTTTGTCTTTTCCTTTGACACCTTTTAAAATTACTCAGATGAAACAATCAACGCAAAAACGTGTTGTGACAAAAGGTTTCAAGCAGAAATAGTCTTTTTCTTAAGGCGCCTTTTTGTGTTTTTTATTCATTTGAGTCATTTTGCCTGTAGTTATTTTGTGTCTTTTTGTGGTCATAGTTCCCGGTCCTGGTCCGTGTAGACCCACTTTGTACAATTCAAAACATGAGCCACAAACCCATTTTGCTCCCTAAACTGTGTTCACAGCTTCGTATTAGGATCAGCTGAAGCAAACTACAAAAACCGAGAGAAGAAAGAACAGAAAACATTCTTCCCCTGGAGCTGATATGACCTGAAAAGTTTCTTTCACTGTTGATCTGAGGTGTTACCACCCACACAAACACACAGAGCGAAGGTAGGACTGTTGGACAGGCTGCGTGTCAGCTGGGAGTCGGCGGACCTCTTTCTCGTTTTGATGTCGTACTAATTAGAATATCAGATGATAACAGCTAGTGTATGTGTGCGTGTGTTATCGTATCAGGACATCTCAGTGGAGTTGTGTTTAAAATGCAGCGGCTCCACCCACCTTCTCGCTGTCCTGAGTGTGTGTGTGTCCTGGTCCTGTATCTTCTCCAAACTCACTGAACCAGGTCGCACTGGATGCTGAACACCAAAAACGCATCACAGTCAAACAGCAGCAGGAGGAAACTCCAGCGTAGATGCTGCAACTTATATAAAGATGTATTTCTATATCATGAAATTACATAGAAATGTAAATGAGGCATAAAATGACGACAAAGGACAAGGCTGCACGGCCATTTTTAGGGTTCGAGTCCAGATAAATGGAGAGACATATGCCTTCATGGTCTGATCTCTGCTGAGATAGCTCGTTTTCCCCTCTGTCACTTTTCTGTCATTTGTCGCCACAAACGCTGGCGTCAGCGGCTCAGGGGGTGAATTTTACATGACGCTAAAGTCACTGTGTGTGTGGTGAATATTCTATATTTAAAGAGCATTTTAGAGCTATTTAGTGTGTGTGTGTGTGTGTCCCCTCACATATGGCTTCACTGTGTGAGTGTGTGTGTGTGTGTGTGTGTCCTCCCGCTCTGCTCCCCCCACTCTTCACATCCTCCCCTCTCCCCAGTCCCTTCTCCCACCCCGAGATCCCACCCCCCTGTATATGTGTGTCATTACACCGACCGAGTGTGTGAGCATTTCTCTTTGTAGCGGGTCCAACTTGGCACTCATGCCGTCACCGCTGGGGAAAGTGTGTGTTTTAAAATGTGTGTATTGTCGCGGGTGCAAGTAGGACAGCAGGCAGGGAGGAAGCAGGACTCACTGAGATGAAACGTAAAGTTTTTGAAATAAAACCACGGTGGTATTCGTTAGGGAGATCCAGAAGAAAAACAGGACGCTGACGCTTTCTAATTCATTCTTTTTGTACCTTTGTTTTCTCCTGACGTTCCAGTTTAAATGTATTTATTTATTTATTTGGATGAACATAAGGCCCCGACTTGGAAATCCAGTTAATCAGTTCAGCAGTGTGACTGCACACACCAGGACAGCCCCTTACAAACTCAGAATCCTGTTAGTTCTTGGAGTCAGCAGGGGATTAAAGCCCCTTTATTCTGCTGATGGCGTGTTGGGACGGATGACATGGTTTTAAGTGTTTGTTGGGGATTTTTTGGGATAATTTCTGGTGTTACTGTACTTCACTACATTTGGTCGACAGCTGAAGACTTTACGTTTAACATGAATTTATTATGGCTCATTAAATAAATGTTGTACAGTGACCAGAAGAAATACGTGAAACCTTTAGAATTCCCTGGTTATAACTGGTTGTAAACTGTGATCTGATCTTCATCTAAGTCAAGTTCAAACAAACACAAATAATTCTAATCATCCAGGTCTTTATAGAAGACACCTGTAAACGTTAACCTTAATGCCGGTGGAATCAGTGAGTGAACCCTTGTGATATAACACCTGGCTACCTCATTTGGCACTTAGACCAGCACAACATCCAGGAGAACCTTTAGAGGATTCATTCTTACAGAGCTCCTTCAGCTCCGCCATAATCCGAGGACGTCGCCTGTGAACGGCTCTGTCAAATGCTCATTCCAGAGCATTTCCAGACTGTGGTTCTGGACTATGACTGAGCCACAAAAAAATCCATTCCTCCATCCAGTATCTCTGTTCTCTTATCCCACAGGGGGCTGGAGCCCATCCCAGTTGTCATGGGGTGATAGCTGGTGTTCATTGTGGACAGGTTGTCAGTCTGTCTCTGAGCCAACACTGAGAGACAACCATTCACGCCCATGGGCAATTTTAGAGTCACCGATTAACCTAACTTGCGTGTCTTTGGGCTGTGTGGGGCAACCAGAGTACATGGTGGAAACCCACACAAGCACAGGGAGAAAGCCGGCCAGGGATTTAAACCGGGGGCCTTCCAGCTATGAAGCAGCGGTGCTGACCACTAATTTTTCTTCTGTTTGTTTCTGTGTGTTGCTTCTCCACTGATTCTGCTGTCAGTTTGTTCAGAGCCATAAATATTTGTGCTTTAGTATTTTATGACACCAACCTACTGACCTGCTGGTTAATGTTGGCTGCTAATACTGGTCCATTTGAACGAGGTGATAACGTTGCAAACCGATGACACATAGCACCACCAGAGAATAAATCTGTTCGTTGCATGAGGCCCAATATCACGTCTGTTTCACCCCTCATGAAGTCTTCATGTTGCTGTGATCCTGTTGTGCCAGTGGATGCTGCAGCTCTTTATTTTGGGATTAGACCGGGAATTCATCACTCCTCCTCCGGTTTTCTATCTGTCACTTCCTGCACGACGGAGAATCTGGAAGAGAAGGAATTAAACTTAATCTGTCGTTTGAGAAAGGGACAAACTCTGACCGCCAATGCTGGACGTCTCCTGTTGAATAAACCTGCCATTTCAGTGTGCGTGAGCCTGTGTCAGAGCCCTGAATGGCAAAAAGCGGAGTCAGCTGTCTGGTCTGTGATGCTAAGCTAAGCTAGCGACTCCACAGAAAGCAAATGACAGAAGAGTCAACAGACGAAGAAAAGAGTGTTAATTGCTCCCACCAGTCACACCAGCTGCTGTCAAGAGGCCGTGAAAAGAAGACGAGCTCACAAAATGTCTCATGCTAGAGCGTTTGGAAACTCTGCTGACTCTGCTTGTAGAGCAGACCTCCATGAACCACAGGGTCGGTGGTTCGATTTACAGGCCCCCCTGGTGTCATGGTACAGGGTTCTTTAGAAGACGTGGAGGCCCAACTCGACTTTGGTGTGTTGTTCTGGATAAAAAACGTCTGCGAGACGACAGAGTCCAACTGCTGCCTCATCTAGGCCACCGAGTGGCATCAGGTCAAGCCGCAAACAGCTGATGAGCACAGCCCTGCATGTTCGGCTTAGTGCGTCACAGCCCAAGACGTCACAGAAACACGTGAGTACAAAATAAAAAAGGTCGTGGATTTTATTTTAAATGTTTTGTTGCAGTGATTCAATGTTTCTACGAAAACTGCATTTGTAATAGTGTGGATAAACTATAGGGCATCTATGTGGACACGAGTGTGCATTAGGAAACTAGAAACAATCTGAAACAGGTAGTTTCAGCGGTGAGCAGCCACATTTGACCAATTCTTTATGCTTATCCCTAAAACAGATGACATTGTGGATGAAAACATAGTTTCATAGTGTAGATTTGATTCCAAAAGAGAGAGAAAGAGTCCTCGGTGTAAAAAAGTGGGGAAAAGGACAAACATCTCCAGAGGAAAAAGGAGATTCCTGTTCAGCTGAATTAGCAAAACTACAGAAAATGAATGTGTGTGACAGCAGATTAAGTCGCTTTGTAAAAGACACACACGTACAGAGCCTGAGGGTGTGTGAGTGTGAGGATGCTTTTTCACATTTACACATGTGGAAATCCACAGAGGCAGAGATGCACACACACACACACACACACACACACACACACACACACACACACACACACGATCGTCTTGCTGATGCAGCAGCAGTAAAATGTTTGTCGTGTTTTTCCTTCCGAATGAAAACTTTTCTCTTTGTTCGTCTACATTTCTAGCCTCCTTGGCTTCAGCCTCCTATGCCTAGAACGGCTCTTGAACGTCACGCATGGAGCACAGGAGGCGCCGCTCACACTTTGTCTGTGTTTCTCGCTGTCCTGTCCACACCCAAACGTGTCTGGGTCACTTACCTACTTTCTCCCTCTGTCCGAGTAACTGGATATGATTCACAGGAGGCTCCGAGACCTTCTGGGACAGGTGGGATGTCTGTGCACCAGAAAATTCATCTTTCTGCGCAGAACATCAAACACTACAACAGATGAGAGGCATTCGCTGCTCCTCACCTTCTAATAACATCCCCGGTGGAGTTTCGGGGTGTGGGGGCCTGTGTTGGGGAGCAGCTTTTTAAAAAATCTGAGACTTAAACGTCACAGAAACCCTGAATATGACCGTTCAGAGACCAACCCCATCATGGCTGATTACTCCGCTGCTTTTTGGGTTTGCCACAACAAATGATCCTTTTCCACCTCACTCTGTCCTGGGCATCTTCCACTCTGAATGTGAATGTATTTTAGCCTTTACAAAAACAATTATTATGGCAGTCAGTGGGTTTCCATTAAACGACTAAGTTTAACACTTACGTCATTAAACTAAATTTAAAATAAGGTTTGGGACATTTTCTTTTTGAATGAACTATAAATTAGTCTGAAACTGACACAGAACAAGAGCAGAAACACTTTAGTGAAGGTGACAAAAGTCTTACAATAAGCAGCTGCTGATCTGTCACACAGTGTCTGTCATAACAGACGGCCATATGGCCTTCACACGTCTGTCAGCAGCTGGCTCTGCCTGTGTGTGTGTCTGTAGATTGTTGTTTTACCAACAGAGCGAGGACATCTTTTGGAAGTGAGGACATTTCAGCCGGTCCACACAACTTTAAACAACTTTAAAGGGATTTGTAAGGGTCAAGGTTAGAATTAGGTTTTGGTTAGGGGAGTGTGTGTGTGTGTGTGTGTGTGTGTGTGTGTGTGTAAAAATAAAAAACACAAACAAGCATGTTAAAAAATATCAAATTTATATAAACTCTGTGCACGTTTTGTACAGACAATAAAGTTTGGTTGCGTAAACAACTTCACATGCTTCAGATTGAGGAATTTCTATGACCTAAAAATCCCAGAACTTTTCCCAAGCTAAAACTAGAACAGTTTTCACAAGAATATCTGAGATCTGAAAAAGTTCTGTTGTGTGGTAAATAATGTCCCGGGATCTCACACGCTACATGTAAAACTACGAAAGGCTGATCATCTTTTGTCATCTCCTCCCTTTTCTGTGCTTCTTCTTCAATTTAACCTCAGGGGGTTTCTGAAGGGGAGAGCAAGCAGGGGGGATAGTTTGGGAGGGGGCTATGTTTAAACTGACAATGGGTTCCTTTGAAAAATCAGACGAGGGAGCAGATTGAGTCGTTTCCTCGTCAGCGAACTGACACTCCACCTGAAACAAGGACAAAGATAAATATTATTTCTTTTTTTGACCCAAACACCAATTTGATCATTAGATTTAGTGAATAATTTTCCTGAGAAAAGGGTTTAGCATGTATCCATAGGAATCTATCAGAGTTCAACCCAAAATATTCTGTTTATAGGAAAACGAGATGAAGAAAACAAATACTCTTACAGGGACGAAGGCCAGGTTGTCACGGAGACAGGCATCCTGCAACTCGCTCCGCAGAGCGGTCACATGACTGTGTTGGGCGGAGACTTCCTGCTCTAACCAGTCGATCTTGGAGCTGCAGGTGTTAAAGAGCTGAGACACGGTGGAGAGAAGGTTCTGCCGAGAGAGAGAGAAAGAAGAAGGTCAGTGACAGATTAATGACAAATGAATGAGTGAAATTAAAAAAGGCAGAACGACAGAAACCTGACATGCTGCCGCCTCTGGGGCTCCCACGATGCCCTCTGCTCCACTCAGCTCCAGGTACTGCCTGGGTAACAGAAGGGGGTGGGGCCGAGCAGACAACGGACGCTCTGATTGGACAAGACTGTCCCTGACCTGGAGACCACAAGCGTCACGTCACCAAATGTTTAAACGTGTTCTGTGTGTTTGTGTTGTGTTTGTGTTCACCTCCTTGTAGCTCGTCTCTGCTGCCTTCATGCAGCTGATCAGACAGTCCTTACGTCTAAATCAGAAACGAGGGGCAAATTACTGCAGATGAAACACATAAGAAAACGAATACAAGCCAGAACATATGATGATGAATATTAGGTCTTGAACCACACGGTCATTTACTGCCGAAACGAATCATGAAAACAGAATTAAAGCTTTCACAGATGATGAGCTAAAAGAGACCAAATGGTTCTGACCGTTTAATTTATCATTAAAAGGACACTGGGGGTAAATTGACGGCCAAAGATTGTATTAAATGTCCTCTGACTGAACACTGAGGACAAGACGTGTGCGTTACCTGGCGGTGTCCATCAGCTCGTCCTCGGCTCGCTGCAGTCTCTCCTCCAGCAGCTTCCTTTCCTTCTGAACCGCCGACAGGTGCTTGCCCAGAATCCTCAGCGAGCGCTCCTTCTGACTCAGCTCCTGCCGAGTCTCCGACAGAGCCTGGAGACAAACGGAGCAACTACAGGTTCAGTGCCGATCAAACATGACAGGCTTAATGTAGAATTTATCTGTAGTTGGTCGTGTTAGGATGATGAGGCATGTGGAAAAATCTTATTACGATAATGTTTCATATTTGTTTCCTTATCCTTTCTGAATATCTTACTATTGTTTGTCACCTGTCACATCCTCATTCTTATATTTACAGTGTTTATAGCCTTCTGTGGACAAATTTAGTTTCTGTATCATTTTAGCTGGTCCACACAAGTTCAAAAGGCTTTTTGAGGATTGTGGTGAGGGTTAGACTTAGGTTTGATTGTATTACGTCAATGAGTGTCTGCACAAGTGTGTGTGTGTGTGTGTGTGTGTGTGCACCTTTGTGGTCTGGCTCAGTGTGTTTTGTGTGTTGGTTTCCTCAGAGGTGTGTGTGTTGACTTGGAGCTGCAGTGTGTGCAGCTGACTGCTCTGTTCCTGGATCAGCATCTGAGCCTCCTGCTCTCTGTTCAGAGCCTGTTGAAGCTCCTCACACACAGCGTGGAACCGCTCAGCTGGGACCTGCACCGATACACAACCATTCAGTAAAGATGGACCTGTGTTTGCCAGAAAGACAGTCAGAATCCAGCCTCACCATCCTGCATGTGTCCTCTCTCTCCTGCCTCAGTCCTCTCTTCAGACGAGCCACTTCCAGCCTCAGGCTCCGCCGCTCCACCTCAGCCGAATGCAGTCGCTGGCTAAAGAGCAGGAAGTGCTCCTGGAGGGTGGAGACCAGGATCTGAGCAGAGGACACGCAGTAGTCAAAAGTTCAACAGGTGAACAGAAACCGACTGACTTTCTAAAATGTGTTATCAAAATTTTGCAAATTAATGTTTGTGTTCTGGTCTCCGATCATTTAGATGGAGTATTTTAAAAAGTGCCACTAATATCCTAAATCATTAAGCAGCGTAAAAAAATAGGGCATAATCATTTGCATAGAAAAGAATTTTGATGAAGAAAATAATAATATTCATTTATAACGATTAATCTGATCATAGAGTCAGCAGTATCAGACTTTCATATACAGTAGTTCCTTCACTGTCAGTCTGCACATGTGTTTTGTAACCTTCACGTCAGCTTGTTGAGGCGTCACTCTGCTCAAGCCAAGTCTCAGGCGGCTGCTCAGCGTATCCTCATCCACTCTGCAGGATGCCACATCTGATTGGTCAAGAAGGTGGTCCAGGAGGCGGGACAAACCAGAACGAGCCGCTGACATAACATCTAGAGGGGAAGAGCCTAAACGGAGTCAGTAGGAGATGCTTTTATAACGATCTGCAGGTATAACAGAGTCTTTGACCATCAGCACATCCTGCCAGTGTGGGGACTGCGATGGACCCAGAGTTTATGTCTTAGACAGGAAGTGTGTTTGTTTACCTGCGTGGGCTAGCGCCCCCTGCAAGTCAGCCATGGAGGACAGAATGGCAGAGGAGAGACGCTTGGAGCGAAGCCAGCGAGAACACTGCACTTCACGACCTCCGTCTTTATCTAAAACACAACACAAAACGTTCAGGCCTGTGATTAAAGATGCTTTTTTACTACTACATAACCTGATTTTCTCAGTTAATCAACTAATCATTGGGTAAATATAAATATTCATCGCAAAACAGTAAAAAACATTTAGTCAAATTCATCTTCAAAAAAACTATTACTGTCATTGTGAGTTCATCTGAAAAATATCTTAATAATTTTGGTTGGAAAATGATGAATATGTTTGACCAACATGTAAACCACATGATAAAATGTAAAGACTGAAGTAAACGAAACAATACAAAAGAAAAAGTAGAAAAGACTACTACTACTACAGCACTACTACTACTGTTCATAGCATCTGTAAATATGATCCATATCTTTTCTGTACATATTTTCCAGAGGTAACTTATTACCTGTATCCTGCACTTGCTGCTTATTGCACTTCTGGTTAGTCATAAACTGAATTTCATTGCCTTGTGTAATGACACAGTTGAATCTAATCTAATCTAATCTAAAGAAGGAATGAATAACTTTATTTTTGGTATTCTCTCTGTAGTTTTTTTGTGATGAATTATATTATAGCACAGCAGGTAAGTTTCTTAACGAATACTGACTGACCTGTGCCCCGTACACGTTGTCCCTTCTGTGTTGCTGTAGCCAACTCTCCACAGACGGACACTGCAGGACCACGGCCGCTCCTCTCCAGCCGAAACAACACCGGCGTCGTTTTAGCCAGAGCGCACCACCTCCTCACCGCCAGCACCACACACACACTCCTCCTCCATCGCCTCACTGCCCTCCTCCCTCTCTCCTCCTTTTTGTCATCGCTGTCACCGCCCAGAGCGTCGGCCAGCCTCCTCACCTCTTCCTCCAGTGCTCTGCTCAATCCCAGCTGTCTGGCCAGGAGGGTTTTCTGTTCGGAGAGAGTTTGCAGACGACAGTGGGTGTGCCTCAGCGCTCCAGCCAGCAGAGCGCAGGCTAAGAAGAAGGAGGCCGACTGCCTGCGGCTTTGAGAGAGGAGGCCCTGAAGCCGGGATAGGTCAGAGGTCAGCGAGGAGCACTGGAGGTCCAGGAGGAGACACGATCCCGGAGTGACTCGCACTGAGAATGAGACACCTGAGAGAGAGATAACAAACGTAAATCACGCTTAAGATTGAGATCAACGAATCCTAAACTCCTGGAGAAACAGTGGCATTGTCGTAGTGCTGCTACAAAAACTTGGTTTTGTAATCCCACCGTTTTATTATTTTAGAAAAAGTCTGTTTGGTATAAAACCCGCTCACTTAAGATATTAATTTATACCATATCAATAATTTGAGTATATTAACCTTGAATCAGTGTCTGAACAAACTACTCATGAGGCTTGATGCGGACATCCTCCCCATCCAACTAATACTCATATTTTTCGGCGCTTACAGCTCCTGTACTTTGGAGGAAATTAAACGGCTGCTGTAAACTAAATTTCTCCTCTTGGGGACAACAAAGCTGAAAGAGAACTGATGATTTTAGTATCTGTCATCTCATCATTTGACGGAGAAGTCGACCAAAGGGACAGTCGACTGAAAACTTCCCTTTTGTCTTCACAGCTCTACAAAGCTCTGCGGTTCGTTCTGCCGATTCAGCTCAGAGAGTCTCTGAGACGACTGACGGCAGATCAGCTTCAAGATGAAAACACCCGGGGGATGAATGTGTGTTTTACCTGCAGTTGGTTCTGCAGCTGTGTCACCGTGTGCGTGTGCTGCTTGCTCCAGGCCTCCTCCCTCTTCCTCACGCTCGCCTCCAGGCGAGACAACACACATTCCTGACTGCGCTGCAGCTCACGCACGCACACACTCTTCTTCTCACACACACTCTGTAGGCTGGCGATCTACAGCATAAGGTGAGGACGGGGACAGAGCAGCGTGACAGGTTGGTATTATCAGTCCGTATTTTCTTAGTGCCTAATACTTTAATATACAAGTGTAATTATACAATTCAAAAACAATCCAACTAAAAAAATCGTATCAGCTTATTTTAACCATTTCTAAATACAAAATTGTTAATCAATATTAACGGCAACAACAATCAAGAGGTGATTTTCTCCTCAAATCTTGACATCAGTTAAACTTAATGAGGCCTGAACATTTAAAACTTTCTGCAGAGACTTTTTTTTGGTTTACGGAACAAATCTGGACCAAACTTAAACATTTATATTATATAGGGCATCAAGTGTAATTTTTTATTATTCAAGAAATAATTTTTTGTAATTGGTAACTCACTTGGATTAATGCCCACAGAAAGGATTTAATTCATTAGAACTTCAACTTAAGCCTTCAAGGGTGAAATTGAAGGTACTTGGTTTTACTTCCTTCTCAGCCAAGTATCATGTACTTTTTACCTTGTCATTGGCTTTTTGGAGGTCAGAGGTCAGCTGATCAACCTGTTCGCTGATGACATCACACAGCTCCTCCCAAGTGAAATCCCCCAGTATGCTCTGGGGCTGATCGAGGAGGACGCAGCCAGCCACAACGCGTTGGTAGAGACGATAGAGGAAAGACAGATGGGCCTAACACACAAACAAACACACAGGTGCCCGGTTGGACGGTATTTTATGAAATTAACTCAGCATCATCACAGTGTAATTAAATGTTTACAGCATGATGACATTATGGTGGTCTGCAGTCTGACAACATGCAGGAAATGAGAGAAAAAAGATCAACCAAATCACCTTGGACTCTTTCTGGTGGTGGTCTTTCATCTTCTGGATTTCTGCCATCCTGTCCTCCTTTTCTCTCCCCTTCTCCCTCTTCCTCTCTTCCCTCTCTCTCTGCAGCTTGGACTGCAGATCATGGCTCTGTGTCGACCAATCAGAGCTCTCTAGGCGAAGGCGAGTCACCTCCTCCTTCAGTTTGACCGACAGCTGCTGAGACTCCTGGAGAGCAGACACAGGGTGAGCAGTCATCCAAAAAAATCCACATTTCCCAGTTAAGTCTGTTGTTTACCTCCATCTGCCTGCTCTGATCAGAGGTCAGCTGTTGGAGAGTCTGGTTTTCCTCATGCAGCTTCTCTGATGCAAAGAGCAGATCCTGGACCTGTCAGGGAAAGAAAACCATTGATTTCTAGAATTAGTGACACTATGATCTGTACGTGCTGTAAAATTTTTTGAGATACAGAAAAACAAAATCAATGGAAGGACGGAGGGAATTTGAGATCTCAAAAATCTAAATACAATGGCAGTCTTTAGTTTTTTTGAGGAGTCAACAAGAAGGACAGCTTGTTCGGGTCCTGGGGTCACTGCAAACTGGAAATGACGAATTTGGTCCAATCAGATGTCATGACTAAATCACTAATATATTAAGCTCCACTCTCATCATTGTGTGTTTTCCCTAATGCTAAAAATCCAGTTTGAGTCTGAAGGCAGAGAGTGTTGTAGAGTTTGCAGGTTGTAAAGTGGCAAATTTGTGATACCGGGCTACACAAAAACCTGAGTTATTTGATTTCACTTTCTATCGATTCTATTGATCCATAGAGGAGCAACTGACACGTACAGAATAAAAACTATGACAGTTCAAAAAAAACTATAGCTTAAAAAAAACAATTAATTAACAAGCACAATATATTCAGTGTGCGTGTGTGTCTGTGTGTGTGTGAGGACCTGTTTGGCAGTCACTTCCAGTCTGTGCTCGTATGTGCCAAGAGTCGTCTTCAACAAATGCAAAACTTCAGTAGATGAACTCCAGCTCCCATCATCCTTGGCTGTAGGACTGAACCCTGCAGCTGTACAAACACACACACACACACTTTACCTTGAGAATTTGTCACAGGTGTTTGCAGCAGGTGTATGTTGAGTGTTTACCTGAGTCTCCGTGTTGTTGGAGTGTCTCTCTGATCTCTTTCAGACAGTTCCCAAAGAGCTCGTCTGCATCAGAACGCCTCTTAATCGCCTGAGAACAGAAGAAGAAATTAAAGCATCATTTCAGTCAAGAGTGTGTGTGTGTGTGTGTGTGTGTGTGTGTGTGTGTGTGTGTGTGTGTTACCTGCTCCAGCAGCGAGTGTGTGTTAGTGTTCTGTCTCTTTTCTTCCTCCAGCTTTTCGGTGAGGTCAGAGGTCATTTTCCTTACTGTCTCCATGGCAGCGTTTTGCTCAGATTTGTACTGCTCATATTCACTCTGCAACCTGCAGATTGAGAATCACAATATTTAACAATATGTCACATATTTGTGGTTAAGTAGAAGATTAATCAATCCTAAATGAAAAATGCTAAATTGCACAGCAAAAATGATTCAAGATGGCTTTACTTAGTTACATCCCCCACCGCCTAAATATATATGACCTGCAGCGTTGGCAGACTAAGTGAAGCTTGTGATCTGTAAAAGCTCAAAATTATCACCTGAATGAAACATGATTTATTGCGGGACTGTTGGAGGTTATTGTTGTACTCTCACCGCTCCAGAGTGCGCTCAGCACTGTTCCTCTTCTCTCTCTCCACAGCGTAAGCTCTCTCCACCTCTCCGAACTTCGCTCTCAGCAGCTCCAGGTCGGACTGGGCCTCCTGCTGGCTGGACCGTTCAGCCACCACTGCCGCCTCCAGGTCCCGCACACGCAGCTGACACAATCATAAGCACAACTAATCTTAGAGAAGCTGCTTAGCACAACTAGAATTTCTTTTGGCTTTAATGGTTTATTTTAAAGGTTCTTTGAGTCCTTAAAAATCTTCTGCAATGTTTCTTTAAAAAATATTTAACTTTGAATTTCTTAAGGTTTAAACAGAGCTATAGTTGTTAGGGTTTTATAACGGTGTGTGTTTGTGTGTTGTCACCTGGAGGACCTCAGAGTTGAACTTGAACTCCAGGTGAGCTGCTCGCTCCGCCTCAATGCTCAGCTCCAGAGACTTCACTCTCTGATCTGACAGCTGCAAAGGAAAGAAATATGATATGTACACATTAGCCACTTCTTCACCTCTCTCTTCCCTCTGTTCTTCACGCCACCTGTATCTTTACTCATTATTCATTCTCCTCCATTCTCCATCTCCTCACTTCTTTCTCCCTCCTGCTTCGTTCATCTCTCTCCTTCAGGTATTTCAGTTCCTCAGCTTGGCGTCTGTTCAACTCTGCATCTTTCACTTTCTCCTTCTGTACTTCTGCTATTCTCCTCTCCGACTCCTCCAGAGCCTCTTCGTGATCCTGGAAAACAAGAACAGCTACAATCCTGATTCCATCCACAGAAAGTACTGATATCTCCATAGTACTGAATCCTGCTTTGCCTTTGGGTCAAATGTTCTGTAAGAAAAGCAAAAAGATTACACAGTGACATTGTCTTTTTTTAGCCACAAGTTAAAAAAAAAACAGCATTAGTCATAAACTAAACTGGCGACTGCAGACATTGGTGAAAATGGATAACCCAGCTCCAGATTTTAAGTCTGTGTGTGTGTGTTTGTGTGTAAGACCTGCAGTAATTGGTGCAGTCTCTGGTTCTCGGAACTAAAGCTCTGAATAAATCTGTCTCGCTCCTCGACATCCTGCCGCAAAGCATGCTGGTCCTCCTCCCTGGACCGCTGGGTGATCTCCAGAGCTTTCTTCAGCTCCTGCACTGTCTGCTGAAGCTCTGCTGCTTGCTCTATCACACACACACACACACACACAACTTGTTTTTACTCCTGATGTGGTACATTTCCATACTTCTAAAACCTGCAGGGTATGTCGGATTTGTGCACCTGTAAGTGCCTGTTTGTCTCTGCTAAGTGTGGCGGCTTGGTCGGCCTGTCTCTGGCTCACAGTCAGCTGGTACTGAAGCTCCACTCTCTGAGCTTCGCCTCGTTCTACTGAGGATCTCAGGCAGGTCAGCTCCACCTGCAGCCTGCACAGCTGAACACACACACACACACACACATACACACACACACACATCTCATTAGTAATAGCACACAATGGGAATACGTGAAAACACTGGCCTCTTAGGTACACACCTGTAAAATTTATTCGACAACTTGGTTATATTGAAAGATGGGATCAAAACATTAAAACCACTTCTTGATTTGATGCACTAGAATACAACTCTACCTCCCACAACCTCAGCAACACATAGTGGAAACACCTTTGATAACCTAACAGTTAGTAAATTCAAAAATTGATAACCTTGTGATAGTAGAATTTAAGTTGCTGTCCTGAATTGCAGCAAAAAGAACATGGACACAGTTGGGCCCCAACCAAGCTCTTATTTCAACATCATAAATTTAGTCTGAGATGAGGAGAAAAAAAAACTAAATCAACACAAATTCTTCAAGGTGCTTAGAACAATCTACCCATCCTGACGTCCAGTGTGTTAGCCTGATACTGTAAAGCAGCCTGGAGTGAACTGTCAGCAGTAATGCGTAAGAGTGTGTGTTTCACTAAGCTACTGACTATGTAACACCTGGAAATTAATTTTAATCTGCAAAGAAAACATTTTATTTCTATATTTCTTCTCACCTCCTGGTTGTGGCTGGATGTCAGCTCCAGTTTTTCTTTCTCCAGCTGGTTGATTCTCCACCTCAGGCTTTCTGAGTCTTTGCTCCTGTCACGTCCTTCTGACACCGCCCTCCTCCCCGTCCCATCCCTCTCTCTTCCTCTTCTCCTCCTCTCTCCATCTGCACTGCTTGTGTATCTCCTCCTTTCTTTCCCAAGTTCCCCATCTTCCTCTCGTTCTCCTTCCACCCTTCCTCCTACGTCTTGCGTCTGTTTGTCTTTGTGTTGCATGGTGGTGAGGAACTCTTTCAACCTGAAGAAAGACAAGAAAAAAACAGATGCAAAACAACTACAGAGAAAAAAAATCTTGAAGAAATGGGAATCAACAGATGCAAAACAACATTAAAGATGTTGATCAAAATTTTTTAAGAAAACATTAGGTGAAAAAAGTATTAGGTGATACTGGCTGGAAAATCATATTAACCCTCTAAGAAATAACTTCTACTTCAAAACAATAAACATCTGAAATAAATGAAAAGAACTCTCATCCCCACCGTGCCAGATCCCCTTCTGAGTCTCTGGCAGAGTTGACCGCAGCTGCCGGCTGGATGCCCCGTGTTTCGGCTCGGCTCTGCCCGCTTTCCCCCCGCCTTCCCCGGCCAGGCTGTCTCTTCCGCTCCGCTCGTTCCGCCTGCATGTCTCCGCTGCTGAGCCGCCTTTAAAATCCCTGAACACGCATTTCCAACCAAATCTCATCACTGCATACACGAAACTTTATGCTTCAACAGATTTAAACGGCAGATCGTTTTTGACTGTGCGTTGATTGCATGAGAGCAACCAACAGGCAGCAGAGACCCGGGGGGGTGAGTTGCTCCCGGGGGAGGTCGGTCGGTTGCTTGTTGGTGTTGCCTTGCCAGCAGACGCACTCAACTGTGGTCTCCATTTCCAAACCAAGCTCCACTGGCCGGACTAGTTCTGTCTTATGTTCGCCACAGTACCGCTGCGGACTGTGACAGTCTGATCAACGTTTAAATCCGCCCGGAAGCACGAAGTCCCACAGTTCGGACCCCGGTTCATTGGCGTTAATGACTGGACTGTTCGGAATCCTCCTTCATTCTCTTTACAGTTACATTTCAAGACATACTAGGCGTATCTATTATACGCCGATTTTGCTACTCAGTGCTAATACGTCACTCGCTGTGATTATTATTTTGTATAGTGTCTATATTTTATTGAAGATTTTCAAAATCCTACATTTTGTGAACGAAGTTTTGTTCATACACGATACATAACAACAACAAAGACCATTTTCTCGTTTAATATTTAGCGTAAACAGTTTGGCTTACTCCAAAACCAATATCAACCACTTCGATATAGTCTCTGGTATCTATTAAAGGCTCATAATTAATAAGAAAACACAGACATGGTTTGTAGTGACCTGATTTAAACACTTACCATCAAATTTAAGCAGGAACCGTTTGAATCTGACGCCATCTTTAACACAGCGTCCTTACGTCATTTCCGAACAAGCTCCTGATTAGCTGAACGATTAACCAATGGTGAGCGTCCATGATGTAGCGTCACGTGTTTATGCTCTTGGATCTTGGAGTTTCATTTTTACCACTTTATGTATAAATTTAGTTTTCCTGAAAGTCAATACAATATAAAGTAGAAAAATACTATAATCGAAATACTATACTAATAATAATAATTGCACTTAATTGACATGACTTATCAGACCAAACTATCAAACCTTTTATAGACTATTTTATCAATAACTTTGATTGTCTTGTATATGAACATTTTGTGGAAGCAAGTCCTCATCTTATTTTCTCAATAAAGTGAATGAAATCAATCAGTTTGGTGTCACGATAAATTTTCTACGATGTTGTATCCCTTATTCTATCTTCTGTCAAAATTTCAATGATTTCTAAAAGGTTCTTGAAAAAAATCTGAGAATAGGTGAGTTTCAAGAGGCAAACGCGTTATGAGCATCGTATATGTAAAAACAGCTTCAACTTGAGCAAGTAAAGATGGAATGTGAAAGTAAACAATGTAACAATATCTTATGAGAATCAAATTTATAAAACATTGTGATAATAAAGAAAATCTATGAAAACAAGTTACAGCTCTGACATTATTTTGTAGAGTTGATCCTGGCATTTGAACTATTTTTAGGTTATACAAAGGCATTTAAGGGTAAGTAGGGGATATAACATCATATTATACAGTTACATAGAACGTAATAAAGTGCCTACAAAAATTACACCAAGTGCCTTGTGTTATTATTGTATAAACACAACAGGGGGCAGCGTGACACGTTTGCTCCTCCGTTTAGTGTAACGCTGCTTTAATTCAGCGCCGAAGAAGAAGAGAAGGGAAAAACAACATGGCAGCGTCCGTAGAACACGCTGAAATTGCACGCACAGAGAAAGAACCTCCAGAAACGGACACATCAGAAGCTCCGAACAGCACCAGAGCCGCAGAAACCTCATACTCGGACGCGGAGCCAGAACCGGATCCTGATGAGGACGAAGACGATGACGAAGGAGAGCCGCGCGGGCCAATTATCCGAGACACGCCGCGGGACATCCAGCTGGAGGCGATCGCCAACACGGTCGCTCTCCACCCGGCGCGGGACGTCCTGGTGTGCGGAGACGTGGACGGGGACTTGTACGCCTTCTCCTACTCGTGCACGGAGGGCGAGAACCGCGAGCTGTGGTCGTCCGGACACCACTTGAAGTCCTGCCGCCAGGTGCGCTTCTCCGCGGACGGGCTGAAGCTCTGCAGTGTGTCCCGGGACAAGGCCATTCACCTGTTGGATGTGGAGCGGGGACAGCTGGTCACCAGGATCCGAGGGGCGCACGGGAGTCCCATCAACAGCCTGCTGCTGGTGGACGAAAATATCCTGGCGACAGGGGACGACGGAGGAACCCTGAAGGTCTGGTCAAGCATTGTCCCTACATAATAACTGTCCAAACTGTTTTGAATAACATGTATCCCAAATAAACAGACGACCACGGCCGATGATCTAGGACCGGTTTTAATTATGACCATAACCATTTATGGCCATAACTGTACTCTCAAATGTGACAGACCAAAACCTGTAATCCACACTGTTCTTTGGATGATTCCACATTACTCTCTAAGCAACTTTCTAAAGGCCAGTGTTTGATGGTACAAGGTAGACCACCAAGGACAACTCACAATCTAAACCGGTTTTACGATCAAACTGGTGTTAAAAAGAAATGCTGAACAGGTTTTTTATAATAAAAAAATGGCCTCCTAAGCTGTTTTTAAATGATTCATACTGGTCTTCTCGTAGTCTCTTTCGATCGCCTAAATGTTCTAGTTTTTGATTTGATGGACACAAACTGGTAGTTTTGACGCTTCAGTTGTTGCTGTTTTTAAAAATGTTAACACTGAAATCTTGTGAACTATTATATATGTGACTCAAAACCCAAGTTGGTCCGAAAAGTAACTCAAGCTGCTCCAACAGAAGGAAAACAGTCCTGAACAGTCATCTTATGGTCCTATAAACCATTGACCCGCCTGAAACAGTTAAAGCTGTTTTATTTCTTCATTACGATTTACATCTAAGGGGTGCAACAAAATTTGCATGTTGAAATTGATTTACATTGACTTTTGTTTTGTTTTTTAGGGAGGCAGAATATTTTCCATCCTCCAGCTGTAACTTTGTGTGTCTTCCTTTTCTAAAGGTATGGGACATGAGAAAGGGAACGTCCATCATGGATCTGAAACACCATGAGGATTACATCAGTGACATCACTGTGGACCAGGCCAAGAGGATCCTGCTCACTGCCAGGTAATAATAATAATAATAATAATAATAATAATAATAATAATAATATAAGCAGAAAAAACTATTACAATTATGTAATTTCAAAAAAAGCAATTTTAAAGGTCCATGCAAGTGTTATCATGTGTCTTTGGTGGCAAACACATGTTGGCTTGTTCAGTTCACTTTGCTCTTCACCGACGACCCTTCAGCAATCAAGTGTTCAGGTTCTGCTCCAAACAGCAACATTTTTATGAAAAAACAAATTAAATCCATGTTGTTTATTGTGTTCTCAGTTTGTTTGGTCAAGTGGCTTGTGTTGTCATGCTGACTAGCTTTTTGCTCTCAAATTTAGCATATTGGTGTTTTTAAAAAGTTCTACTTTAATCCCAGTTTCAATTTTATCTCCAATAATCCAAAACAGTGGTGATGGCACCATGGGCGTATTTAACATTAAGAGGCGGCGATTTGAGTTGCTTTCGGAGTATCAGAGTGGCGATCTGACCTCGGTGGCTCTCATGAAAAGGGGTAGGAAGGTGGTTTGTGGCTCCAGCGAGGGGACTATCTACATCTTCAACTGGAATGGCTTTGGTGCCACCAGCGACCGCTTCGCCATCAAGGCCGAGTCTGTGGACTGCATTGTTCCCATCACCGACAACATCATGTGCACCGCTTCCATGGATGGGCATATTCGGTGAGTTGGGTTACCATACCACCAGTTTTTTGAGATTTACCTTAAGGGCCAATCACTCTCAACATACAAATTTAAATCAAATTAAATGTTACAAGCTCTTGGGGTTTTAAGCTAATTTCGTCAACATTTACCACCAGATTCAGAACATCGATCAACCAGTGTTCCCCATCACATAATGAGTTACTTACCTCTTCTGTCTGTCCTTCTTCAGAGCCGTCAACCTCCTTCCTAACAGGGTTATCGGCTGCATCGGCCAACATGTTGGTGAACCCATCGAAGAGCTTGCCAAGTCGAGGGATTCCCGCTTTCTAGTGAGCTGCGCACATGACCAGCTTATTAAGTTCTGGGACATTTCCAGTTTACCCAAAGCAACTGTTAATGAATATCGCAAGAGGAAGAAGAAAGACGGACGAATGAAATCGCTCACCAAGAAAGCCTTCGGGGATAATGACTTTTTCGCAGGACTTGTAGAGGAACCTGAGAAAAAAGAGGAAGAAAAGGAGGCAGAGGAAGAAGAAGATGACAGCGATAGTGATAGTGGCAGCGATTAAAAAACTTTTTCACCTAGTTTCAGGTGAAAAATGTTACTGTGCCTTTGGACAGTTTAGTCCTGGATGTTTAGTTAAAGATGTCTGAATAAACATGTTTAGCCATATTGGTTTCCACATTAGAATTAACCACCATCAGTAAATGTGTTAACAAATGGTGAAGTCAGGCTACAGACTGAAATGTGATGGGGTAAAAAATACCCCAGAAAACATCCCCAAAAAAGAACTTTAAGAACTGTAATGATCCAACGTTAGTGCTTTTAGAAGAAGAAATGGGTTTGATTTTAAAGGTAAAAGCTGCCACGGAAGGAATGTTAGGATTCATTATTTAATTGATTATTCCTTGATTTAAAACAAATCATCATTTATTCGGTCTGTAGGTCCTTTGGTTCCCTGTCATTAGACATTTGAGAATGTTGACTTCTTTTAAATTTAGTTTTTTAAAAGAAATTCTCAAGTCAAGAAAACAAGTGTTTGTATGTTAACTTCATTAAAAATTATGGTATTTTATTGACTAGTTTAGTTTAGAGTAACACCCATTCCCAACATTTCATTTTTGAAAGAAATAAGAAAACCAAGCTACCAAAATGCTCATGTGAAGCAGTTACTTTTAACGTATGGCCATATTTTTGAATGTATTTTATGATTTGCAGATAAAGTATGACACATCTTGTGAGAAACCAAACTTCCGAAATATGTTTTTAATAAAACAGCACTAACCCCAAACCCAAATAAATAAAAGAAAACATGAAAATATTACATTTGTCATTGTGTATTGTGTCAAATGCAAAAAAAACTATCTTAAAAATCAAACAAACCAATTATGTGCGCTGAAATAATTATTGCGGCGCCTCCATCTCCTACCTCACCTTTTCACGCAAATGGTACAGTCGAGGCCCCCCTTCACTTGGTACGACCCAACCACAGGCGCGAAGCGTAGCAGGTCATGTGACACGAGCATAGTGGGCAACATGGCGGCGAGGAGAGTGTAGCTTAGTAACAACAAGCGTCCGCTTGTAGCGAACAAACCGTGGGACGTTAGCTTTCACAGGACTGCCGCGCGATTGTCGGTACGTATTCGTTTTATTGTCCATTCAAATAGACAAGCGATAAATCAGTAACGAACCCAAAACACGCGTTCCCTCCCCCCGTTACAGCTGCTAAGGAGCTAGCTGGAGATAGCATTCATCTCCCAACTTCCAACAGCATTAAAATCCTCCATGCGTCCCGCTGGGAGCGAGTCACCAGGTGGAAGTTGCTGAGGCAACGATGTGCGCTGTGTTTGTAAACACAGGCTGCTGAGAACGAAACCCGTGTGTGCCGGGTCACAGACACGGTAACCGCTTCAGGGATGACTCACCTGGGGAGCGATCACCCAATAACGTGTTCTCACTTTTCATCGGCTTGTGAAAGGTCAAAATATGACGACGAGCGAAAGTGGCTGACGGCTCCCAAAGTCTGAATTCACACAAGTCATTTTATGCTATTTTGTACTTAAGTATTTAAATATAAAATATTTTGCTTTCCATTGCATTTATCTGACGGCCGTAGTTTTCTACTTTACATAGTAACTTAGACACACACCAAAAAATACGGACAAAGATGAATAAACATGTAATTATTATGTATAAATATTTAAGTGAGAAAATATAATATGTTTCTATTCAACAGCCGAGTGTCAGAATCAGGCTGAGCTGTAGAGATCGCTTCCTTGGACGACTTCCTGTGTGTGTTCGAGCTCTGAAGCAGCAGGATGCCAGGGAAAAACAGTGACCTTTTCAAACCAGGAGACCTGGTGTTCGCCAAGATGAAGGGCTTCCCCCACTGGCCTGCCAGGGTACACACACACCTACATCTGCACAAAATGGAAATACATGTTTGAAATGCAGTTGGTTTAAAGTTTATAACACTCGTGTGCGTTTTCAGATTTGTAAGGCAGAGGATGGATACAAGAAGCGAGTTACAGTGTACTTTTTTGGGACCCATCAGATGTACGTACACATAAAACTTCTGATTAGTCACTTCGTTTACTTTGGCTGAACTCTGATTAACCTCTTATTTCTCCTCAGAGGTCAAATCCCTCCAGAAAATATCGTTCCTTTTGTCGGGAACAAGTTGAAGTATGGCAGCGGAGTTCGCATCAAGGGCTTCACTGAGGGCATGTGGGAGATCCAAAACACACCGGGAATCGGGAGTAAAGTCAAAGTCTGTCTCAACTTAAACTAAAATCCTTCTTCTTCTGAGTTTTCAAAGCTGATGTTTTTTTCTGTTGTCGTTTGGGCAATTTATTCACTGATTCTGTTTTCTCTGCAGGTTCCAACAAAGAGCAATACACAGACAACATCCCCTAAACTGGCTTCTGCCTCTAAAACTACTCCTGCTAAAGGTTCTTCTTCCAAAGCAACACCTGCTAAACTGACAACTACCGTTAAAACAACCAATGACAAACTCAAAAGTCCCCCAACTAAGTCTGCACACAGTAAAATTGCACCTGTAACACTCGACAGTAAGCCGGCTAAAACTCCTACAAGAGCTTCATTGAGATCTGCTCCTGAGTCCAAACAAACGTCTGAAGAGGCTTCCACTTCAGAAGATGTCCAAGCTACAGATGCTTCAGAGTCAGCTGTGACAACAAGACGTAGAAGGGCAACATCAAGTTGTGATTCACCTGCACCTACAGGGAAGAGAAGACAAACTACTTCTAGTGTCTCTTCAGAAACAAATAAAGAGGTAAGTTAAATAAAATCAGATTGATTACATTTACTTGATTATACTTCATCAGTTCTGCAAATATAAAAGGTTTAAATACAGTATATTTAGAGGGTGACAGTTGTTTGCATGTACCTCATATGACTTTGGTTGATTAAATCAGCTGTTTGTGGCCCATTAATACTATTACCTTTAAAACATTATTACTGCTGGGTGGCATAAGATTCTCAAAGGGAATGTGGTTCTAGGAGTCAGAATTGAAATAAAAAAAAAAAACCAAAAAAGCAATACATTTAGACATTTACTTTGAAAATGTTCTGTTAAAAAAGTATGTTAACATCTGGCCCTTAACTTCTTCAGTAGTGCTGCCTGAGCTCAGGCTGTCCTTTAATGCAGTGAATGCATTAAATCAAGATAAATAATGTGTGCTCTCATTTTATCTTGCAGACGACAGAAGCCAAAACAGCTCTAGACTCTGAAAAACCTGATCTCCAAAAAACAACTACAGGTGATAGTACAGCTGAGAAGGAGACAGAAAGCCCCCTCAAACTTTCAACAAAGGCAACAGACTCTAAACCGGCTCCTGAAAAAGCAGAAAGCGCTGCTCCTACAAGCCCTGCCACCACCAGGAGAAAAACTGTATCCAAGGTAAGTGCACTGTTAGCGACCCACATGCAGAAGGTTTTACTCGGAACGCCACTACTACTGTTGAGAGCAAAGAGAGCTGATACTCTCACAAACCAAAAGTTCCTCACAAACACACACTCCCTTCCAAAAGTATTTGAACATCCATCCATCCATTATCTGTAACTGCTTATCCTATTTGGGTCACGGGGGCTGGAGCCTAACCCAGCTGTCATCAGGACAGACGGGGGGGTACACCCTGGACAGGCCGCCAGTCTATCTCAGGGCTACAGAGAGACATACACAGACAGACAAACATTTGCACTCACAATTTAGGAGCCACCACTAACCTAACATGCTTGTTTTTGGACTGTGGGAGGAAACTCATACAAGCACAGGGAGAACATGCAAACCCCACATTAAGGTAATCATTGAAAAGGCCACGGCCGGTTCAAGGTTTCTTGCTGTAAGTAAGCAAGGCAAAGTATTTAGCCAGCAAGGCTACTTTATTTGTACTCTACACTGTCTTTTTGGATAAGAATGAAACAAAAGGATAAGTTCAGAGTTGCAGCTTTTATATAACAGTATATACAGTTCAATACATTAAACAACATACAGTGTTTCCCGTAGAAAATTTTCCAGGCTAGGTGGCAAGAGGTTAATATAGATTTTCCAAGCAACATTGAAAAAAATTATGTATTTATTTAACATGCAGCACTTCTGGTTGGTATATTCCATGTAAGGGTGAAATAAAGCAAAGTGAATATTTATAGGATGTATTTATTGCACACAAATAATTTCTCCTGTATGTCTCAATTAAAGCCGTCTGGGATGTTCCTCGTCTAAAAGGCTGTTCATGCTTGGTTGTAGCCGACAAACTGGAACTTACCATGGGTAGACTGACATATCAGATTCAAACTCCCTCTCTCGTCGCTCCCTCTCTTCATTCACTCCCTACCTCACTCTACCGCCGCTCCCGCTCTCACTGAGCTGAGGAGAAGGGGACAATTAAATGGTGCATTTAACCATCTGTCTCATAGAGAACAGATGGTTCTCATTTTTCAAGTAATAAGCGAGTGGACCAGTGAAATTTGGACACAACATAAACAAGAACGGCACTTGGATCCCTTTGTACAAACCCGCAAGATGTAATTGGTTGTGAACATAACATCACTAGGTATAAAAATATTTTATATCTTATAAGCATTGCGAGCCACCATGCCTGTTCCAATTTAGGGGAAGCACGGATAACACAGCACCATGTCTCTGCGAAGAGGCAGATAAGTGTTTAGTTTCTAAATTCTTCATTTGTTGGATTTTAAGGCTGATGCTCAACAACAGAAGAAGAAGACACCTGCCAGTCCTGCTGTGACCACTGCAGGTAACTGAGACATCCACACATGCTACTAATCATCTTAAAGGGTAAATGGCACAAAAAGATAACAACTGAGGGTTTTTAAACTGTCTGTTCTGAAATTGTTCCGACAGCCACTAAGAACTTCAAGTCTGCTCCAAGACAAACATCACAGAACGATAAAGGACAGAAAGAGCCAGAAGAAGATGAGGAGAATAAGGAAAAGGAAAAAAAGAGGTTACCGGGGAATCGAGGAGTGAAGAGAAAGATAGAAGAGAAGGATCATGGGAAGGAGCTTCAAAAGAAAGCAAAAGAGAAGACCACAGAAGAGAAGAAGGAAGACAAGAAGCCGGCAGAGACCCAAGGAATGAAAAGAAAGAAAGAGGAACAGGAGGAACTAGAGGACGGGAAGCTAAAGAAAACAAAGCAACAAGAAAGCGAAGAAGGGAAGAAAGACATGATGACACAGGAGAAAACAGAGAAGGAGTCAGATGAAAGTGAAGGGATAAGGACGAGGAGAACTGAGAAAGGGGAACAGAATGCGAAAAAAACAAAACAGGACGGAAAGGAAGGAAAGCGAGAGGGGAGGAGGAGGAGAGAAACCAGGTCTGAGAGCGAGGGAAAGAAAGCGACAGGAGAAAATGAGATGCATCAGAAGACGAAGAGCGACGCTGCAGAAGGAAGAAGAGAACTGACAAGGAAGGGAGACGAGAAAGAAGAGAAGGAGGTGCTGAAGAAAACAAAGGGGGATGAAGGTGTGGAAGAAAAGAAAGACGAGATGAGGAAGACAAAAGAGGAGAAGACTGCGGAAAAGTCAGAAAACAGAGGAAGAAAGAAAAGGAGAGCAGAGAACGAGAAAAAAACAAAGGATGCTGGTGTGGCGGGAAAGAACGACGAGACAATAAAAGAGAAGAAGACCGAAAAAGAGAGAGATAAGAAAGAAAAAAGGAGTGAAGGCAGTTCTGTGGAGGAGGAGGTACAGTCATATGTGTTGTGGTACATTTTCTCCACTTAGTTCTCTATAAAAGTGAGTCCAGCTCTTCTTTCACAGTTTAGTCGAATTCAGTTAAATATAGCGAAGGCAGCAAGACAAGAAATCAGGAGGAAATTACAGACTGGGCTGTTGTAAACGTTAAGTCTGCAAGTGGTTGGTGCTTCAAGCTTGGAATGACTCATTAGTGGTAGTAATGGTGGAAGTTGCTTAAGTCCCAGAAGCTGCAGGTTGTAGCTTTAATCAATAAGATGACAAAAAGTTTTAAATAAGATAAGTAAAAAGTTGTGTTTTGAGTCTTTTGGAGATTAAAAGATTATCGCTGCTCTGTTCGATCTAAGAAGGGAGCTGTTGGGAAATTGTTCAGCAGTGATCTGAATTATGTTCAGTTTTTGTATTTTGTCAGTATGTGAAAGTAGTTCTGCAGCCCACAAACGTTTCTATATTTATAGTGTTTATCTGCAGCTTATTTTCTCAGTTAGCTGTGGCTTATCCTAGGGTTAGACAACACTGAAAAATAATTATTTTTATTCTCAAATAAAAATGAATAAGAATGAACTTGTTCATGAGTGGTCAAAATTGTTGCAGATGAAACTAGTTAATGTACAAGGTGTTAGAAACATGTTGAAAGTTTAGTTTTTTATTTGATTGCTTGTTTTCTTCTTCAGCGGCAGCAGCGCCTTGTAGCCAAGAAGGAGAGTTTGTTAAAGTCTCTGAGAGGTTTGCTGAAGTCCGGGAAAGGAGTGAAGAGGTCCACTCTGTAAGACAAGCACACATGCATATACACAAAGCAAAACCAGAGAAACAAAATTCTAATAGTCTATTTTTAATTATAGGAAAACTGGAGAAGGAGGAAAGAAGAAGGTGGAGGTGAAGACGACAACTGAAAAGAAAAGTGCGAAAGAATCAAACATGAAAGTGATAGGCAAGAGATCAGGCGTCAAAGCCTTAATTAACAAGAAAACAACAGAAAAGCATGACTCCCAAGACCAAAAAAGTGCCAAGAGAGAAGAAAAGAACAAGGCAAAGACCTCCAGCCAGAAGTCGACTACAGAGAAGATAAAGGACGAACACAAGACGAAGACAGAGCAGGACAAGAAAACACAAAACCCAAATCATAGTGATAAGGCTGTGAGTAAAACAGCGGATGAAGTAAAGGAGGACAAGGAAAGCCAGCAGAAGAAGGAAGAGAGGATGAAGATTGAGCCAAGGAAAGATGAGGTGGGGCAAGAAAAGAAAGGAGACAAGAAGAGCAATGAAATGGAGCAGAAAGACAAAGAGAAGAAGGACGAAAGAAAAATAATTGGAAAGATTGTAAAGGCACCAGCTAAGCAGGGAACAAAGGTTCAGGTGAAGACAATGATGGGAGGAGCAACCGCAGTATCAGCAGCGGTGGAGGAAAAGAAGAAGAAAGAGGAGAAAACAAGCAGAGAGGAACAGGTGGAGGAGAAGAAAAAGACTTTAGAGAAAGTGAAGGAGAGTGAAAGAGAGAAGAAACCTGACAACAGAAGTACGGACAAAAGGAAAGACAAAAGCGTAACAGAAGTGGAGAAGGAGAAAAGGGCAGAGGAGGAAGACAAGAAACAAAAGAAGTGCAGCAACGATGCATCAGCAGGAAAAAAGAGTGAAGAGCAAAAAGTAAAATCGCCAGAGATAAAGCTTGAAAGCGAGACAGGAGAACAAATGAAGAAAAAAGACGAAAAACACACCAAGGAATCCCAGGACAAGAAAAATGAAAAAACTACGACAGACCAGACAAAAAAAACCTCTGCAGAGTCGGAACAAAAGCTTACCGAAGAAACAAAATCCGTGGAAGAGAAGAGAACAGGGAGCGAAGAGAAGACGGCAGAGACATCGCAAGCTGAGTCAAAATCCAAAGAGGACGCGAACGTGGAGAAGACGAGCACCGACAGCAAAGCGCAGGGCGAGTCGTCGGACGGAGGGAAGGCGGAGAGGAAGGTGCAGCCGGAGGCGAAGCAAGAGAAAAGTTCGACCATGACGCTGACGGACTCAACTCTGCACAGAATCCACGGCGACATCAGAATTTCACTGAAGTCTGACAACCCTGTAAGACGCCCGGCTCGTTGTCACCACGCTCGAATACTGAAGCTGTAGGAACGTGTTAACAAAATCTAAACAGATCTTATTTCCCCTTTGTTTGTCTTTGTCGCTGCCTCCCAGGACATCAGCAAGTGTCTGACAGCGCTGGATCAGCTCAGCATGGTTTACGTGACTTCCCAGCACGTTCAGAGACACAGTGAGCTCGTCGCAACACTCCGAAAGGTAGAGAAACACGCCAGTGGTGCAGGAAGTGTTCATTCTTTCATAGAGAGCGACGGTTTGTGAAAAGATGTTGAAATTACTTGATGTTCCGTCCTGTGTGCAGATGCGGTTCTACAGAGCGAATCAGGCCATCATGGACAAGGCCTCCATGCTGTACAACCGCTTCAAAAACGCCTTCCTGGTGGGGGAGGGGCAGGAGGTGGTGAGTGCCGCCTTCCTGCGTTCGCTGCTTGAGGAGAAGGAGATGGAGGAAACCCAGAGGGTGGAGCGCTGCAGGGAGAAGAAGAAGAGGGAGGAGGTGCTGCATGACGAGAAGGAGCAGACGGATGAAGGAAATAAGGAGGAAGACGAAGGTGGAGAGGGAGAGGAGACGCAGAACGCAGAGGACAAAACAGAAGGTAGGTCATTTATTTTATTAGTCTTTATTAGGAGAAGTGCACAAAACCCATTTTGTCACCACAAATTCTAAAAACAAAAATACATTTTTACATATTTAATAAAGAGCATGGTGCCTCACAGCAAGAAGGTCCCTGCTTCAAGTCCCCCGCTGTCTGTCTGCAGACTTTCTGCGTGGGGTTTGTGTGTCGTCCCCGGGCTTGTGTGGGTTTCGTCCCACAGTCCAAAGACATGCACGTTGAACTGGCCACTCTAAGTTACCCATAGGTGTGTGTGTGAATGATTACGTGTGTGTGTGTGTGTGTGTGTGTGTGTGTGTGTGTGTGTGTGTGTGTGTGTGTGTGTGTGTGTGTGTGTGTGTGTGTGTGTGTGTGTGTGTGTGTGTGTGTGTGTGTGTGTGTGTGTGTGTGTGTGTGTGTGTGTTGGCCCTGAGACAGGCTGGAGACCAATAAAAGCTGGGTTAGGTTCTAGTATTTAGATTTTATTTAATACCATGTTTTTAATGTTAGGTTATAAACTTTCACTCTGAAGCAGTTATTATAATAGTAAACATAAAGCTATACCAAAAACAAGTAAACATTATGGAACTAGAATGAATCATTCACTACTAATTGTGAATGAATTATTCACTCTTTCTTCCTTTCTCTCCCACAGCCCCAGCGGACTCTTCCTAAAGGTGGAGTGTACGTGGAGATGCTGGACTGAACTGTTCTTTGCTGAGGGGGTGTAGTAATGTTCCCCAACACATGAAAAATGAGAAGTCCCAAAACCATGTACCTCATCTCACACACACACACACACATCAGTGTATTTATCTGTACAGCTGTAATTATTTATTTTATGTTGTAAAATCAGTCTGTAATCTCTAATCATGGGTTAACAGTGTTTCGGTGAATTATCACACCTGAACAGGTGCAGTATGTCTGGATGTTCCATCCTACACATCTACTCAATGTGGTGCATTATTACAGTTCATAAACTTTTAATTGGGTCATACACTGACTCTGACACTGACTCATACCAGGACACTTCTACTAACACACTAGTTTTTCATTTCTTTCATTAAACCACTTATACATTTGTAACTTAACTAATGTTCAGAGAACAGATGCATCAAAAACTTGCGTGCGCTACACTTTCACACCGTCGACGTAACGTCAACCTACCTCTGCTAAGTGTTTCCCATTGTGAAGAGACGGACTTTGTGTTTCAGAAAATCTGGTGTGAACTCGCGTCTTTTCCTGAGCCGCGGTTTTAATTTCAAAGGTGCTTTGTGTTAATTCACGTCACTAAATTCTTTGAGTATAAATACAGAGGTCTCAGTATAATTAAAGGTTGGAACCTCAGGACAGGAGGTGACAGGGCTGATGGATATTGTGGTGTGTTTTTTATTTGTTTTCTTTTCCTAAATTTCACGTTAGATCAATTTTGAAACTCACGGTTAGTTTTTAAATCTAGATTTTAAAGCATTAAATGGACATTTTTAAAGCCTAACATTCACACTTCAGCTGCTGCCTTCAGTGCTCAAAGGCACAGCGAGCTGCTCTGTGTTTTATAAAACTTTGTACAGAGATTTTATTCTATATTTTATTGTGACACGGTGGACTTTAATGATTTCACATATGTGCCGTTGTTTTCTAGATGGATGTTAACTGTTGTGTAAATATTTGATTTTTACTCTAAATTCTTGAAATAATATCGTTTTACAACCCTGCCATGTCTCAAGTCTGAATATTTTTCTCTTTATGGCAAACAGCACCTACACTACATTTATAGAGTGGATAATGATTTGTTTCAGTGGACATGAAGATTAACGTCTTGTGCAGATAATTTTGTGCTTTATGAAATTGTTGAAAACAACAATGGAATTTTGCGGCTTGTTCACATAAATTCAAAATATGACCTTTTCCACCCACAGCTGTTCTACACACAGACTCATCTACTCTCATTGTGGAAACAGTTTAAACCTCTTTACCCTTTAATCTGTAATGAGTGGATTATTTTAAAAAATGGTAAATGGTCTGCACTTGTTTAGCGTTTGGGCCATTTTGGATCATTTCTGTGGTAACATTATGTTTGTCTTGTATATTTTTGTCATTTAATGTGTTTTTAGTTATTTGATGTCTTTTTTAGTGTTGTTTGCTCATCTTATGTACAGTTAGTGTGAGGGCCGAAAGAAATCACAGTCTTTCTGTTTCTATTGCTTATTATTATTATTATTATTCCGGATTCTTATTCAGCCACCTGCTGGAGCATTACGAAACTGCAAATATGTAAAAACATTTTTCTTGCATGTGTTTTCACTTCTTGAAGTGCTCAATGCCTGCAATCATACGTTTGTGGAAGTGCAATTGTTGAAATAAGTTTATTTTCATGTGCTTTCACTTCTAAATTGTCCAGGGCTTCCAATCTCGCAGTGGCGAAGGCTGCGAACAGCTGTAGCAGCTGGTCAGCATCTGGCTTTCAGCAACCAGTCATTTTCTTCAGAAAGTGCCCAGTCTAGTTTCAGATCATTGTTTGTCATTTGTGATTCCATACTTTGTGTCGTCGAGCAGAGCGTTTCCAACAACCAAGTAACGGCCGCCCTGACCTCTCTGATCCCCGTTCACTAATCCTTCAGTGCTTTCAGTGGGTGTAGATCTGAAATTTAAATAGTATTTGTTTCCAACAAATATAGACACAACAACCTAAAAATACAAAGTGTAAACGTACTTTGAGAAGTGTGCTTCATGGAAACCTGAAATCTTGTTTTTTCTTGGCTCAGTGTCTATAATTTAACAAGGACGCTGCTTCTGGAAACACTCAGATGAGCTGATATGATATAGAGGTGATGTTTATGGCAGTTTTTTTAAACACAATCAAAACCACAATGAAAAGAAGCAAAACAACAAAGAAATAAGTGAACAACAAACTAAAAGGCACAAAATGAGCTAAAACAAGGAGCAAAAAAAAAATAAAAACTTACATAAAGAAGATGGACAATTACTGCATATACATTCAAGAAAAGCCCAATTTCTTTGCCCAGTGTGTTTATGCTGCGTTGTGAATAGTGCGACCTCCGGCATGTCGGGCAGTCAGGTGGAAAATTTTAACAAACCAGATCTACATGAAACTTGGATGTTCAAAACAAAGGCGGCAAATACTTCAATATTATAATCACAGTTGGCTCAAAGGTGTGCACCCCCTATTTTGAAATAGAAAAGAGTAAGAGATTCATTCTTTTCATTAACGTAACATTTAAAACGTATTTGAATAGTGTAAATTCTCCCTCATCTGAAATTAAAGTTCCATTTTAAATTTATAAACAGAAACTTGCACTTGTTTTTCATAAATTTGCTATTTTCACTTCCCTCACTTGCCCTTGATTATCATTACGCCCTTTTACTTATAACACTGTTGTATAACTGCAAGTTTAATATAAAAACACTTTAAAAACATCCACGTTTTCCTGTAAAATCAGTTTTGTTTATGAATCAATATGATTTCAGGCATAAAATGATAATTGCTCTAGACTGATGAATTGTGGGATATTGCGCGTAAACGTCTCAAATGAGTGTGTAATTTGCAATGATTTGGTCGTTTTTGAAGGCGCGCGCGCACACGCACACACACACACACACACACACACACACACACACACACACACACTCCCTCTCCCTCTCTCTCTCTCTCTGGGGGCGGGGTGAGCGGCCATCGGGAGGTGTGTTTTTCCTCCGTGTGTGTTGAGACGTAGACGCTCTTCGCGGAAGAGAGCGGAGCATCGGACACCGACGGACACGACCGGCGCGTCGAAGGCAGGACAAGCGGAGGACAAGCGGGGGACAAGGCCGCAGCAGGACCGGATCCCGGATCCCGGGGCGCGGGAAATGGGCTCGAGCTCCTGGTAGCAGCAGTGGGAGCGAGCTGCGGACCTGAAGGAGGACAGGCGCCGGGCGCAGACATGGCACACGTAGGCAACGGGGCGAGCGGCGAGGAGGAGGTGGGACCGCCACACACACACACACACACACACACACACGCTCGTGCAGCGGTCTGACTGATGTGGTTTGATGCATCTGCCCACAGACTTCACACCCCGACCCGCCACTGTAGCAGGCTTCAGCACATGTACACGCTGCATGAATTATCACCAACATGTTCTGTTGGTTTGGGTCATTTTTAGAACCTGCATTTGAAGCTTCCTCACTTAGTTTTTAATGAGCCGTTTTATGGTGATTTCAAGTCACTGCTCATCATGTTTTGTGCATCTCTTCCTGCTGGTTCAGGTCACCCAGTGTCTCTGGCCAGTGACGTCAGGGGCTCAGGCCCCGGCTCGCGGGTCTCTGGCCTGTGGCCAGTACGGAGGTTGGGTAATCCATCCATGTGGGCCAGCACTAACAAATATTCACTCACACCGATAATTTATCATTTCATCATCCAAACAGCCACCCCACCGTGAAGCTCACTTCCTGTCAAGCTGTGGTACGGCCAGTTGTGTGTTTCCTGTGTTTCTGTCGTGACCTGAATTAAATTCATCTGTAAGCACAGAAGTTGTTCGCACACGCGTACGCCACTGTACATCTCATTTCTTACATGTATATATCTGATATGTGCCCAGTGTTGAGTTTGTCGTGGGGTTATGCTGTGTTTTCTTTGGGGTTGTGACTGTCGTCCTACAGCGTCCACTGTCCTCACGCCTGACTTTGTTTGCCCCATGGCACCAGAGATGTCTACAGTGTGTCGTCCTCGCACTCCTCATATACAGATCCGTTTTTTACACTGGGTATATATTTTTAAACATGAAGGCGTCAGTGTCTCTGTAGTATCTCTATACTGGGGTTATGTAATACATTTGCATTGACCTTTGTGTAGGACGCTTTTGTCTGTTATGAGCACGTTATCGTTCTCCTTGTGATACTTGAAGTTCTCCTTGTACGGCACAGGTGAGCTGAGAGCACACTGCTGCTGATTATTGTATTTATCTATTTGCATTGTGTAATCAGCTTTAAGAGAGACAATACTATCCTGTGTGTGTGTGTGTGTGTGTGTGTGTGTGTGGGCTTATGTAAATGACAGATCTTATTTCAACCACAGGCTGCCTTCTGCAGAACTAACAGGAAGTTGGATAAGTACAGGAGCACTGCTTTCTGAAGAATTACATAAAGTGGAATTTTTTTTTTTTTTCTGATTTCAAATGACCAGTGATTCCATGCCCACAATCCTACGTGGCTTCTTGTCAGTTATATGATGCAAATTTATCTGGTGAGGTTATTTTTTCACTTTGTCCTTCCAGTAAACCAGATGTCCTGCCCTGTTCCACCCACGTTGGGAGTGCTACAGTAACATTAGGGTCTACACAGAGGTTTCAGTTCTTAGATTGATGTTGCAGCTGTGTGAGTGTGTCCTGTAAAACAGGATCTTGAATGGGTTCCAGAGATGAGCTGTCAGGATCTTCTTCAAAAGCAGGGCTTGATGCTTTTGTTTGCTTGAAGGGTTTCAGAGATGCTCTTGGGGTTTCTGTGGGGCTCGTGTGGGCGTATGAGGAAATTCAATGACGTTGAAGTGGTTCCTAATACTTTCATAAATGTATGGTTTGTCTTTTATGGTTTGACTTAATAAATTCTTAATGGGAATAGTGGTTTTCTAAAGTTCTAAAGTGCTTAATGTGGTTTGGGATTTTTGTTTTAGAGGTTTAAGGGGTTTTAGGGTCTCACTGGGAGTTTAGTCAATGCATGAGGAGATTGTGTGGCTAATGGCATGAAGTATGGATTGGCTCCAAACCTTTATTAGGAAATTGTCTTTGACTCGCTTCTTGAAGATGTACATGAGTTGTTAGTGGGTTCTGGGTTTTATTTGAGTTGATGAATTGGATCTCAGCAATATCTTAGGGGTCACTGTGGACACCCAATGGTGTGTGACGCTATTGCACTTAGTTGTCCTTGACAAAGTCCGGGGTTTTTCAAGATATTAAATGAAGGTCTACAGGTCAGTGAAATGGATTCGAGAATGTCCAACTTCAGCAACCTGAGGGGGTTTTTCTAAATACTCAAGACAAAGGGTTTGTAGGTGGTTTTAATAGCCCTTTAGGAAATTTCTATGGATCCCAAGTTTCACAGGTGTTTCACAAGTACACCTGAAACTAAGTTGTTTCTTCACATCTTTTGACCTCCAGACATCCCTGGTCAGTGATGCTGAACTTTCTGTTTACAGGCTCATTGCAGATATTCAAGTGGATGAGTGTGGAAGCAGACCTGCGTCATACCTCAGCAGTTCGTCTGCTCATCCGAGCTCACAAATGCTCGTCTGTCAGCCGTCTTGACTCTCACTCATCACATTACAGAGGAATTCAGCTGACTTCGCTCAAGCTGTGAGGAATCTGAGACGAGCTGTCTTTTATAAAGACGCTTAAACACAGCGGACTGTTATTGTCCAACCTCACTGCCCAGCAACGTAACACAAATAACATAAACATGACGACAGAAATTATTAACCATGTCTTGTCCATTCTGTCAAGACGAGCAAGAACACAATAAGCTGTTGACTGTGCTGACAACCTCCGATGAGGTGGCTGAGTGTGTTTGCCGTAATTGTTTGACCTTGGAACTCTGAATAGTTCAGCCTAATCCTTTCTGTTAAAACCATACGTATGAATGGAATGTAAATAACAATCTGGGATTTTATTACAGGGTGATCCTTATGCTGCAGTCCTCCTGCTTCACTTTCTCACAGTCCTCTGTTGTTGGCGTTTTAGCTTATCGACTACCATTAACAAAAACCCTCGATGTCACAAGGGTCCTTGTTGGGAATTTAGCTGCTCAGTCATTCTGCAAATCCGCCAATTTTAGGCAGAAAGTTTTCATTTTTTTTAAAAGTGAGGAATGTAAACAAAATGCAAAATATTGCACATGCTGCATTATTTTGCTCACAGTCAGCTAATAAGTGCGACTGTGTCTTACCTAAAGTGTGGAGCTCTTTGGATAATGAGTGCAGACTGGCTGAGTTAGCACAATATGATTTTTAAGAAAACACAAGGAGGTCATTGTATGCCTCTACTTGGCCAGACTCCAGACCCTCCCTGTTACCTCTGAGGGGGCAAAAGTCAAAGCTGCACCTCTCAAGTAAAGACTAACAGGATTTTTTTCATTAATGTTCGAGGATCCGGTTCTGGGAAACACTGTACAGTTTATTAAGACCACACCAAGGTTCAGAAAAGGTCTGAGTGTTAAAATGGTTAACGAGAAAGCTTTTTCTCATTCATCTGGAGATTCCTCTGGGGACGTGAGGTGTGTAGAGTAGGGTTCTGGTGCTTGCAGTATCACTGAATGGATTCAAATTGGCTTACAGGCTGTTCCAGGTTGTGTGATTGATGTTGCAGGGTTGTGATGAAAGTGAAAAGTATATTTTTATTTCTTTTTTCAGCACATTGCATTCAGTAGACCAAGAGAACAAAGGTGGAACCATGACTTTATAAGTTCTGAGCCTTTCCCAGAGGTTCTAGAGTTAGTGATTCAACAGGTTCACTGTTTATATGATGGGTCTTCAAAGAATCATGACTTTCATCGAAGTTACACAAGTCAGTTTGAGATTTTTTTGTGTGTGTCTATGAAACCATCTGGAGTTCTGTGTGTTGCTGGGTGCTTCCTGTGGACCCTGATTTCCTTCCAGGGGTCGTAGTTTTCCAACAGTCAATGAGGAGCAGGGAACACTATGGTTCTTTAGAGAGCTGAGGCGAGGTCATTGAGAAGATTCCACAGGTTGTATCGTGATTTCCTTTGGGTGTAGAGGTGGTTCCAAAGTTTAGGCTAGACTTACTGAAAGGCCTTAATGAGCTTAAAGCATATTTTGACAAACATTCAACAGCATGTTTGAAGCTTCTCGTGGGCCAATAAATCTGCTCTAGACAGTTGGGAGCTCAGAAGGTCATTGCTGTTTTTGAGCAGGGTTTTTACGCTGTAGTGAGGGAATTTTTGTGCTTCTGGGGAGTTTCCAAGCCTCCCGGAGTGTGTGTGTGGTAACCGGACACAGTGTGTAGGTCTTGACTAATTGATTAGCAGCTGTTAGTGTCACGAGAGAAGTTTCTGACTTTGATCCCACCATGTGTGTAATATCATACATTGGTGAAGCTGCCGCTTTGTTTCACGTCTTCTGTATTAATTTAACTTTAGGCTAAAAAAAAAACACCAAAAAGCTGCATCCATCGCAGATAAACTCATTTGGTAGTTTGATGCTAAACTGTAAGAAAATCCTCTCATCTGCATCGACTCTGTCAGTTTAAAATTTTTATTAGGCCACAGGAATAGTTTACCGCAGCTCCATTTCCCATCCCAGGCTGACAGATGAACCACTGGAATAAAAACATACAGTATTTTTCTGCAGCCATCTGCTGAAGGCAGCATTTGGTTGGTTGTTATCTCATTTACCTACAAAACGCCATACTAATTTTCAATGAAGAAAATAGGTCTTACAACAGAAAAAACACATAAAATTATACACATATACACTTATAAAAGTACAAAATAGTGAAGGGGATGTACACTAAAAAATGATCCAGGCCAAAATATGTAATTTCTAAATAAATAGGATTTGATTATACATGTGATGTGTTCAAAATATTTGTATAAAAATAACTGTATAACATAAAGTTAAGAAAAATGTTTAATGTCTTTGGATTTGTTTGGGTAGATAAAAGGTTGTAAATTTGATTGTAAATCTTGAAATATAACTTGATTGCCATAAATGTGGGGAATCCTTTCTACAATTTACAACCGTTACTGGCATAAAAGTTAATATTCTCAAGGGAAGCTTCATTTCAGGCACGACTAATCGGCGTATTAGCACTTTTGTTGTAGAAAAACGATTCAGATTTCAGAGAAATATGGAAATCTTTATTATTACTCGGTTAAGTTTTAACAGATAAAAATATGGGTACAGATGAACTGAAAATACTGTTTTTTTTGTTAGTGTTATTACAAACGAAATAGATTTGACGTCTGGGAAACTGTGATGGATTGTTTTTAATATCTACTGTCATTTTATTTAATGATATATTAAGAAAATATTCATACTCAAGGCTTATATATTCTTACACACACCTTACTTTTATTTTATTTTATCACAACTCTACCTGTGGGGAATCATATGCGTCGTCTCATCACCTGAGACTGAGAAACGTGACAGGTGTCCTGTTAATAATAGTTACACGTCTGTTGTGCGGTGACTAATTGTGCTGGACCGACGGGTTTAACTGCATTTGTCTAGTAAAACACAAAAGCCGCAGAAGCTTATGGCATTTTGTGTTTGTATCACTGTGAACATTGCAAACTGACAAAAACAATGACGGAGTGCGAGGGAATGTCAGAGAGAGCATCTGTTTGTAGGGGAGAGAGGGAGGGAGAGAGCGGCGGAGGTGTGAAAAGCGAGGACGGTGTGAGCGGTGAGCGTCTGTTTGGACGCACACGCCCACACACACACACTATTATTTAATTTTCCATGTTTGTGAAAAATCTTCTACAACCGCCTTTCATCATAACTTCCTTTCACCAACCTGCCCGTCGTCCCTCCGTGTCTCCTCCACAGGCCGTGTTGAGACTGAAGACGGGAAACGGTGGGGCAACAAACGACACAGGAGCAAAACCAAAACCTTATCCAAATCCCATTTTTGCCATATACTTTAAATTCTCATTCAGACAATTTGGAGAATCAGCAATGTTTTTTAAATTATGTTAAGCTATTCAAGACAACATTTAAGTTTCCCAGAATGATTTTATTTCCGCACCTGTGGACACGGTTATTTTGTACCGACTCTATTTATTATGACCAACAAACAAACACATGAATAAAACAAAATGGAGGTTTGTACAACAGACCTTTTAAAATGAACATGTTGAACATATACTAACAAATCTAAATAAAGAAAGAAATCATTCAACCAAAGACAGTAGTTTACAAAAACAAGCACCGTGTAATGAATGTTTCCCAGAATGATTGTATTTTTATTTCTGGATGTCAAATGTCAGCGCTGCCCTTCAACTCGTGTTATTACACTGGAACAAGAAGTTACATTCTACCATGTGTTTAAATAAGATCCTAAAACCGCACAAACCTCCTCAACATGCTGTTCGGTGTGTGCAACAAGCACACACTCGTTTGTCTTTCTATACCTGTGAGGACACTCCATGACATTATACAATCTCTAGCCCCTTCCCCTAACTCTAACCGTCGAACCCTGACCCTAAAACCCAGGCTTGACCCTCAAAAGGCCTTTTGAAGTTGTCCTCACAACACAAACGGTGCTGCAACACAATTTGTCCACAGAAGGCCGTAAAGACACACACACACACAGACGAAGCAGTGTGTGTGTGTTTTAACCAGTGCTTCCTGCAGCTGCTGAGCACTGGGTCATGAAATCTGCCGTTTGGTTCAGAATTCAGAAACTTTAAGCTCTAGTAGATGACTCACATTGCTTTACTAACTATGAGAGATATTTAAATGCAAGTCGTTGTTGAAGGTGTAAAACCTAGAATTCTCATAAAAACCTGGACATAATCAAAGTTTGAGGATTTAGAAACACACGTGTCTCATACATGTTTCAGATTCAGACATTTTTTTTGCTGACGTTAGAGGAAACGCTGAACCAAATTAGCGCGTTGACCTTGTGAACTCTTTGTACGAAGCTCAGATCTCCTCACACTTATCGAGGTTTGTTCACGTAAATGAACCTGCAGCCATCGCTCAGCCGTCGTAAACGCGGCCGTGGCTCGAGCTGCGTCTGCTGCTGTCGGCTGTGGGCAGACTGAGCAGCGTATCGCAGTGCGTTTCCTCCTTTGTCTTCATGCACTGTTTGGTCTGTGGGTCTGAGGTGCCTTCAGCACATTTTTCACTTTTGTTGCTAAGCAGATTGTGCAGTGTTCACACAGGACTGAGGCTATATGTGGGTCACAGTGCTGGAGTCTGTTCGTCTCTGTGTGACCACAGCGGGTCGATGTCTGCAGGCAGCGAGTTACAAGAGCGTGCAGCTGGATGCTGTTATGTAAGGAGCCACTGGGCTGCTATTATTAGCCTGCTACTGAGGCCCAGAGACAGACTGTGTGTGTCTGTGTGTGTGTCTGTGTGTGTGTCTGTGTGTGTGTGTGTGTGTGTGTGTGTGTGTGTGTGTGCTCAGAGACAAAGTGTGTTTGTGTGTGTGTGTGCGCTCAGAGACAAAGTGTGCGTGTGTTTGTGTGTTTGCGCTCTGTGTGGGTGCTCAGAGACAGAGAAGGTGTGTGTGTGTTTGTGTGCATGTGTGCGCTCAGAGACAAAGTGTGTGTGTGCAGGGGTAAAAGTCTCATCACATGAACCTGAGCTCCTTGTACAAACTGCACCTGGTGCAGAGCTGAAGCCTGTGACATTACGTGTAGACGCACGTATCTCAGCCAATCACCTGCTTCCACAACCGTCGGCCAAAGTGTGTGAAGGTGCAGTTTCTCTAATGCGACGAGACTTTGTCTCCAAGAAGTGGCCGAGTTTCTCCCCATTCAGCTCAGTACTTCCTTTCATTGCTTCGCCTGGTACACGTGGATTTAAAGATAAAGACATTGTTGTGTTGTGGTTGTGAGAAGCTTGTTCGTTTGTTCCACCTTCTGTCAGCATTAATTAGCAAAGATGCCGAAGAGGGTTTACTCCAAACGTTCCTAACACAGACGCTACACTCACTGGCCACTTTATTAGGTACACCTGTGTCTGATACAATCCGATACAGCAGCTCTGCCGTGAATACTGATTCTACTTTTTAAATTAAAATGTCTCAGCTTTTAAAGGCAGGGGCGGATCTAGAAACGTCTTTATTGGGGTGGTGAGACTGGACCACATGATCAACACCTGGAAAATAATGTAATTTTTTAAACTCAAAATAAAAAAATGTCAAAGTTGGTAATAATAAACTGCACTGTGGTAAACACTGTGTTTAGTAACATAAACATATTCTGTGCACTTTTTTAAAATGCTAGCACGCTAATAAGGATTAGCATTTAGCTCAATAGATCATGAAATAAATGATTTTAGCCAGATAAAACGTTCAAGTTGATTACAATTCATCGTGTCAGGTCCATAAAATGAATAAATGTCAATAAATATACAGTCAGTCTAAACACCTTTTGAGAATTTTATCATTTTCTGTTTTTGTGACATTGAGTTAACATACGTCAGTCCTTGCAGAACTGTTTAAATATTTAGATGGACAGCCAGAAATAAAACAATGCATCAAGAGTTGGCAGGGATACAGCAGAGTGTGGGAGAGAAAATGGTACATAAATGTTGTGTTATGTAATACGTTACTTTTTATGTGGAGGATTATATTTACTACCCGCGCGTCTGTCTGTTCATGGACAGTAAACTCAGCGGGCTCACGTTTATATTCTCCACTGGGAATGTTGATGTCCACCATCCTGGACATGATCTTACATCTCTACATCATGATCCACGCCCCCTGTGCTCCTCTTCAGCAGGCTGTAATGGTCTTCGCTGAGGTCCTTGCCTGTTAATTGACTGAATACGTTTTAAAAGCGTGTGACGATAGGATAGAACTGGGACTTTCCCTCCACCAGCAGCCAAAAAATGTCTGACACTGTCACATGATGAACGTAACCAGGCTGTTTCTGTGTTTTCCAGGACTGTTTTGAAGATGCCTACGATCGGATTCCTGCGTAAGTACGAATGCACACATGCGATGTGTGTGTGTGTGTGTCTGAGTGTGATTTAAACTGAATGTGTGTGTGTGTGTCTCAGTGAGTGAGAGAATTAATCAGTCACGTATCTTTTCCTGTCAGCCTTCATTTGCTTTTTGCTCACTTCCTGTATTGAATGGAGGATTTCTCTTTTTGTGTGTGTGTGTACGTCTGCAGCGCCTGTCAGATGGACCTGCAGACAGCCATCCAGGAGACTCAGTGTGCTCTCAATCTGGTCCTAAACAACAAGTTCTCTGAAGCTCTGGACCTTCTCAAACCATGGTAACCATGGCAACACATCAGCATGTATTCGTAACAGCTAAAAGTATGACGACTACTACACTCACTACAACTGATACTGCCGCTATAAGGACGGCTCTTTACTGTCACAGTTTCCATCCCTGGGACGAATACCACTGACGAAGCTTCACATGCTGATAGCACTTTTCTCTTCAGCTTCTCTATCTAGCGTTACCATGCCACTGGTATTGATGGTGCTGCTGCTGGTCTTGTCACTACTGGTACCGTACTACCACGGGTATTATTATTACTTGGTTAATGGTAAATGCTTATGTAGCGCTTTTATCCAAAGCGCTTTACAATGCAGCTTCTCGTTCACCCATTCACACACACACTCACACAGCGATGGCTGCTCCCCTGATCCCTGGGGTTCGACAGGTAGCAAGTAGGGCCTTACCTTACCAACTGAGCTGCAGCTGCCGCGTGCTACTGCTCAGTACTACCACCGGTGCTGTTATTACCACTCACCTCACTGTGTGTAATTACACTGTGCAGTGTGTGTGTGTGTGTGTGTGTGTGCAGGTGGAGGGACAGCATGTACCATGCACTGGGTTACAGCAGCATCCTGGTGATGCAGGCGACCATGACCTTCGAGCACAGAGACATACAGACCGCCATGGCAACCATCAAGGAGGCGTTACATACCTGTCAGAGGTGAGACGGACGACGCACGCTGTGCTTTTTCATGGAGGACATTTTGACTTGTTGCACATATAAATAATAAGAGGAAAGAGGCTGAACGTCCTCTGCTGTGCTTTATGGAGACACTACAATACAGTCATCTTCAGATTAACTGGGGCATTTGTACTTTTACTGTGACAAGTCAAATGTCTGTGGAGAAAAAGGCCTGTTTTTAAAAAGTAATTTTAAAGAATTTCACCTTCACTGGCTTCATGAAGGTCTTCCAGTGACGTGTGCTTTAAGCTTTAAAGTCGACAAACCAAACTCTGTCCTCAGGTTCAGAAAGAGGAACTCGATGGTCGGATCTCTGTCCAGTCTGATCAGCAAGCAGTCCAACCTGCAGGAAGGTAAAAACACGGATGCAGCAAAACGAACCAAACGAAAGGAAAGCAGCAGGAAGTCACTGTGCTGTGTTTGTGTTTATGCAGAGCAGATGCACGCGGAGATCTGCTACGCCGAGTGTCTGCTGCAAAAAGCCACACTGACGTTTGTACAGGTCTGTGGCCTCACCTGCTCTAGATTTGGTGGCGTGCAGTTCATCAAATGGCCACTAGATGTTGTAGATAGTCCTTGTTTTTTAATGTGTGTAATATCTCTGCAAAATCATTTAGTCAATTTGTTTGCATGATTTTGAATAAAGCCATATATAATAAATCTGTATTCAAGCAACAGAGAATAACCAACTAAAAGAAAGTGGAAGAACTTGTTGGAAGATGCTAATCGTCTCCCCCTGTCCCCTTTGCAGGATGAGAACATGATCAGTTTTATCAAAGGAGGCATCAAGATCCGAACCAGCTACCAAATCTACAAGTGAGTGGCTGATTTTATATAAAACATAAACTGTCTTACTGAACTCACTGTTAATAAGCTGGTCTACTACAACCACTGATGATCATGATGGAATTATTAATAATGCAATAATCGAAAGTACCAAATAAATGTTGTACTTACACATTCATTTGTACGTAATTTGTAAATAAAGTACTTGGCTGCAGACGGCGCATGTGTGCCTCATTCATTCTGTCTCACACATGTTGATAAGATGGAGACCTGACAGTAAACCGCTGCTCACAGGTGGCGCTTAAAATAAAACTGCACATTACAACTTTGTGTTCAGCAGCAGCTGAGTGTCACTTCATTTCAGTTACGTGTTGATTAGCTGTCTGCAGGGCGAGCAGTCCGATAAATGCTCTGAAAACATTTATTTAGCTTTCTGCATCATTAGCCTGTAGTGAGACTGTAAAACTGAGGACAGATAAACGATACGCTCTTCATCTTTCAAGCCACGTACGGCTCCATATAATATTTTTTTTTCCCCAATGCGTCTTGTTCTCCTTTTGTGGCAGAATCACAAATTGTCACACCCGAACGCCATCTTTATTGGAATTGTCACTGAGCAAACCTGTTGGTGGCTCCTCGTTCCATGTTCATCCACATGGATGAAGAGGAGGCTGATTAGAACATACAGTTAAAGTTAAAGCCAGTCGTACAAGAGTAAATACCACGTGTCTTCCAGGCCTAAAAGGCATCATGAGTGTTTGAAATACAGACTTAACGTTTTGGTGAAAATATGTTGTTTCGTGTCGTCGATTAGGGATTGTCAGAATGTGCTGAACGTCACTCAGGACCAGGCCGGCCAGTCTGATTCGTTCAGACAGTTTGAGGGAGGAGTCAAGCTGGGCATCGGATCCTTTAACCTGGTAGGTGTTAAGGGCTCGTTCTTCACCAGTTTGTGCAGTGCCAGGTGGGACTGACCTTTAAACCACATCCAGTAACATCAAAGTTGACTGAGTGACTTCTAACATATCAGAGAAAGGAAAAACTGTCCCAGGCTTTTCTCAGGTTTAAATCAGAGATAAAAGTCGACTTACCCAAATAAAATCCACATATTAAGTCACTGAAAATCTCATTTTTATTATACCCTGATAGAGTTTTTTGTGTCTTCCAGATGTTGTCCCTGCTCCCTCAAAGGATTTTGAGGTTGCTGGAGTTCATCGGATTCTCAGGAAATAGGGTCCGTTTAACTTGCCTTGTCATATCCTGTGGATTCTTAAAACCTTATTTTGTAAAAGATGAAAGTCCATTTATAATTCATCATGTTTGTTCTCCTTGCAGGGCTTTGGTTTGTCTCAGTTGAGGGAGGGAGCGTCCAGCAACAGTTTGCGGTCGATCCTCTGTGCTCTGACGCTGCTGTTTTACAACACATATGTTTCACTGATACTTGGTAGGACACACACACACAGTCTTGTATTTATCCCTCAAATCTACTACACACATCGTGAAATTTGTTGAGCAATTCCAAGGACTGTTGTTGGTCTGCTATAATCACTCATTTATAGATTGTGTAAAGTTTGATGAGGAAATGATTTTCTGACTGAAGTTCACAATGATTCTCTTCGATAAGGAACTGGGGAAGGGAACCTGGTGGAGGCTGAAGCTCTTCTGGAGCCGTACCAACACAAATACCCTAAAGTAAGTCAGCTACAAACCCAACTGCACACATGTGGCATTTATCAAAAACATCCTAAATTTAGTCTTGCATAGTTTTGAAACAATGTGTTTATAAATTTGGCCACATTAGTGTGGACGAAGGCCTAAAATTAACTGTGTAAAAAGCAAACGAACATGTTCTACATAAAGATGACAGTCATGGGAAGGTAGAATGTTTTTAAATATTCGAATGTAGATGCTGACAAAAAAACGTCTGTTTGTTCTACAGGGCTCCATAATTCTCTTCTACTCTGCTCGCATCGCCACACTGCGAGGAAACTTTGAGAAGGTCTGAAACCCAGTCACACGTTTGTTCTTCTACACTTCTGAGAACTTTGACTGATTGTGCTAACGTCACAAAAAAAGACTAAAATGTTGTCAACGCCACAAATATCATTTTACTTTTCAAAAACAACTTCACTTTAGTCACTCAATTTAGTTTGTTCATATTTCTACTTTCAAAAATGTTCCAAAGATGCATGTAAGACCAAACATGTGCATCCAGTTTCAGTTTTAATACCAAAATAAAACTCAGAAATCTCCCAAATCATTGCAAAAGCAACAGGAACTGAATTTCAGCTGTGAAATGAAAGATCTTGTCCTTGGGGACAAACCTGAGCAGCTCCCAGCTGATGCGTAAGATGCTGGTGTGTTTCAGGCTCGGGCCAGATATGAAGAGTGCATTAGCAGCCAGGAGGAATGGAAGCAGATCCACCACCTGTGTTACTGGGAGCTGATGTGGACTCACTCCTACCAGCAGGAGTGGCAGCAGGCGTATCACTACGCGGACCTGCTGTGCAAGGAGAGCCGCTGGTCCAAGGTGAACACGCAAAAGATGACTCATCCGCTTGTATCCTGAATCACTTTTCCAGATTGTCGTGGACAATGAAGATGTTTTTTGACTTTTCTCTAGTCAATATTCCAGGAGACTGAGCGATTCATGTAGCTCACTGTAGTTCATGCAAAACCTAATAACTGTGTTCTTCATACGTTCAACACATGAGATGCTACAATACTGAAGAAGTTACACCTCCTCTCTCCAGGCAATCTACATGTACCAGAAAGCGGCCATCCTCAGTATGATGCCAGAGGAGGAAGCGAAGAAGACGGGGGAGGACGTTGTAGAACTCTTTAGGTCAGTGTGTCCACACGTTAAACATGACATCGTCATAATTCTAGCATGTCAGTGAAGTGACGGATGTGTTTGTGTGAGCAGGCAGGTGGAAGGACTGAAACAGCGTCTGGCAGGAAAATCCATCCCGACAGAAAAATTCGCAGTGAGAAAGTCGAGACGCTACAAAGCTGCTAACCTGATCCCCCTGATTATCCCTGCACTGGTACGTACACAGGCAGTTCACGCCTCGGTGGGATCGTTAACGTTCTCAGATGAACGTCTGAAGTCGGCAGCAGTGCGTGTAGGTATTTGTTTACAGCATCGAGCTCTCTCTGTAGGAGATGATGTACGTCTGGAACGGTTTCACCATCGTGGGGAAGCGACCAGACTGTACCGAGGCGCTGCTGATCACCATAGAGGCAGCCGAGGAGCAGCTGCGCAGTGACCCCAGTGAGTTCAGAATAATGCCGCTGCTAAGAGTTTACACTGTTCTGTTCTCGGCCCACTCGCCATGTAGACGGAATGTTAGGAGGCTCTTTCTCTCATTCAGATCCGTCCGAGTTTCACCCGGACGACAGCTGCCTCGTCCAGATGTTGAAGGGACTGTGTCTAAAACACCTGGGCAGGTTGCTGCAGGCCGAGCTCTGCTTCACACAGGTCCTGTCCAGGTAACGCGCGCACACACAAAGACACGTCAGTCAGCGTCGCTGCTTGTCCTCTGACGAGCAAAAGGCCTAAATCTTCCTCTTTGTGTGATTGTGTGCACGTCAGTGAGGGCCGGATTCGCTACGATCACTACTTGGTTCCCTTCACTCTCTACGAGTTGGGTCTGCTCTATAAACAGCAGGGAGACTTCACCAAGGCCACAACGTACATCGAGAACGCCAAGTAAGTTCTACTTAAACACTTCCACAGAAGAAGAATGAAATCTGTAATTCTATAAACCTCATACGCGTCAGTTTACTGCTCTTTCTACTTGATTCTTCTTCTTGGGTTTGCAGATACACCTGTTATATCACATACACTTATAACAACAGTCATTTATATACTTCAAAGCAAATGATTTATACACTTGCACATGTTTTAAAACTTTTAAACATTTTTTATGCTTGGTTTAGGCTCTATACACATTAACACACCTTCATATGCACTAAACACTTTTCCTACAGAATACATACTGCACTGCACTATAAACCTGCATATTCCAGAAGAACATAATACACATAATTTATATATATACTCTGATCTGTCTTAATATGCCCTTATCCTCGTCTACAAAACTCTTTATACAAATCTACACACCTTTGCTTATTCTTGTCACAGTGCTTACACACCTTTTTGTCATTGGCATCTTACACAGGGAAACTTACAGGCGTAACTTTACTGAAAGTTTTGGCATGAAGGCATTTGCAGGTTTAATGCTGAAGGGATTTATTTTGACATAACTTGTTAAACCTGAAAGAAAAAGTGATTTAAAAAAAAAAACTCTTGTTCTGCACCAGGACAAACTACAAGGACTACTCCATGGAGTCCCGGCTGCACTTCAGGATCCACGCAGCTCTCAGCAGCCTCAGAGGATCCCCTGTCGGGACGCCGTAACACTGAAAGACGACTCACACTGCAGCTGCGGGATGAAACACGAGTCCAGGGATCTTCTTCGCATTTTAGATGAAGTTAACAAATCGGTTATGATCGCCGCATAAAGAAGAAGCGCAGGCATGTTCACATGGACTCACTTTTTCGTTATCACTAGCAATATTTTACTTTATTTTACCTTTGCTCATTTTATTTTATTTTAATTTTCCTTATTTATTTTTTCTATAGCTTTGAAAGATGCAGGTGTATAAGTTTGCTTCTTTTCCCAGCGTCTGCCTGAGGTTCTAGTGGTGGACTTGGCGATTTCTGTTTAATCAAGTAATACAAGCATTAATACATGCAGAGTGTCACTTTAAATACTTATTTATTAAGAGACGCAGGAGAAAGCACTTGAAAATGAAATTCTGTGGCAATTTCGTGCTGTGTTCAAGGGGAGCAGAGGAGCGCTTGATAGAAAAAGCACAAGGTGACAGCAAAAAGTTTCAAATTCTGAGGAGGCGCAGCACAAATCATCTGTCGGACCACAAACGGATCATCACTGTGCGAGTGTTTGATCACAGTCGGTCACCTCATTTAAACTTTTTCTGTCTAAATAAGCCTAAAGTCGAATTCTGTCTGAAAAGAATCACGTCTTATGACTCAGACACAAATCATGGCCTTAAAGTCAAATAGATTCTCATTTCCTATGGAAGCTTTGGCTCACTAAGAACCTTTACTTGCAGTAAAAATGTCTATTTTTAGGATCCAATCATGATTGCTCGCAGATTTCAGGTTGAAACGTGTATCAATAAACCTCTGAGTGCATTTGCGTTAACAGCAGGGAGACGTGTGTGTTGGAACACACAGTATGAAATGCTTTATACTTTCTTTACTTTGCCTTTATGATTTTTATTTTACACTTTTTTACATGTGTGCACACAGTACAGAAGTGCACACATGCAATCAGAGCCTTCCTAACAACTGTGGCTTCAACAAGCGCACGCACACACACCTTCATACACTCACATACAGCCTCATATGCTCATTCCGAGTTTGCACAAACTGGGCAATATGCACCGTGAGAAGGAAAACACCCCAGTGGCTGTAACCGCACACATTTAGCAGCAATAGAAAAACGTCGTGCTGTTAGTGAATCAACCTCGGAGTCGTTCTGTCAGTCAGTGTTTCACCTCTAAATGTTTCGATTTCTCAGAGGCGGAGTTGATTTTTGACTAATTTCTGTGCAAACGAAGGCCAAGTCGCTACGTTTGACGTTCTGTTCATATGACCCGACTCATGTTCTTTCCATCCTTCAAACAGAAGCAGCTTCATTCAAAGCTCTGAAATGCAGCAGCAGACAGACGCACACACATCCAGACCACCTGGTGAACGTAGCGACGCCTTTCGCAGCTAAAGAACCAGGTGGTTCCCTAAGAGACTCGTGGAGACCAGATAATATTTAACTCCCGATCATTGCCTGAACACAAGCACGACTCCAGCAGGATGAACGTGTTAACATAACAGAGCCTGTTTAACATGACACGTTTAGGGTTTGATTTCACCCAAAAAATCTTTAACTTCATAGGATTGACTTCAACTTCCTGCTGTACCTATTTTGAACCTTTTGCCAAATAAACTGCAGTTCTTTCAGCGTAAAGACATTCCTTGAAGTCTGCCTCTGAGAAACGTTTGCACGATTTAAAAACTACACTAACTCCACAGTGACTCAACCTCCTGTTGGGGAAAATAAAGAAAAGACGGCCAGAAAGATGGCCTGTCCTTTCTTTTGTTATCACTGTGTAGCTCAGCATACATGAAGAGCATTTGTCAGATCCGGGTACTGACGAATAACAGGAAGCACAATCGATGATCTCCAGCATCAGTGTAAAATAATTAGCAGCCCACTTTCTGAAGGAAAGGGCACAGATTTGAACAACCTGACGTCAGTTCTATGTGTCGATGCCGAGTTACCGTAAATGTTGAGCAGTTTTTGTCCTTAGGTGGATGCAAACGCGTTCCTTTCCCACGGACAAACTAGTGTCGCACATAACGTTTAACTCCATAGTCAGATAAAACATGATGGTGATGATTTTGAGAAGTTCTGTCATTTAGAGTCAATTCAACATCTTTGCTTCCATTTCACATGTCAGGGTGAAGGACCCACTTCCAGAAAACCTGTCGGGTCCTAGAATAATCACAACTGTGTTCAGAATTAGCCTTCTTCCTATAATGAATGTATCATCCTGAAGACCAAATTACATGTGTTGTTGTCTTACGTCTTTTACTTGCTTCTGTAAATTGTGCCTGTAAATGTTTGGGTGTAATTTTCTTCACGTCTTTGTGTCACCTGGAACTTCTGAACACTTGAATTTGCCGAGTACACAAAACATTCAGAAGCTGGTCGGTAACTCTTACTGGTAAAGTCGACAATAGTCTCAGTGACCTTCAGTGTCTTCTGTTTTAAAGAGTTGTGACAAAACAAATCTGATCCATCACTAAAATGTATTTGCCATCTGTTAAAATAACACGTTTCTGCTGTCACAACCTTTCTTCACAACAGGCTTTGGTCCTTGACTTTCATTCAGTTGCTTATAAATGTCAGTGCCTCAGTGTGTCTGTGTTTCAACTGTAATTCTTGAGGTTTTCTATAGGACTTGCTTTGCATGGTATTCTTGTATGTATGTTTTCTTTTTTTCTAATATGAGACATTACTGTATGTGCTTATTGCAGGAAGAGTTGTGTAACGTTACAGGCTTTAAGGTTAGAGATGGTGGATCCACGTGGCGCAATAAAAAGAAAAAAAGAACAGTTGAGCATTTTGAGAGTGGGACTGTTTTTTTTTTTTTTTCTTCGTGTCGCAGTTTATTTGCGTCTTGGAGTGAGTCGTTTCGCCTTTATTACTCAGCCTTGTGTGTGTTATGTGAATTTGATAATGAGCACATGATGAAGCTTAAAGTAAAAGTAAAACCCAGGTTCTTCGTGGTCTGACGCCCTCTCGGTGTGTGGTTTTTAACACATTTACGGACTTGTCATTAACAGGTCTATGTGCTGCCTGTTTGTGCTGGCAGCTCGGACAAGCACCAAGTCTCTGGTTGTTTTGGCCCTTTTTCTCGGCCAGGTACACACTGATTGTGAAATCACCTTTTGTGGTTGTGTGCACATGTGGGAAAATCCAGACTGTAGCAACCTAACATTAGCGGGTTTTTTCCCCCTGTAGAAATCGATGAATGTGAAGACAACCTGCAGTTCAATATTTCTTAACAAATCCCAACAACTTGATTGAAACCAACGATGTGTTAGTTCTGACTTTTTCATCTCAGATCCAAACCTTAGTTTCTACTCTATCGCTTCCACCTAGTCACAGTCATTTTGAAACCCTCCTTTTATTGATACAATGTAGAAAATTAACTTGTTTGTACTTAAAGCGCCTGCCCTGCCAATCCACCTACTTATCCGCTGGATCGTCCTCTGCAGCCCGTTGCAAGACACATTCTCCTTTTCCTCAGGAGAAGCTACAGGCATGACCACTAATCAAAAAGTTGAATGCTTATTTTTACCTGCACTGTATCTGCTGTGACATAACCACCATCACATGATGACCTTTGTGCTGGGCTCAATCCAAACCATGACCTTCAGCACTGACCCCGGAGCCGCTGTGCCGCCCACATATTTAGGTTTGTGGTTACAGGAATCTCACGTGCATTGAAACGACCCCCCTCCCCGATTGTCCCATTGACTGTGATGTGACAGCACGTGCTCGGCTGCATCAATCTGGAGTCCAGGCCGTGTTTATATAGACAACACGGGCTAATGATTAATTAATGGTGACCACGGTGGACAGAGGACATATCAGGCAGTCAGCTGAAGTGCTCCCACACTGATAGCTGTCTCTTTGTATTTTCATCCAAACCGTTTCTTTATCCAACTGAAACAAAACATTTTTTACTGGAGAAGCCGAATCATGGGGGTCAATTCTGTTCTGAGGAAAGATCTTTTGGAGTTGCTGTGGTCTTGCTCTTTTTTCTTATCATTCACTCTAAAACGGTGAGTTAACGTTTGCTCTTGTTAAAACCGTTTTTTCTTCAGTGTTTAAAGACATAAAAAATTACAATAAACTTGTATTTCTTTTGTGTGAGGAAACTGGAGTATTTGTGATAAACAGCATTAACCATTGAATTACTGCCATTGGACACTTGGCCCACTTTAATTACCAGTTTATTTTAAAGTTATATTCCTGTGATATTTGAAGCTTCATAAGCAATCAACACATGGGAAATCTAATTTTAAACATAATACGCAATCAATAAGCCCAATAAATTTGGTGTCTAATTTCCATCAAGATATTTATTTAAAGAATATTTATGGGTACTTGTATGTAAAGTGGTATGTCATCTGCACTTTAACGTTTTGATGATATGCATATTTTCTGTCCCGTTGTGCTGACTTGTAACTGTACCGGTTTAATTGCTACACTAGAGCAGCCCACCAGAATCTGAAGAAGCAACAGGCACAGAGCAGCAGGTCCAGCAGAAGCATCCGATTCCACCCAAAAAAAAAGTCCCAGACTTAATTGTCAGCACACCTGCCACCACACCTGCCACCACAACCCCTAGCCCACCTGCGAGAGATGAGTTTTTGGGACCACCTGAGTGCGTGAAGAAAAAGTAAGTGTGTTATATTTAGCCAGGGCTCCTCCTTTGGTAGATTCTCTGTTAGTTGCTTTACTTGTTCAGCAGAATCGGAGAGATAGTGAATAGTAATAGAACATGCTGTTTTGGGCACGTCAAACATAAGCAACTTTAAAGGTTCCTTTTCTCATTAAGTTGATTTACAATGACCTGTAAAAATGGGCTTTACCCAAAGTCTTGACAATTTTCTGCCTGTGGCATCGAAATATGAAGTCCCCATTTTTAATGGGGCTCACAGTAGCCTCTGTAAACCTGATAAGAAAGTTATGAATAAGTGAGCTGGATCTGACATTAAAATCCAAGACTGGGCAAAGTTTTTGCTATTTCAGCTGCTGACTGTTGGCCTCAAGGTGGCAGAGAGACTTCAAAAACCACTGTTGACTTCTCGATGGGGAGAAACTCACAAGGAAAGAAAGAAAATGTAATGGAAAAACTGTGATATCAGTGGGTCTGAAAACTTATTGAAACTTACATCAGATCTGAAATCAAAAGTAGACCACATCTGAAATGAGATTTAGATTCCTCCAGAATCTAAATCTCATTCTCATCTAAATCTAATTTGTAGAAACGTCAGCTATAATGTGAACATAAGTTGATGTTTAATTTTCTCCTAGCTCCCTGTGATGATCTGAGTATAGGGAGGAAATGAATCTGTGCTTATTGTTTGTAAGATATCTCTGCACTTCTCAGGCTCATTCGTGCCTCATGTGGCCTCGTGTTCTGTCCACCATGGGAGCGTTGCATTGAGGGACAATGCTCCTGTAAACCACCCTACATGTGTCCCACTGAGAACGTGAACTCAGTTTGTGGGCAAGACCACAAGAAATACCGCTCCTTCTGTCAGGTAAAATGTCTGTGGGGTCTGAAAGTGACCCAAAGCAGGGACTTGTTGCAGATGTGTGAATTTATACACTGCTGATCAGTTTCTCAAACTGATTTGGAATTGAGAAATTTGAACCTACTTACTTTTAAATGTAAGCCGCTTTGCTCACCAGAGTCTTAAAATCTCACACCTTGTACAGGCCTTTATCTTGTGCACTCTGACTTCCAGGTAATGGCTTTGTCATGTAGGACCAAGAAACCCTTAATGTCCCACTTTGGATCAAATTGTGACGGTACGCTTTCACAGATCCCCTCAGTGCCTTGTTATGGTTTTGGTAGCGCAGGTCTTAATTCAAATGAATGCCAATGTGATCTCTCTCTCTCTCTCTCTCTCTCTCTCTCTCTCACTACAGCAAGTTACTCAAAGTTCAGCAGTTTAATAAATGGAGACACGGGAGTGGTTAAAGTGTTTATTCCTAATAAAGAGCAGCCTGAAAATAACGAGGAGTTACTGGTGTGTTCAGAGCAGTGGGAAATGACGGCTGCCAACGTGGTCTGCAGGGAGCACGGGAAGTCACTGTGAGATGACGTGTATTTTACATCATTTACAAAATATGCACGTTGAGCTGAAAACCATTATAAATTTGTGGGACAAATTATGCTTTCATAGCACCTGCCATCCTATGAAAAACATGCCTTCAACAGTGCTACATTCATCTAACGACGCACAACTAAACTAACTTTGTTTGGTGTGTGCACGCAGTGGGGCAGCGACTATTGGCGTCCACGAGGAGCCGTCCCAACAAAAATGTGTCAGTTTCCGCTGCCAAGGTTATGAGACATCACTAGCTGAATGTGTAATCTCTAACAAGACTATGCGAGAGAAGGTCGCAACCGTAACCTGTTATGATGCATCACAAGCCAAAAACGGTCAGTATGTTCTCAGTATTTCAGCCTGAAGATTTTGTGCTCGTTCTGACGTGTCACAATCAATTAAAAGCTGCTCACCTTTACAGTGGAGGTCATGCTGTAGTGACATGATCTGCTCATAAAGTTTATTCCTAACTACTTTCAACAAACTGTAGGCATCCACTTAATATCGTCCCTTCCAAACAGAGAAGTAACATTTGCCATGACTGATCCAAAGTCAATCATGGACACGTCTCATTAAGGGTACAGGGGACTTATTGCTTCCAAAAGTAACTGTGGTACGTCGTTTTTTTTAGATCTACAGAAGGTGGGACATAGATCAAGCATCAGTTGCCCTGTTTGTGAGGATCTAGCCTGCACAGAATTCGTTGCTCAAGTCAGTAATATTGCAAATTTGGAAAAAAAATTGCAGTTGACCTTAAAAATCAGTACTTCCTTTATGTTACACCACGTCTCACATGACACGTGCCCGATGCAACAACAATAGCTCACACTGGACTCAAACTGGGGTCTAGTTCTAACCTGGCTCCAAATACTATGTCATGGTGTAACATTCAATACAACCGCTGGATTTTACAAATTGTAAAGACGTAGTGGTTAGAAACATTTCAGCTTAGCCCTTTCCTCTGTTTTCTGCTTTGCAATTTATAATCGTTCAACTAAACCCGTAGAGCATAAAGCCTAAAGTCGAAATGTCGGTATAGGTACGACGCCTTGCCAACAGATGTCAAGCCAAGCGGCCCAAATTCGGCTGATAATCTGAAAAATGGAAAAGCTTTCTCTCATATTGGGATTCATGATATGAGTTTTACCTATTTGTGTGTGTGTGTGTTTTCAGATGAGCAGTGCGGCTTCTTATGTGCAAACACCAAGTGCGTCTCTCTGAACCAGACGTGTGATGGTGTTGATGACTGTGGCGACCGAAGTGATGAGATGTGCTGCAAACGTAAACTGATCACATGCACATAAATAGAATCAATAGTCATTTGTATAACATCTCTCACTGTTAAAAATCTTATTTTTCAGAGTGTAGGAACAACGGTTTCCTCTGCAAGACAGGTGTGTGTTTGCATAAAGATTCGCTCAGAGATGAACAGATCGACTGTCTGGATGGCGAGGATGAATCAGAAAAACACCCCACTTTGGACATAAGAGGTTTGTACCAGTACCCAACAGTCATATTGATAATGTTTGTCTCCACATCCTCTCAATAACAGACCCATTAACCCAACAGACAAACCGAAGCAAAGTTGTCCTCTGACACATTGTTGGTGGATTTAGAAACTTCAGACACTGATATTCTACCCCTGTATGTCTGTACTATTTCTAATACAGTATATTTCTATTTTTCTTAGCTCGATCTGCTGCGCACCAGCCACCCACAAAAGCAGGTACTTCTGTAAACCATATGTACAGATCGTTAGGTTTTTTGGTAGTTGGAAGTTGATGTTGACAGTTGTTCCTTTTCTTAGTTTCAGAGTACATCTCTCCCAAAGAAGGTACGTTACCTTAAATCTGACACAAACAGCATAGTTGTATCTGCAGTGGCTTTAAACTTTATAGCCCAAAGCAAGTGGATCTTTCAAGATGAGCAAACGTCTTTGGCCAGGTCCAAAATCAAGTGGAAAAATGAAATCCTGATGAGTTTGAGCCACTAGAGCAGCAAACGAATACCCACTATCCTGGAATAATATGTTCAGACCATATCTCATCTCAGTTGCATATAAATTTTAACAACTGTGTGCGTCTAGAAATGAGGGCCAGTCGGCAGCATCTGGAAGGGCAATTACACTGTGGGGTTCCCAACATGACCACAGTGGACAACATGAATGAACAAGAAAGGTCCAGCCACCGAGTCAAGAGAGTGGTGGGAGGAGTCCCTGCAAATCCGGTGGGTTTATTTATGCATGTTTCCCAAGCTGACCTCACCTCTGTCAAGTTTGCCCAAAACCACAGGAGGGGAAAAGGCAAAGACAGAGCAAAAACTCGGTCAAAAAGTCAAATACTCCAAACAGGTATCTGTCCAAACAAAAGCTAACATGTTACTCTCACTCTAATGTCAAGAAGGTGCCTCAACATAGTATTGACCTTTCAAAACATGACTGTTGCTCCAAAGACCCCCCCAAATGAGGCTTTTTACACCACACTAGTTTTGAGAACATTTCTCATTTCACTCTTCAGAGTTGCTTGAATGCAAATCAGTTGCTGTTTGTTCCTGTTTGCCTGCAGACTCAGATCCAGTGGCAGATTGCTCTGGAGGAGCACAAGAAGATCGACTGTGGAGGAGCTTATATCGGAGGCTGCTGGGTAATCACGGCCGCTCACTGCGTCAGGTAGGACGGACGTTGCAGCAGAACAATGACGTTGCACAGTGGTTGCATCCAAAATTTAGTTGACCCTTATTATAGGACAAACCCTTGGGTAGACGTGAAGCAACAAATTTAACTTCGGATGGTTCCAAAAAACTGATTAATACCATTATCATTTCTATGGGTACAACTGTACTGGTGCTACATGCTGTTGACTGTCTGCCTCTTTACTAGGCCCAGCCCCAGAGCATTTAAGGTGAAGTTTTCCCTCTGGAAGAAGTCAAGAGCTCAAGACACGACTGACATTGTCCCTGTAGAAGAAATTCGCATCCACCCCAAGTATTATTAAATTCACTTAAATCACAACCAACAATGCTATCCAGTTCAAATGTGACAGATGAAATATTACCTGAACGGGTGGACATTTTAAATTCTTTAATGTCCTGCAGATACAATCCTAGCAGCTATGAGAATGACATCGCTCTGGTGAAGCTGGAGAAGCTTCCGTTCAAGGATAAATGTTTGGAGGACAACCCAGCCGTCAGCGCCGTCTGCGTTCCCTGGACCACCCACCTCTTTAAACCCAACTACACCTGCAGCATCTCTGGGTGGGGACGAACTGCAGGTATGTCCACCTTTATTACCGGTAACCTTGTATCAAAAACTGTAGAACAGACACCATAAATAGTGGCATTGAGATGCTGCTGCTAATACTGATGGATCTGTTCGTAGACGGCAGAGCATCTCAGGTGTTGCTCTGGGCCAATGTGTCACTCATCGACAACTGTGAGAGATTCTACGGAGATCGTTTCAAACCAGGCATGATGTGTGCAGGTGAGTGTGTGTGGTTAGCGGTTTGCAGACATTCACACAAGGTGCTTATAGACAAGGCGCGAATGCAGTGTGAATTTGTGCGTGTGTGCAGGCGACCTGCAAGGAAGTGTGGACTCCTGTCAGGGGGACAGCGGAGGTCCTCTGGTCTGTAAGGATGAGCTGGGGGTTTCCTACCTATGGGGCATTGTCAGCTGGGGAGAGAGGTGTGGTCAGCCAGGATTCCCTGGAGTCTACACACAGGTAAAATACACACACAGTTACATGACATGTAGACAAACCAAAAGACCTTTTTCATGGTTCTTAGGAATATAAAACAATAACAGTTCAGAGAAACTTTTCGTGTGTTACTGCTAAATACTGAACAAATGCAGCAGGAAGACGACATTAATTTCAATATGTTTCAATTTGTGTCATTGGACTGATGCTTTATTAAAAGAAGGTCTTCAGTGAGACTCAGAAGAAATCAGTTTGTTCAAATGTATAAATTGGATCCAGATATAGATTGTAGACCTGTCCAGGGTGGACCCTGGAACAGAAAGGGAGTGAAAATATGAATGTTAGTCTCCAAATTCACCACAAATCAAAATATAAATGCATACAGACTGTCGGCCAGCCAGCGTCACTTCAGGGATTGAGCTCCTGAAGGAGAATAGTTCTAGGAGAAGATTCCAGTTTAGTCCAAAAGAGCCAATTCAGAAAACAAACATAACCCTTCATATTTAATACAGTTTAATGCCTTGTTTCTTATCGCATTGTCTTTAACCTGCACAGATACAAAAATAGTCTCACAAATTACAATTACCTCCATCTGTGTCTCTGACAGGTTGCTCATTACTTTGAGTGGATCAGGATACACACGGGCTGGTCCACGGTCACCCGGTTTAACGCCTAACGAGTCCACAACTCTACAGCTTTGAGTTGGACACTTTGTTTACTGAGAATAAAACTTCTGAAAACTGCCCAAGTTTAAAGTTTTTATTGGGTTATGAACAGCTGTTGCATGGCAGCGTGAAGCAGCATCGTGTCTCTCAGAGTTACAAAGTAGATTCTACCGCTACAGCATAGTCAGGAAAAACATAAAATAACTCATGAGTAACACAACAGAAGTGTGAAATATCATGTTCCATCTATGCAGCCAGTCTTTACAATAAAATTAACATTCATCATATCCATCCATCTTTGTACAGTTTATATTCAGTGCTTTAACATGTTTGATACCTGAAAGGGTTTTTTTGAATCCAGCGCTTGTTTTTTCCCCTACCCCCATGTACTCACTTCGTTATGTTTCCTTTTCACATTCATAATTATAAAATTCCAAAAAATATATTCAGTGCAATAAACCAAAAACAAACAGGAAGATCACATTTTATTTCACTACACTAAATCATCGCACTTATTCCACACATTATTTTTAAAACATCTCTGAGTTTTGAATGTTCGGACAGGAAACGTCCCTCTTACAAATTTTTTTCTGGCTTAATTTTTTTATAACAAATTATAACTCTACATTTTACAATCTATTTAAGATTCTATTTAAGATTACAGTCATTTCCCCCAACCTCTACACAAGAGGTGATTTTTATCACAGGATACCAGTACAGGATGTACAAAGCGTCATCTCTTCTGCTCAGCATAGACAACAGCTGCATGTTATTTTAAGTCTGGAGCCGTCAGTCATCTTTTTCTTATTTAGTGGGTTTGAATTCTGGAAGGACATTTCTTCTAGATCTTTCGTTCACTAGTTTTTAAAACAGTCCCTTCAAAATAACAGTTGCGGTTGCGATAACGGTGGATCACTGGTTGAGGAGGACTCTATTCTCTGCAGTATGTGCGTTGTTAGATCTCTAGCTTCTCCTGTCAAAGTGTCTTTGAGAGACTCAACCATGTAGATCCACATTAGGACATTGAATTTAAAGAGGAACGTTTAACATAAAAAGCTGAAAACAATAAGCTGGTTGTTTTTTGTTGTTAGTTCCTTATGTGATGCACCTTCGGGTGCGGAGATACCTGCAGGTTATGGTTTTGGATGGTTATTTTAATAAAAAGGCTTCATAGTGGAGTATAAGAGTCAACTGGTAAAAAAATATGTTCTATAATTTATGGATGTTTGCAAACTTTTGTAATCTTTGATGACATATAATCACATTCATTTACTAGGTAGGACATTAGAATTATATAGGTTGATTTATAATTCTATTTAAAAATGTGTTAAAACATTAACATGAACCATCATACTCTAATCTTGGGATCCTTTATAGATTTTAATATAAAATGCTTTTCAGGCAGCTTGTTATGACTGCATAATGGTTTGGTGATGAAGAAGGGAGAGAATGTTTGTGTCTGCATGTCTGACATGCTGACAGACTGGAGGACAACTTTAAGTCCTCACTGCAAACGTTTTTATCTCATAGGTTTTAATGTTTAATGGGCCATCTCAGGTAAAAGGGCTGAAGTGACGTCACGAGTGAATTGAATTCAGTTTAAATGACATCACACCCTGAGCCTGTAGTTAGAAACTACGATTTATTACAAACCATGAAGTCAAACACACCTGCTGCTGAGTGCTAACGACGTTTGTATGAAATCAAAACCAATAGCCCTCAGAGTTAAAGTTATGACGTTAAAACATACACAAACATAATTTCCATAAAAACACAAATGCATGAAGTGGCTGGGCTGAGACTCACTGTTTAGCATCTGAACAATCTCAACGATACAATGAGTCACTTGCTTGAAATTGGTGAAGGCGGAGACTTAAAGCGTAAATAGGTTTGTTGTGGTTTTACTTTTAACCTACTTGTCTGGCATTCTGTCCTGTCACTAACTGATGTTTGAGGGTCACATCTTTCAAAAGGTGTCCGCTCTAAACCAACAGCAAGAACCTGCTTTGATGAAGGCCACCTGCTGGGTAGCTCATGTAGTCTTCATCCGGCCCAATAAAAACAACAAGTGACACTTGAACATACTGAACTCTAAGATTATAGCAAACAGCCTGTACATCCTGTGTCTGCGTTAGAGGAAGCGACTGAGGATACGCTAAATGTAAACAGGTTTCACTCACTCACCACAGACATTTGAAGTTGCTCCTAATCAAGATTTGATCTTGTTAGAAGTTCTATGAGGTACTACAGGCATTGTCAGCCCTAATCCGAGTGGTAACCGACAAGACTGCTGCCGCTTCAACGAGCTGAACAGTGCAGGACGCAGCAACAGCCCAACGCTGGCCAACAACCAACTGCCGGTTTGGTGTGTCAAAGCTTGTACAATCTGCAAAGTTAAGCAAAACGTTCACTACAAACCTTTGCCTTGTATCATAGTGTAATTGTGTGATTTATTTTTGACTTGTTACGTCTAGATATTTGACATATCTAGATATAAAATATCTTTTACCACTGACCTTAGACTCTCAAGCGCAAATTATAGTACTGCCAGTCCAGCAAACAGCAGCGTCACTGCACATTGCTCCCTGAGGTGTAGTTCTCTGAGATAGAGAGGGTTGGACTGAAGCCAAAAGTGATACTGTAGCTGCTGTCCGTCAAGCTGCAGAAAAAAAGAATCTATGGAGATTTAAAATAAAGACATTCAAAAACTACAACAGGTTTAAGAGGAGATGAAAAAAATAGCAAAAAGAATTTAAAAAAATACTTTTGACACACCTTTGATATAGTCTATTTTAAAAAGTGTTGTTTGAAAACTAGTTACCAAGCAATACGGTGTAAAAAATATGTAAATACTGATTAAAATTTGAAATACACCGCTTAAAGTTAAAGTAAATTAATAGACATTCCAAAAAGTAATAAATAATGTTGCATCACATTGCTATGGCCTAGAGTTTCGAGTCCCCAGTCCAGCAGACAGCAGCTTGTTTACTGAACCTGTTGAGCTGTTTGTGAAATTATGGATGGAAAGTGAAGTATTTGAAATGTAACATTTAGGTTTAAAGTGTGTAGCTCATGGTTGCCGTAATGTAGCCAGAGCCAGAATACAGGCCGTTTAGTGCTGATCAGCACAGTAGGCTGGATCATGACCCCAATATTCAGTTTAGCACGTGATTAGAACGTGTTTTAAGCGTCATGTAACATGATATACATTCCTTTTCTTATTACTGCAATAAGAACATGTTACCTCTTTAGTTTAGCAATGTCATAACTCGTTACTTTATGCAGGAGCGGATGTAACTAATTTAAACATCTTGCCTGAGTAGAACAGGATAGTGAAGTAGAAAAAGTTAGAGCAGACTTCCCGTTGTCTTTGAAGGAGCTAAAGGAGTTTGCAGTAGTTTGAAAATATATATGTGGATGTGTGGACAATGTCAACGGTCCAATTTCCAGAAGATCATCAGCCAAGTTTTTAGACCAAGTTGGTTGTGTCAAAGGATAAAGGGTTGAGCTTTTGGCTGGGCAGCTGCTAGCTGCTTTGTGTTTAAGCTGGTTTAGCTTCAGGCCGTGTGAGGGGAACACGTGAATATTTGGGCAGTTTGTGTGATGGCACTAGAGGTGACATCACGTGACTGACCAGTCATGAAATGCAGGAGATGTGTAGCTGATCTCAGTAGGTACATTAATGACTAGACCTTCATAATTTGACTTTATGTTAGACCAAATGTAAAATTTCTCAATAAATTACCAGGTAAAAGTAACTAAAACTGTTATCTTACTGCTTTTGATACTAGTACTGTAACCTAGTACACTACTTTTGATGCAGTGTAATAAGTGTTTGTGTAATTTATTAGTTTTGACAAGCAACTTTCCGATCAGGGCATATTGTTTCTAATTTACAGTTTGGACTGTCCAGTCCAGCAGACTCAACGTCAGAGTTCTCTTCTAACATATTCCCAAATGTGAGTGAATTTGTCTCATTCTTGTGATGTGATTCATGGTTATAACATATAACCATTGCTAATAATAGGACAGATCTAATTAAGTCTGACCTCCGTCTCCAGAATACAATTTGGATTTTTCAGTCCAGCAGACAACAGCTTTGCTGTTGAAATTTGCAGTTTGTTTGGGTCCCCAGTTTGATCCCTGGCAATGCAGTCACATGTTGAAGTGCTCTTGAGCAAGACAGCCAGCTGCACAGCAGCTCCCCCATTGGTGTATGGATGTGAGTGTGATTGTGAGTGTGAATGGGTAAATTAGAAGCAGTGTAAAGCACCTTCAGTACCGACAGATAAAAAAGCCCATTTACCATTTGTTGTCACTCAGATCAATCGCTCTAAGATGGGAGCGGTTGGATTTTAGAGCCAAGGTCTAACCTGTACTAATGTTACTGAAAGATGGGAGACATAAAACCTACAGTGAAGCTCTGAGCCCAATACTCTGACTGGGAGAAAAAGACAATCAACTTAAGTATTATTAACTCAAAACTGTCCAGCAATCTGTGGCACAAACTACTTTTCAACTACTCTGAAAGTTGTAAAAACACTAGCATTTTGTTACAGTTACATCACAGTTACTGGGTTACATTACTGTAACCTCTGGTCCCGCGATTATCGCACCCATAATCATTTCGCCACTAACAGAAAGAGGACTAATTACACTTTACTGATGACAGGAACTTTCTAATTCATTTATGTATATGAACTACAATCTCTCCTCACTTCCAGAAAACAGAGTGTTAGAGTTTATAGCCTGTGTGCATCAGTAGCACCAACCTCTGCCCAAACAGACTAAAACCACAATCCCTGTGTAAAAACACTCACTGCAGAATCGGGTCATAGAACACAGAGATACTGTTCAGGCTAAACCCATAGATGTACACTGGATATTTTGTGACTAAAAAAGTACGTATTTAGATTGATCATCGTGTATGTAGTTCAAACCATCAGCCTTTCCAAGCGTTTTTTTTTTTATTGCATTTACAAATAAAATACCCTTCAGTTGACATTATATTTCGCATATGGCAATTTTGCTAAAGTGCTCTCTTATTTCCACTACATTCTGGTTAATCCCCAACAGTGGAAGAGGTGGATGTTTCTGTACAGAGGGATGCTTAGGGTGCTCATTTCCTTTAAATTGCGGAAAACTTTTTGCTTGCTTTCCGTACTACAGCAGACCCCCTAAAAGGTTTTGATTTGAATCAAGTGAAAGACCAACAAGGAAGCGAACAAAAAGGTCCCGATGACCATTTGCGCTCTTCATGGATTTATCCATAGCTTTCCTTAGAAAGATATCCAACGATGGTTTACTGGTAAGAGACCTGCCCAAAGATTTTCCCAGGAACGTCTCAAGAGTTTGTTTATTGTTGTTTGTGTAACAGTGAAAGATATAAACGGCAGCGAGAAACTCCTGAATGCTCAGATCAACAAAGCCGTAGACGGTTTTCCTAAAGATCACACCGTCTCCTTTGAAGATCTCCGTACAAACTCCAGAGTACACCGAGGCCTCTGTGACATCCAGACCACACTGCTCCAGGTCTTCTCTGTAGAATATGTTTCCTTTCTCCAGGTGTCCAAATGCCAGCTTTCCCAGCTTCAGAAGAATTTTCTTGTAACCTTTTGTTGGCTCCGCCGGACTTGTTTTGTGTCCATCCTCATACTTGTGCTTCCTCCTCCTTGTCTGAACCATCACAAATTGTGAGTAAATGTTTGTTAGGGTTTTAGAGAGATCTTCTTTGATATTTTTAGTCAACATGTGGTCCAGAACTGTAGCAGTGATCCAGCAGAAGACTGGGATTTGACACATGATGTGGATGCTCCTTGATGCCTTGATGTAGGAGACGATTCTGCTGGAGAGCTGTTCATCACTGAACCTCCTCCTGAAGTACTCGTCCTTCTGGGCGTCTGTGAAGCCTCGTAATTCTGTTACCCTGTCCACACATGTAGGAGGGATCTGCTTGGCTGCTGCAGTCCTGGAAGTTATCCAGACCAGAGCCGAGGGAAGCAGATTCCCCTTGATGAGGTTTGTCAGCAGCACGTCGACCGATGACTTTTGTGTGACTTCAGACACAACCCCACGGTTGTTGAAATCCAGGGAAAGTTTGCTTTCATCCAGGCCGTCAAAGATGAACAAAAGTTTACAGACAGCCAGCTGCTCTGCTGTGACCTTCTGTAATGTTGGATGGAAAACCTGGAGCAGCCTGAGGAGACTGTACTGCTCATCTCGGATCAAGTTCAGCTCCCTGAATGAAAGCACAACCAGCACACCGACATCTTGGTTTTCCAAGCCCTCTGCCCAGTCCAGACTGAACTTCTGTAATAAGAAGGTTTTTCCCGCACCAGCGACGCCGTTGGTCAGAACCACTCTGATGTGTCTCTGTTGGTCAGGTGAGGCTTTAAAGATGTCGTGCACCTTGATTGGAGCATCATGGAGGGTCTTTGTTGTGGAAGTCGTCTCAGGCTGTCTCACCTCATGTCCCTCTGTGATGTGGAGCTCAGTGTAGATCCGGTTGAGGAGGGTTCTACTTCCTGTTTCACCAATTCCTTCAGTCACACATTCACATCTCCTCTTTAGACTGATCTTGTGTAAATGTAAAACCTCCTGTAGACAATTGTCTGTTGAATGAGAGGAAAATGTAAAATTAAAGAAGGAAAATATGCAAAAAAGGCCAGTTGTGGTCTTGATCATAATAGCATCGTCTTAAAAATGAGCCTTCACCATGACTGTAGATTATCCTTACAGCATTTAAAACAGATCCACTGTTAATCCAGGCTCAGGTTTACGAATAAGGCATCCGGTTAATTTGCACATAAAAAGATTCTTAATTTCTAATGTTACCATGGTTTCCATGGAGCTTAACAACTTGATAGTTTCATGCTGCATAGAAAAAATGTGACATCTGGTCTTACTGCCTTTTGTGTAGCTCATATGGAGAGTCTGCAGTAAGACGAAGCTCGACTCCAGTTCCTCATCAGCTCCAGGCATTTTCCTCTCACTGTGGAAAAAAGGGCATTTCTAAAAAGGTTTTTACTCGTACGACCCTGATGCTAAAATAAACATGATGTTGGGGAGTTTTCTGGTTCAGAAGAATTAAAATAATTTAATAAGTTCTATACTGGAGGCAGGTGAGTGTAGCACCTGGACACCTGGACACCTGGACTTTACTAGCCATTCTGTTGTGGACCGAAATCCACAAGTTGTCAGCAATCTCACATCATTTCTAAATTGAGAAACTATTTGTCCATGCAGACTTTGACCGAGTGCTGAACCTGGACTTCTGGAAGAAGTCAACCTTCCTCGGCTGCTCTTTTTACATCCACCTGGTGCCATTTAACCTCACTAGCTGTGAGATGTTCCACCAGGTGTTTGTTTGTAGCCCTACAAATGCTTGCCCTTGGTTTTGTTGCTTCTATCCAATCCTTTCTGAAAAAAAAGCTGCAAATTGAAAAGGAGCGAGTACTTTTTGAAAATTAAAACATTTCTCTGGATTTAATTTACATTTTACACAACGTCACAACTTTACTGGAATTGAGGTTTTAAAACTGGCCAATAGTTTATGAGCAAAAACCAGCAAGACATTTGCGCAACATGTATTTATTTATATTTAGTATTATTGTTTTAATGTTGTTTTTGGAGAGTGATAAACATTTGAAAACATGTGCTGCTCATGTTCTTTTAGATTAGATTTGTTCCTACCACACATCTCAAACCTAAGCTAAAGTGTTACTGAAGTGCAGACGCCAGTTTGACAGGTGCTTCTGGTAACTACTCCTACCACTACTTTATAGTAAGTCTCTTTGTGGTGGTGTTGTTGCACACACACACACACACACACAGAGTTCAGTCATTTGAAGCCTGTGGTCTTAACTGCGTGTCCAATCAGCTCTCTTACTTCTTATGTGAGGGTGGGGGGTCGTGGCAGCAGTCACACTGTGCAGGCTGACACCTGGACCACTCAGACTCTGCTCTCGGTTTCCGGGAGCGGCCTCTGAAAGACAAACACTTTTGTACAGTATGTGCACAGTTGTATGTGTGAGATCAATGTGCGATTAGTCGTCTTACGTCTGTGCAGCTGTCTTAAAATGTGCAGTTATTGAACCAAAAGAAAGAGGTTCTCCCATTGACCTCTTGCTCCTCACAGTGCCGTTTGCTTCCTCTTTGCTGTGTGCAGCCATCTTCCGAGCTTCACTCACTGCAGACAAACAAACAACAGACAAATGTAAAAACCGTTTTTCTCCAAACGTGATGCAGAAGCATCACTTTTGCTCAGGGTGGAAAGTTCAGCACTGCAATCCACAACGGTTTCACAGTTCTATGTCTGCAGTGTCAACACTGGGAGTTTCTTAACATTGCTCATGCAGTCAGATCCCTGTGTGGTACGTCCCACTCGCACCTGCTGCAGTGTGTTTTGAAGTGGGTGTGCTCCTCCTTGTTCAAGATCACATCCTGTTTGTTCATTTAAGGGTGGCTTAAATGCTTTTTTATTTCACATAAACAGTCCCACGTGAAGCGGACTTTCCACTGGGTAGCTGTCCCTCGCCCTCCCGCACTAAAGAAGTGGAAAAAATGTAAATGTTCAGACTTTCAGAGCTATTCTTATCATTTCTAACATCCCACCTTTAAGCAGGTGTATGAAGGTGGTTGCCTCCAGTTAGCAACAAACTTTAGTGGGCGTTTTCACAGGAAATCTATTTTAGCTTCAACCGCATGAAAACAGAATGTGGTACGCTGTGTAAAAGGTAAATAAAGAGAGAACGTGACGATTCGCAAATCATTTGAAACCTGCTTTTTGATTGTAAGTGAGAAAAAAGAGATATCAAATGCTGAAAATTAGATTTTTTTAAATCAAAAGGTGTCAAATGTCTTCAGTGGGCACCTCCAAACTTCTCTGAAACTGGGGTTTGTTGTTCTGTTAAGTCACGAGCTAAAGTTTCATCATGTCTTGTTGTTGTGGCCGCCTGCTGCCACTTCTGAATTGATTGATGATTTGGATGCTTCTCATTTTAAATCAGCGCTGATCTGATCATCACTGCTGGGGTAATTGTCAGCAGGTCGGGCCAGATCAGCGGATCAGCAGATCAGCGGTCACATGATAACTGCAACTCACTGCATTAATTTTATGTCGAGCAAAAAGGAAACTTTAACTCGTACGTAGGTGTGTCTGCTTTCAAAAAGTCTGCGGGATAAAGACTCCGCACGGTCTTTCTATTGCCAAGTTATAACTGAGAGGGTCCTCGACCAATATTAAAAAGTTATTCATAGCACTCAGATTGATTGTCTGCTGTGTTTTCAGTCCCATATCAAGCTCCTTAGCTCATATGCAGAAGCTTGACTTTCCATCACTTCAGTTCCCTTCCTGTCGTTCAAACTAACCAGCTTGTGTCTGAGTCATGCGGAATCTATTGTCTATTGTCAGGCTCTATTCAAAACATGGATATGTGAGCTAATCTAATCATGGATACATTATGAGTACTTTGGCACTGATGTGAAAGAAGCCCCACATCGCTCCTAAAGGTTACTGCACCTCCAGACTTTAAGAGACACAAAATTACTACAAATCATTTTTGTCTTTTACTCATATTTATCTTTTCATCTATTTGTGTTCATCTTTTGTCATTTTTTGCCAGAATGTCACACAGCTGTCGGCTTCCAGTGCTTCCAATTCGTAAACTAGTGTTAATTCTGCTACATTCATTTGATTCTAGGCGTTATAGAAAGGAGTCTTACTAAGTCCAGGAGCTTTTGTTTTAAGTGAATAGTCATTTCTTTCTAGACAGAAGTTTAATTTTACTTGGTTGTGAGACTTTCTTCTAGTCCTAAATCACAAAACCACAGTTATTCTGCAAGATTAGGCGCCAAGACTCAGAAATGAAAGGGTTAACTGCAGATTTCCATTTACATTTAGTTGCCGCAAACTTTTGTCCAAAGCGACTTTTAAGGGCAAAACACTCATAAGTCGCTTCAGAAGAAGTGTTTCGTTTCCAGGAGATGTGGATGAAAGAGCAGAAACGAAAGTAGGTTGTTTTGGATGTAAGTGCACACAAGAGTTCTGTTCACTAACTGCACGTTTCCATGTTTTTGATTCAGGGAGGTTTATGTGAAATCTCTTTACATCTCGGGCCACATTAAGTGGTCAAACTTCTTATGAGGACATGTCCATACATAAAGAACAGAACAAAACAAGTTTTCCACATGGTGTGCTCAAGCTGGCCTGAATACAAACAGCTATTGTCTCTCCTTGTAAGAATGGGTGGATTTCCCTGTCCTGGGACTCAAACCTCTTGATTTGTGCCGTTTGTCCTCTGCCCTGTCGCATGGTGTCCTGTGAAAATCATCAATTTTTAAGGACGTTCCCACGACCTCAGAGCTCAGCTACTGACTGAGCTACAAATATGAGTAGTACAGAAATGTCCTAGTCAGTGGTTTTGGCTTCCAACGTCCTACAGTCATCCAGCTGTGCGTCATGAGAATTAAATGATGCTCAATCTAAAACCTTATTTGGTTTCTGCTCGAGGATTGAGGGCACATTCTTACAGCTCCAAACTTCCTGGTATTTATACAACACACAGAAAGGAAATAGCGTCCAAAAACCTGCATGAAGTCTCAGATTTATTAAAAATGATGGACAAAATAAAAAAAAACAGTGTTAACGAATGAAAACAGGAAATAAACACGCATCATACGCAGATGGTAGTTCTATGGCATCAAGTCACAAATAACACAACAGCAGCTGAAAAACGATATGGTTTATGAGGCATAAAGACCACGAAGGCTGACACAAACCTCCTACTGCGGAATCATCGCCCGGATATTAGACTGAGTCATCATTTCAAACGATGACAGCTGGTATAATTATGACCAGTTATGAAACGAGATATGAAAGTTATTAATTTTCTTTCATGTAGGAAGATCGAGAAAACTGACAAACCCTAAAGTTCAAGTTACACGAGGCTCGAACTGTTTTGGTTCATACGTGATTTTTCGGTATATAAAATACAATACATAATATCCGTGCTCTGATTAATGCTGCAGCTTTGACTGACGCGTGGCTCGTTCGAAAAAGTCGAAAATAAAAACACTTAACCGCGTTTTTTCCGTTAATTAAAGACGAACAAACACATCGGAGGATGTCGACGTGTCCAACATCTGTCGATCGTCATTCAAAAGCAGCAGATTTTATGAGTAAAATGAAAACAACTGCTTTTTAAAATAAAATTAAACAAAATAAAGTAAAATAAAATAAAAATAATAGAGTGAAGCCTACCTCACCCACATCAGTCTTCCTGCTCGTAGAACTGATGTTGCGGCAGCTTCAGCATTTGAGGAGGAAGACTGTGTGAGAGCCGAAAGGTCACGTGGACATGACGTCACCGGCACGTGGGCCTTTGAAGTTTTTTTTTCTCAATTATCATTAACAACTGTGTATGACATTAGTTAAGACAGACATGAACCTGCAACAGTATATGTTCATTTAAGCATTCAGTTAATAAACAAGCACATAAAACAAAATACATTTATTCATCGAAAAGAGAGAGAAAAGAAAGAGGCATGACGAGGCATGTTTGATAAATATTCTGAGCTTACACATTTCAAAATGGCCTAACGTTCATGATTTGACATCTGTGAATATATTTTTTGGCTAAAATAATCAAACTTACGATAAAAAAATAAATTAATGAAATAATAAAACATTTCAACTTTTCTAACCTCCATGAAGACAAGATATGTTAACACTGGTGACTTTGTATGCTCCAGCGTTTCAATATTAGTATCACAAAATATAGTGCAATTTAAGTGGTCCTTTAAAAAGTCACACATTTGATCCTCATAACAAAAAATGTCACCTTCCCAAGAACTGCCTTAAAAACATATTCATGTTTCTTTCCACTTTTAATGACTCAGTCTTTTAAAAAAACTTCACCCTGATATACAGTGAGGGAAAAAATGATTTGAACCCCAGCTGATTTTGTAAGTTTGCCCACTAACAAAGAAATGATCAGTCTATAATTTCTATGGTAGGTTTATTTGAACAGTGAGAGACAACAATGACAAAAAAAATCCAGAAAAATGCTTTTCAAAAAAGTTATAAATTAATTTGCATTTCCATGAAGGAAATAAGTATTTGATCCCCTATCCGTCAGCAAGATCTCTAGCTCCCAGGTGGATCTTATACAGGTAACGAGCTGACATTGGCAGCCCTCTCAGCTCGTTACCCATAAAAGAGACCTGTCCACAGAAGCAATCAATCAATCCAGATTCCAAACTCTTCACCATGGCCAAGACCAAAGAGGTTTCCAAGGATGTCAGGGACAAGATTGTGGACCTACACAAGGCTGGAATGGGCTACAAGACCATCGCCAAGCAGCTGGGTGAGAAGGAGACAACAGTTGGTGCAATTATTCGCAAATGGAAGAAACATAAATTAACTGCCAATCTCCCTCGGTCTGGAGCTCCATGCAAGATCTCACCTCGTGGAGTTTCAGTGATAATGAGAACGGTGAGGAATCAGCCCAGAACTACTCGGGAGGAACTTGTCAATGATCTCAAGGCAGCTGGGACCATAGTCACCAAAAAAACAGTTGGTAACACACTACGCCGTGAAGGACTGAAATCCTGCTGTGCCCGCAAGGTCCCCCTGCTCAAGAAAGCCCATCTACAGGCCTGTTTGAAGGAGGAATGCTGCCTATGACTCCAAAAACACCGTCCCCACTGTCAAATATGGAGGTGGAAACATTATGCTTTGGGGGTGTTTTTCTGCCAAGGGGACAGGACAATTGCACCACATCAAAGGGAGGATGGATGGGGCCATGGACCGTCAAATGTTGGGTGAGAACCTCCTTCCCTCAGTCAGGGCATTGAAAATGGGTCGTGGTTGGGTATTCCAGCATGACAATGATCCAAAACACACGGCCAAGGCAACAAAGGATTGGCTCAAGAAGAAGCATATTAAGGTCATGCAGTGGCCTAGTCAGTCTCCAGACCTTAATCCCATAGAAAATCTGTGGAGGGAGCTGAAGGTTCAAGTTGCCAAACATCAGCCACGAAACATTAATGACTTGGAGAGGATCTGCAAAGAGGAGTGGGCCAAAATCCCCCCTGAGATGTCTGCAAACCTTGTGGCCATCTACAAGAAACAGCTGACTTTTGTGATTGCCAACAAAGGTTTTGCCACCAAGTACTAAAACACGTTTTTCAAAGGGATCAAATACTTATTTCCTTCATGGAAATGCAAATTAATTTATAACTTTTTTTGAAAGCCATTCTTCTGGATTTTTTTTGTCATTGTCTCTCACTGTTCAAATAAACCTACCATAGAAATTATAAACTGATCATTTCTTTGTTAGTGGGCAAACTTACAAAATCAGCTGGGGTTCAAATAATTTTTTCCCTCACTGTATATAGATATCAAATAATTAGAGTTTTGGGGATTTTTAACCATTTAAAGTCCATTATGTTTACCTAACTAAGAAAAACTAATAGAATTTCCATAAAATACATTTGAAGGAGTATTTTATTCTTATTAGTAGGACCTGAGGTGTGTCAGTGATTGGCAAAAAATTTGATTTTGATGCATTGTTTTTGTTTTTTTGTCTGACTTTTTTCAAAAACGTAATTTTCCCCCCAAAAAAATTATAAATTCACATTTGTTCCACAACTCAGTCTTTTAAAACCACCTCAGCATAAAATATACATAACAAATATTAATTATATTTAAATTAATATTTTGTTTTATATTTAACATAATATTATATTTAATGTAATAGAACGATATTTAAAAGCCACTGTCTTTGCACGAGACCCTGACTGTTTAAAGTGTGGCCTGCTAAGGAAAAAAAATTGGGACACACACATACCATCAATTCAACATCAGTAGTGACACACATGTATCATTTTATTAGCGAGGCAGAAAATTTGTAAGAAGCAGGAAATTATGCTGCATGTTTTGAATAGGAAAAATTAGCATTATCTGGTGGAAAAATGCAAGAGTTAAAAATTGAAGGCCAGTCTGACAAAATGAAACCTCAACCTAAAAGAATGAGTTAGTTTAAGTTAAGATAAATGTGGCCTCAGAAATGTTGATTTCAATGGTTGTCGATGGGGCGTCTATTTCTTGGTCAAACGTGTCGGTTTTTTGTGTGGCTGGGCCATTTTAAGGATCAGTCAAGGGTTGAGCAGCTGTCACCATTTCAACTGTGTCACATGCTTCAAAGCACAGAATCATTTTCAGCTTCACACTGATTCAGCCTCAGTTTCTCTACCACCAGCCTGAAGTTCATGTACGGGAGGTCGTGTACACTCTCCAGGAACTACAGCCCGCTCTTCCAAAAGCAGCAAATCAGTTTCACAGCAGGCTGCAGAAAGGAAGGAAGTGACGGACAAAATGTTGAAGTTATCTATTAAAATAAAATAAATAATCAAATCAGACTATTAGGCCTGTAACTTAACTAGGCCAGTAACAATTTTCTCAAATTGTGATTAAACCAAATTAGGCAGTTTCTTTAAAGATTTGCAGTACAGCAAACTGATCATAGCTGCATATACAAAACATAATTTATAGTTCACTCCTGCTGTTGTAGCCCAGCCGCAGATTATTTCAGATACAGGTAAAGGTTCTGACAGTCGTGCGTCACGAACGCTGCAGTTCAACGTGTCGACTCAGGGAGGCGCCGTTACCTAAACACGATTCTGGACAGAACACCAGCTTCAGGTCCTCACCATCTGTTTCAGTGTATCTGCACACAAACACACTCTCACTGTCCGTGTGTGTGTGTGTGATGAATAAAGCAGATGAAACAGCCAACAGCCTCGATACCCATCTTCATAAAAAACCTCAGTGTGTGTGTGTTGTATTAGTTTCCCTTTTCTCTGAGGCGCAGAGCGATGGGACGATTGTGTGATTGTTTTCTGCTTCTCTCCAGGGTTCTAATTTGAGGCTGTGGTGTTTTCACCGTTTCCCAGAGTGTTTTAAAGGAGCGCTGTCATTTACAAAAGTATTCACACCCTCATTGAATACTGTGTAAAGCCCCTGTGGCGGGACTCTGTGAGTGAGCCGCTTCTCAGACCCGGAGAAAATGGAAATGGGCTTATTTTTTATTCACAGATCTGAACCTTTGTATCTGTACCCAATGAATTTTTGTCTCAAGAAAAATGAATCAAACAGAGCAGAGACACAGAAAATAATTATTTTACAAATGAGAGAATGCATTTCTTAATTTTTAATACGTTTACACATATAGCTAAAGATGCACTGTGCATCTCTGTGTGAAGGAACAACACGAAAGCCGTTGTTCTAGTCAGACAGACTCCTCCTCAAGTTTTTCAAATATTGTTCTTTTTTCTGAAGTTTTTCCCTTTAGGTAATTAGGTAATTATATATAATTATTATATAAATCGCAATATAAAGACATTGGGGACAGAATTACAATTAGTCATATAGCAGATGCTGTTATGCAAAGCCACTTACAAGTAAGACACTATTGTCCACTTGTGAGTTCAATGTCTTGACTTGTAGCTCAAAGGACTGGGAATCAAACCACTGACCCTGTGGTTGGCAGCCTACAGCCTCCCCTGGTACACATTTAGTGTTCAGATGAGAATAGCAAATTCCAATCTTTTCACCAAATGATGTGTTCTATTGATGGTAAAAGAGAAGTGAACACAAATATTGATCCTGCAGTGGTTCTGATCCTGCAGGAATCAGAAATAGGGCCAATATAACTGGATCCCCGAGTTTGACATCACGGCGAAGAAGCTCACGCCACGATTCTTTAGGTGGCATCATAAAAGCTTCTACCAGTCTCCAGGATAATAAAATCATCATTTTAATTTTCAGTTTTCCACTTTTCCTTTGTTTATGTGTGATTTTTCTGTTCATAGTGTTTTCAGTTTTGTACATTAACACATTTGTTTCATACTTTTGTCCTTCCCCCATGTTCATGCTCTCAGCTACATGCTGTTCTTTGAATTCCTGTGTCCTAAAAGTGATGAAAGGCGTGTTTTTCCCTTTGTTCTACTGAAGTAAAGAGGGTGAATATTTGGTTTCACTTTAGATAAACTGATATCGCACACATGCACTCTGCTCCTTCTATAGTTGTGGGGACGCTTATTGATGTAACACACTCCCTAACTTTACCCATGACAACTAAACACACAAAGCCAACAACAAACTACATCTCATTTTTAACCTGGGACAGCTGTTTATCCTTGTGAGGCCCAGACAAATGTCCCCACAATGATGGTGTCAAACTGAAATTTGTCCACACAGCCAGAGAGGGACATACACACACACACACACACACACACACACACACACACACACACACACACACACACACACACACACACACACACCGCTGCAGGAAGGAAAACTTGTAAGTAAATTGCTGTGTGAGAAGTGAGAGGTGTAAATGTGATACTCATGACATAATGCAGTTTATCTAGAAGCAAATGTGTGTGTGTGTGTGTGTGTGTGTGTGTGTGATTGGAGTTTTTCAGTCCATGTGTGTTAATCTTATCTACTATCGATGGGTTTAACTGTATCACCTGTATTAAAACCCACACACACACGTGGGAAGCGTCGTTTCGTGTGTGGGGAAAAGTCAAATGTGACTGACAAAGGTCACAGGTTTAATTATCATCAAGATAGAACGATATGTAAAAACACTGTGATATTAAAGGGAAACTGAGAGTGACTCACATTAGTCGTGAGCCTCTGTAATTAGTCTCAATTATTTGTATTGTTAGTTAACGTTTGGATTGTCAGCTTGAATTTAAGCCTTTGGAATTACAGCCAGTTTTCCTTTTTGTGATGCAAAATCCAAACATTTTCATGTAGTTGTAATACTGTTGTAAATCATTTACAGTCAACATCTGCCTGAAATCTATAACTATAGACCTCATCAATAAAATGCGGAGATACTTCAGTCGTGATGCCGCAGCTGTCTTCACTTCCTGCTCGATCTTGATGCATGTGGCATCATTTACAGCAGATTTGGCTCAGGTGGTTGATTGGGACATTGCAGAATATTCCGCTTTTGAATGTAAAACGGAGCACAGGTGGGATCTGCTGCATCAAAAGACCCACAGGACCACGGAAAACAGCTGTTTTCCACACGGTCACCAACACAGGAAGACCAGATTAAAAACCAAGCAGGGGTCCGAGGGTACAGTCTGATACAGTCCACCAGAGCAGGTCTGCCGAGAACTCCACTTTTACACAATCAGAATTCCTCAGTTTTAAGGCTGAAACTGTCACAAAGGTGATGACGGTGATGAGACTCTTGGTTTTTATTGAGGTCAAAGTGATGAGTGGAGTCGTGTGGAAGGAGAAGAGTTGGTTCTAATGTTTTGGCCCCCTCAATCATATTAAATGTGATGCATCGAGTGTACAAGTGTTCCTAATAAAGAGGAAAGGGAGCATAAGACCAGCTCATTAGAATTAGCTGCATGTTTACAAACACCAGTTGTAAAATGCTGATCACGTGCAAACTACAGTTGTTATGAATATTACAACATATTTGTAACTGTAAATACAGTCAAACCGAATAAAATGGCTCCAACAAAAAAATGTCGATGCTGTTAATCAGTGTAAATTAGATTTAATCTGTCTGCAATTTTCTGCATGACGTGTGTTTCTACTTTGATGAGGATGAGAACATGTTTCTGCTAACATCTCAGCCTTAAGGTTAAAATTTGAATTCTGAAATCCTAATAATTTTAATAATACCTTTTCCTGCACTTTTGCTTTTCCATTGGTGATCATAGAACTCAGGGGTCTGTTTCCCAGTAAAGTGACTGAGGAATATTTCACATTTCCTCTGATCTCCTGCGAAGCTTCTGTTTGACTTCACACGTTTTAAGGACTTAACGGTTTGATCCCTCCCCGCCCCCCCATCATCCCCGCCCCCCCGTATCGATGGCTTCAGGTGAGGAGGCGCGTGGGTATCGATGTGAGGGGAGGGCGGGGCCGAGGGGGGGCGCGTGGCGGCGCCGCCGCCGCCTATAAAGCGGCTCACCTGAGGCACGCGCTCGCTCACTTCTTCTGTGTCCTCGAAGCGTTTGGGTTGAAGTGGACCGACGAGCCTGGACCCGGGACTTTACTGCGACAGCCCGGAATAATTCACCGACAGTCGGATCGTTTTTAGGGATCATAAAAAGAACTGAAGACTGGGATCAGCAGGTAAAAACGCTGCAGGTTTTCTCCACATCTGTTCGTCTCATGCAAACATAACTGTGATTTGTCCCCATCAGCTGCGGCCATGGCCCGACGGGCGGTGCTGATGCTGAGTCTCGGATCCTGCTGTTGGCCTGTTCTCGCGGGGGGCGGGCGCGGCTCAGGCTGAGCGCCATCCAAACGGTGGTCCTCCGGGACGGGGTCCTGCTGCCGGCGAACCGGAGCTCCTGGCAGCCGAGTCCGGACGGGACGGTGAGAGGGGGGTTTCTGGGTCTATGTGCGGTCCCAGTGATGGGGGACAACACTGCATCATAAGTACATATCAGTGTAATACATGACATCAAATTAATCAGTACATCAGTTCTTCAGCCACATGTCACTTTTGCAGCTGCTCAAGACAGAAATAATTTGAACTAGTTTATAAATGTTTTTTGAACAGAGGGTCCAAAAATCAGCAGGATCAGGACAAAAAGAACTCACGTTATGATGTGGTTAGATGTGCACAGCTTTTTTCAGATTTGAGATTTTTCTATTGAAAATACACTGAGATGATGGATCAGGGCTGTTACAATGTTTCAACCTTTGTTGTCAGGGCTTTTACACTTTTTCAGCTTTATTGCCGGAACTGTTACAGTGTTTAAACTTATTAGCTGAACAATTTTTCAAAGTGTTTTAATGTGCCCCCCATTCACTCTCTACATCAATGTATTTCTGCAGATCTTCCAGTGCATGAGCGACCTGGAGTGTGCTGAGGGGAATTACTGCCACACCCCCACCAATGGTCTCGCCAGCTCCCGCTGCCAGACCTGCCGCAGGCGGAATAGGCATTGCCATAGGGACAGCATGTGTTGCCCAGGCAACCACTGCAGCAACAGTAAGATTAGTCTTCATATACAATCATTTCATCTTAGTCCTAAATGTTTGTGTCCAGTAATTTTAGTTTGTTGTCATTTTGTGGCTTTCATTTCCATGCAGCTGATTAAAAGTTACAACATTGACAAAGAAATGTTTGTGCAGATTGTATTATTTATTTTTTCCTGTCTTTTTCAGATATCTGTGTTTCTGATGTGCACGGTTTTCTGGCGCCCAAAGTCCCAGATAAAGCGAGGAGTTCACTGACTAAAAAGAAGAAATGGACAAAGAAGGACAGGATGGACATCAAAGTTGTCCTCGGTAAAGGTGGGCATTCTTTCTCTTTATCCCAATTTCGTTTCAATCGCCTCTAAAAACATTTATGTCCAACTTGATTAGAACAATCCTCAGAAACAGTTAATTGGCTGCACTAAATATGTTCTTTGTGGCATTTTATTTATTCCTTTAGGTCTTTTAGATTTCTTTATCTAATTAATTAATATTTATACATGAAATGTCTTATATTTGCGGATGAAGAAGTCTTGCAACATGTTTTTGGTTCCCCCTTGGCCTAGAAGAAGATCCCGTCATTTATTTGGGATAATATGAAACAGCTTCTGCTTCCATCATCTCATTTCGGGTTTTTGTGTCTGTTCGTGTGTTTCCAGGTCAGGCTGGAGATCCCTGCCTGCGCTCCTTCGATTGCTCGGTAGGTCTGTGTTGTGCCCGCCACTTCTGGACTCGCATCTGTAAGCCAGTGTTGCGTGAGGGACAAGTGTGTACGCGACACCGCAGGAAGGGGAACCACGGCCTGGAGCTCTTCCAGCGCTGTCCGTGTGGAGCTGGACTAAGCTGCCAAACGCTCCGAGACCCTGAGGTCGAGCCTTCATCTTCATCGTCCTCCTCAGCATCGCTGCTGGTGGACGCTGCAAAATCCAAGTTTGTGAAGTCCTCTTCTTTATCTCAACACTCTTCTCCAAGCATATCGTCATTATCAGCAAAATCATCGTCAGTGCTGGCAAAGATGAGACTTCACATATGCCAGAAACGCTGAAGAGGGATGGACAGACGAGAAGAAGAGGAACAACTGACAACGAGGAGAGAGAAACGTTTGTCTAAAAGGAGTGAAATGACGAAGGAAGGAAATTTCTCTCTCTTTTTGCCCATGACTGACTGCAGATTGACCAAGACGCATGTACAGAAGAAAAGAGTGAACGCAGGGAAATGACAGGAAGGTTGAATAACTTACTGTGGGCCCCTGTCCTCCTCTTCCAAACCTCCTCAGTGTCTTCATGCAAATTAGCTTCCTGTCGGGCTGCATTCACACACAAACTCGACTGGATTTGAAAGTCTTTGTGGATCAGATTGGGTTTCTTCCTATTTGTCTAGACGGGCAGAAACCATTTTAAAATCCAGTTTGACCCCATTTACACCACCAGGACAAGCTTTAATATTCTAATACTTCATACATGTATTTTGTGATCGCCTGCCGCAGGCTTAAAGATCCACAGATCTTTATCTGATCATGTGCTGTGTTTTTTTTTCTGAAAACACAAAGCAGAAAATATCTCAAATATATATATTTTTTATACATAAAACAATATGTTCTAATTGGGAGATAGGGATGAGAGTTAGATTTGTTTTAATAAAAATCTAGACAGCTGAGTGGCTTTTTCAAATAGTTTTTCAACATACCAGAATTGTCCTGAATTGCACTGATATAACCAGCAACATCTTCAGCAGCTGTTAGCTTCACTCACACCCTGACATTCACTGTGTCACTACAACTATATTTGTCACAGTCAGAAAACTGAAACTGCCACATTTTCTACTATATCTAATATCTAATATCTCAAACCTTCCTGTTTATCCTGCGCGTGGCATGATGATGTTATGATCACATGATGCTGCAAATCAAGCAGAAGCACATTTATTCAGAACCTTTTGAATTATTTGAAGAACATCAAAGAAATGTTTAAGGGAGAAGTTGCGAAAAGTCGAACATCTCTGAAATAACAAACAGCCACGATAGAAACTCCTTCACATCCATATTCATGTCCCCAAAGTGTGAAATGTTGTGTCGTTAAACCCAGAACATCCCTGCCCAGATTTTAAGGCCTGATGTCCAGGCATTTGTTGATTGCACTGTTCCTACTGATCGATGGTTATTTTTCATTTTTTAATGTTGGTATGATTATGAGTGACTCTGTCAGATTATTGGGGGGGAGTTTGTGTCCACTTCTGTTTCTGTCCTGAATCATCCACTTCTTGTTTATGATTTGAGGGAATTTTCCTTTTCTAACACGTCAGTGTGTCTGTAGGTGACAGATAAGGACACGGGACACGTCTAGGTGGCACTTTTCATGACTATAGCTACAAAACATCAGGTTTACTTTAAGAATATTGGTTTTGTTCCTTTGGCTGATGCTAAATTGTGTATCCAGGTGTAGTAATAATAAAACATAGTTTTGTATTCTCATCCTTCTGCTGTCGTTTTGTGGCTTTTTAAACAAAATGGCTAAATCACATCCAACTAATAATTTCAAAGGCTGAAGATTAATCAGCTAATCAGTCAAGCTAATTTTGGAATAAATTGAAATCGTGTTTATCATTTCTGTATAAGTTTTGTTTCTTAAGTTTATTGTGTAATGATTTGTAGTTTTGCCAAACATAGTTTTGTTCATCATTGTAAGCTACATTAATGGGCTGAGTAAAGAATCTATGACTTTCTAGGACTTTGACATTAACAAAATTACAGAAGCGTCTTTCACTGTACCTTGTGCTGCTGATGGGATGCTGGTACATGCCCCCCATAAAAGCAATGATTTCTTATTAGTTATTATTACCACTTCAAATATTCAAGCAAAAGTACTCTAAACCATGCATTTCAAACAATACTGATTATGGTAATTATGGCAAAATATGCACACTAATTAACAACAAATTAGGGTCAAAGGTCACTGTTGGTGAATGTGGAGCTGATTTTAACCACTTCATGTGCTGACAGGTAGTTTACCCATAATAATACATCAGCATTTATTGGTTCATCATATATTTAAAAACCCACAGTATATGTTATTATAATAATGTTGTGGTTGATCGATGTACATAATACAGTTTGCAAATGGGTCTTGCGAGTCTAACAGGCCTTCACCCCTTAAGGGCAGGGGATGTCGCATGATGTTGTTTACTAAAGGCAATTCATGGTATAATAATTCATAGATAAATAAAATAGACATGGCTTCAGCGTCCGAGGTGCTGGTCAGAGCCAGGCCAGCTGTTTCCCCTCGTATCAAATCTCTGTACCTAAGCTAAGATGGACTTCCTGCAGCTCCCTCTTCCCCCCAGAATATTGAACTAACCTTTCAATATCTAAGACGGAGGCATTTGGTCGGACCACATGTATGTGAAAACCAGGCAGTGAATGTTTTCCCGGCGACTGGTGGGTGGTGATGAGATTATCAAAGAGGAAAAGACGTCCCCACAGGCCTGTGAAGACACAGGGAAATGATCCCATCTGTTCAGATAAAAGTTATTCATGACCACAGAGTTAAAGCACTCCCACAGATACTTAACTGGTTTAAATATCTGTCAGAAGCATAACAGGTGATTTCTGTCTTCATTTGGAGTGGAACAGAGGACATAAAAGAGGAGACTTTCAGAATATCAGGGTTTGAAAATCATCAGATTGTCTTACGTTTGACTTTCATGCTCATATTAACATTTTATCTGATCTTTTGACCTTAAGTAACATCAGACGTTTGTTAGCTTTTAAAGCCCATATCGCTCTTATTTCCCTCAGCGCTGACATCTCACAAGCCTATCACTTCATATTTGATCCTAATATTGCATTCATAAAGGTCAAGATCTGACTCTTCTTACAGAGAATGTGACGATAAGATGGTGCCTGCAACTTCAAACTCTCTACCGCTGCCTCTTCCTGATCCCAACTGAAACTTTCCAGCCTGCTCTTACATTTAACTTAGATCTGTGCAAAGCAACAATCCTCAACCTCAAATCAGGAATATGAATTTATCCAACAAGTTCTCATTTCCCGGCGTCAGATACTGACACTTCCTAAGGTGTCTGGTTGCCCCTTTTTACGTCCTTACATATCTTTTTGACCCAACAAGTACACCAAACCTATTGACTACTGGACACTCCAGGAACACCACTATTTGACGACGTGGGACTGACCAAAAGCTACATTAAGGTTAGGGAAACTTAACAAGATAAATTACATAAAAACGAAACACAAACTTTCTTACCATAGTAGCCACATAAGCCCCATTGCGTTACACTCATGTGTTACAGCGCACATCGACTTTCACTGGAGTCAAACCGGGTCTCCTGTGGAAAAAGTCCTCAGTCGTGTATCATCATCTAGCGCCCGTCCAGGACCAAGCGGCACTTTTTGACACCTCGGGAATGAGAATGGGCTGGTTTAGCTGTTCCAAGGTAAACTGCAAATGTTGTGGTTCTGGCTACTTTACAGACTGATCATTTCTATTTCCACATACTTGTTGATTTTGTTCAATCATTTTGATACATTCACATATAAGGACCATAACTTTCACAAAGAACTGACAGACTTGTTCTGTTCCAAGAGGAATTTATGACGTATTGTCACCTTGGAGTCAATAGACCCAGTGTAAATTACCAAAGAGCTGCTGACATAAGGCCTAAAAAGAACAGAGATCTAGATCAGACTAATTTGGCATTGTTTGTATTTGATTCCATGTGGGGACAAACCTCCCTAGAATAAATTTGATATTTTGGAGGCTCCCAGACAAGGAAAACGTAGGAGAGAATTATGTGTGTGTGTTCCCTCATCTGTGGTTAATAGCTGCTGGGCATTACTGTCCTTACTTTGGGTACGCTGGTTATAAAGGTAACACACATCGTTTTTTCCGTGCTTGTGTCACTCTTCCATCCGTGTTCCCCAATTATCTGCATTATCATCAGTTCACCATCTGTGTTTCCCCGTCTCCTTGATGTCACAGTTTTATGTCATAGTTTTCCTTTCAGTTCTGATAGTGATGTGATTGAAGTGGGGGAGTACTGTCCACTGTTAGTCACTGTATTTTCACCCATGAATCACCTTTACCATCAAAAGGCCAAAGGTGTTGGCCTCCTCAATTCTGCCGTTAGCAGACTTGTTCTCAGGGTGTTCGGGTGGATGCCGTATGATTGGCCTCCTATGGGACACACTTCCTGTCTCTTCTCCTGGACAGTACACCCTTAATGGACACGGGACCCCGCTCTCAAGCTTTCTCAATCCTCTCAGCTAGGTCTGTGAGGATTTTCCAGACCCTATTTGTTACCTCGAAACTCCAGTACAAGAGTCCAGATAAGCCCTGACATTAAAGGGGTCTATACTAATTTATATTTAATTAGTAACAGTTGTTATGGTTGGTCAAAAGTTTAACATTCTTCTACCCACACCCTCCTTGGTTTTGGAAGAATGGGGCTGGTTGAAAAGTGTGAAAAAGATAAAAAATGTAGAAAACTGGTTGTTAAAGGAATCTGTCTTGTGCATAATGAAGCTCTGTGTTTCCTTCTTTGTACTGGAATGTCATCTGCAGGCCCTAAGGCCCCATGGCCCTTGGCAGCCTCACCTGACCAGGTAAAAGATGAAAGAAGAAAAGAAATTAAGATAATGATGATTTTCACAAACCTTCCCTTTTCTCAGCTTTCCTGCATTAGCAACGTTAGCGCAGTATTTCCTACATATGACCAGTGTTAGGTGTTACAGTTCTCTGAAGACTTGTTTTGATGTAACGCGTTAGGATCGCCATTAAAATACTCAGTTATTTAGTTAGATTTTCAAATATGTAATCTGTTACTTTTAAACTACCAATTTCTGCACTTTTTGCCACAAAAACCTGGCTGCATAAAAACCTGGGAATATGTACCAGGCTAAATGTAAGGCTGTACAATAAAGAAGTGTAAATGGGGCAACGTATCAGGGCCAGACTTGGCTGAGTTATGAGGTATTTTCAAAGGAGTTTTCATTTTTGGCAAGTACTCTACCTAGTACTCTAGTTACTTTTTTTGCAATATGGCAGCTGTAGCTCAGTTGATAAGGCAGTTGTTCACGGACACTGTGTGTGTGTGTGTGTGTGTGTGTTTTTACTAAATTACTCTGTAAGTTGCTTTGGATAAAAGCGTCCAATAAATGTAAATAGGGAAAATGCTGCATGTTGACATTGTATCATATTTACAATGTAATATGAACATTTTTATTTTTTATTTTTTTACTTTGCCAGAGTAAAAACATCCCTTTTAGTGTAATCTGCAGCACTGTTTGTCACTTTTACAGCCCAATAAAACAGCACAGTGACGGGAAGTTGGACTTGATCTGGTTACAATTTAACCAGAAACCTCCCCTATACACACACAGCCAACTTCCCACACTCATTAGTCCAGGAAATGTGTCTCTGTTAGCTTCTGCTAAGGTAAAACAGGTAAGACGTGCATTATTATTATTTTAATACTGATAATCTGCTTCTTTAAAATTGTGTGATTAGAAAGTTGCTGAACTGTTTAATAGCAGGTTCATCAACTACATATAATGTCTTATCATAATGATCGGCATTAAGAGTCAGGTTTGGATCAGTCTTACATTAAAGTGACACTAATTCATATAGTCACCTCTGCTCTCATAAGTGTTTTCAGTTTTATATTAAAAAAGAAAGTAACTGTTGTTGTGTTGTTGTTATACACAACACAATTTACAATTGTTTGTGGATCAACACAACACAAAAACCTAAATACAGCGTTTTAGATTTTTAAATATATTTAAAACAGGTGGCTTTCGCGGGGAGTTTGATTGTCATTTTGACATTTCGAAAAGACCATTTAAAAATATTTATTCGTACCTGAAATTGAATGTAAATATTTGTGTTTTAATGTGTGAAATTTTTCAAAAAAACAAAACAAAAAAACAAAATTAAATTCATTATAAATGTTTTACCCATCAGTAAGTAATGTGAAATATCAAACTTGAAAAAATATTTTTTTTAATGTATGCTTTAAATATTATTATTTTTAGATGGAGCTAAGCATGGAGCATAATCGTCGTGGAAACAAATCGGTTAACATTCTCAGCATGTGGAGTCGTCAAGAGGATGATGATCGGAATGTGCTGGTCCTGAACGTACTGTTGCTAGGCAGCAGTCAGTGTGGGCGGAGCTCTGTGGGGAATGCACTGATTGGTCAGTAGTTAATAGATTCATATTTTACTGAAATCTTTACAACCTGAACTGCAACCTTCAACCCATCCTCTTTTGCTTCGCTGCATTTATGTCTAATGATAAACTTGTTACATATAAGAAATCTAAATATTTACCCCAACAACCACATATTTACTTATTACATACATACGAAAGGTTTCTTGCATCATCAGTTTTAAGTAATTCAAAATAACTTGTGAAGTCACAAGTATGGAAAAATTATTATTAATATATAGATTTGCTTCATTCTACTTTTTTTCCACTATGTGTAATTAAATGTATAGCTTTATCCTTATACCTTCTTTTTTCAAAGGTGGGCATGAATTCCAAACAGGCACGTGCATTTTTGGTGATTCTGTGACCACAGAGTACCAGGTCCTCAGTCGAAACTACCCACGATGTTTCAGACGACAAGGGGCAGAGTGTGACCTGATGTTCCGCGTGATTGACACGCCGCCTGTGATGCCACAGCAACAGAGCGTGCACGCTCTCTGCCCTGATGGTGTGCACGTCCTTGTGCTCATTGTGAGAGTTGACCTGCCGCAAGAAAACATGCGTCTGGAGCAACATATGGAGGTAGGCACACAGCTGTACACCAACACGCTTGTAATTTACATTAACAGATTGTGGGTGTTTTCATTTTCTAGAGTGTTTTTGGTCCAGAATGGCGTCATCACACGTTACTGGTCCTCACATATGCTGATCACCTGAAGAAGGCGGGTCTTCAGCCATCTGACTATCTAATGCAGGCCTCGGATTGGCTGCGAACTCTGGCTGCAGAGGTGACAGGTGGAGCCTTATTCTTGGACAACACGTGTGACTGGCCATTGATCCGAGGTCAACCGCTAAGAGACAGAATGCTCAACCTCTCAGCCAGGAACCACCACCAAGCTCTGAAAGTCAGGACAAAGGTCCCACTCTGACTTCAAATATAAATCAAATCTATCAACACCCCAAAAATCAACACCCCTGAAATTCTTGTGTTATTTAACGTTAAGTTTTTTACCACCTTCATACAAAATTGATTTCTTGTTCTTTATAGGCCATGCCAATGTCAGAGCTTATCAGTAAATCTATTTCCAAAAATTGCATTTGTTTGATGTACCAATCCAAAAAATAGTTAATTATTTTTAGATTAATCTCTATATGTATTCAGTTTAGGTAAAATTTGAGCATTAATATAGTGATAATCTGTGTTTACCGATCAGCTGAAAGAAAAGAGGATCTTACTTTCTTATTGGATTTATTCTTCAATTGTCTTCTGTAAAGAAGAACACTCAACAAAGAAACAAAGGATTGTGGTTTCAAGCATTTTTATTCAATAAACAGTGATACAATGAAATGTTTTTATCTTTTGTTAGCTCACAGCAAGTTCATGGCATTCGATATGCTGGCTAACTGATTAACATCAGCGGATTTTTGTGGTTGCCAAACCACAGTAGAGCAGGCTTTTCACAATAAAAGTGCTCTGGTGCACATCATGTCTTCATCATGCTTGTGCAGTGTGTGTGTCTATCTGATGATGCAGTTGGTGAGTGTGGGGGCCCTACACAGCCCCTTCCCCTTCACTTCAAAACCACAGCCTTTGTAGTTGGCTACGCCCTTGCAGTCAACCTGCATGTCGGGCTGAAGAGTCTCCCAAACCCTCTGCTTGGCCTGCAGCTCCCTGTCTGGGTCACCTGAACACACGAGGAGAGAGTGGTTGATCGTCATTAAAGCAAGGTGTTTTTTTTTTTAAATTCTGGGTGTTTGTGCCCTTGGGTAATTAGGTTTTTATTGTTATAACCATGGTTACCAGGGTAGTTGAGGAAGGTGACTCTGTCTCCAGGGGCTGCACCTGTGGGTGGGGCCAACACCTCAACGCTGTCATCAGAATTGGCACAACAGAGCAGACGGGCCTGTGAGACCACGCCTTTCAGTTTACAGGTCTTAACGTTGATCAGCAGCACAGCAAGACTGCCCTGGAGCTACAGACAGAGAGGTGGTGAAATACGTTTTCAGGGAAAAATATCAAAAGGAGTGAAAGAATGGCAACATGAAAGAAAAAATATAAAATTACAAAAAAAGAAGAAAAGAAATAAAGATAATTATAATACTACATTAAATTAAAAAAAACATTATATGACGATATTTATTTTGAAAATAATTAAAGAAAATGCTGAATGTTGACATTGTATTTTAAGAAGAATAATATGATATGTCTATAAATGTTCTTATGTTATGATACTTATAGGAAAAAAGTTGCAATATTTTGAAAAGAATGGCAAAGTAGTTGGAGAATAAAGTCATGATATTTTAACTAACAAGGAATAAAGTTTTAATAATTTCAAAATTGTTAAACAAGTCATATATATTTCTACTACTCTTTGGGCTTTTCCCATCAGGGGTCGCCACAGTGAATTATCCTTTTCCACCTCACTCTATCCTGGGCATCTTCCTCTCTGACACCAGCTAACCTCATGTCCTCTGTTAGGACGTCCATATATCTCCTCCTTGGTCGTCCTCTTGCCCTCTTGCCTGGCAGCTCCATCTCCAACATCCTTCTACCAATATATTCACTATCCCTCCTCTGCACATGTCCAAACCATCTCAATCTGGCCTCTCTGACTTTGTTGCTAACACAGACAACGTGTGCTGTCCCTCTGATGAACTCGTTCCTTATTCTGTCCAACCTTGTCACTCCTAAGGAGAACCTCAACATCTTCATCTCTGCCTCTTGTCTCTTTCTCACTGCTACTGTCTCTAACCCATAGAGCAGAGCTGGTCTCACCACTGTCCTGTTCACCTTTCCTTTGAGTCTCGCTGACACTCTTCTGTCACACAACAATAAATAATCGTCGTCCCTGGGTGGGCTCGAACCACCAACCTTTCGGTTAACAGCCGAACGCGCTAACCGATTGCGCCACAGAGACATGATGTGTTACCTCCTGCAGATGGGTTTTCCTTCCCAGTTTGCTGACCACAGTTCTGGGAGCAGTTTCTCCCACATCAACCTCCAGGATGGACAGTGACTCAGCCAGTGGGTGGCGCCGAACACTAAGAATTCGTCCAATCCTCAAGTCGAGTCGAGACACGTCAACTCGGGGGTCCAGCTCCAGTGAAAGAGCATCAGACGTGGGACGAGCTGAAGGTGAGAAATTCAATCAGTGCTTGCTTTTTGTTTTTCCACTGTTCCCCTCATTTTCCCTCCTGTCACCTTTTCTCTCCCCTTTTCTCCTCCTGGTCTGTTTGTCTCTCCGCTCATGGCAGGAAGAACAGGGAGGAGGAAGATTTGCTGGAGCAGCAGCTGTTACTCCAACGGTGGAGGCAGATGCATCCACAGGTGTGCTGGGGGCGGGGCTAATGTTTGGGTGAGGCACTGCTGAAGAGAGCAGGGCCTTGGCTATAAGAGCGAGACGGAAGGGAGAGATGTGATGGTGTTCAATCAGCAAATAAATCCAGGACTGTCTGATTGTTATCTTTTGGATTTAAATCCTAAAGTTTTTGACACAATTTTTTAAAAAATGTTCGTCTGCCAATAAAGTTTTTTACACAATAAAATAAACATTTTTGAGAAAGAGTTTAACATTTACAAACCAACTATTTTGCATTTTGAGGACATTTACAACTAAACATTTACATAAAGTAAGGAGATTTGAAGGAAATGACAACCCTACTAGAAAAAAACGAGGAAGAGATGATATTTACATAAAAGAAATATTAGAAAGTATTAATATTTCAACATTTTGTGATATTCAGGGTCTTTAAAAGTGTGAGACCAATTTACCAGTGCGTCTTCTTTGTTTTTCCTGCAGCTGAATTCTCAGCTGTTCGATGTCTTTCTTCAGTTTGGCATTTTCCACCAGTAGCTTCTTCTGTTCCCTGACTGACGCTTGCAGCACTAAAACAACACGGCTTCTGTTACAGAGCTTTATGCACATGGGGTTGCATTATTTACTTTATCTCTCAATGCTCAAAATTTTTTTTTTTTTGTTTTTGAATTAACAATATCACAAAAACTGAGGAGTAATCATGAGTTGGAGATCTTTTAACAAACTCTTCTCCTGTGCTGGTACTTACATGCTTTCTCTCTCGTCAGCAGGGCATGAGTTTTAAAATATTCCATGATCTGCTCGCCGTCCTCTGGATCGAGCTTCATGAGAGCTGCTGCCAGGCTGAGACAGACAATGTCGATAGTGAAAGGAAGAAAAAACAGGAGAAGTAGAAATAAGAAGAAAATTTAATTGAAATGAAATTGTCTCCAGTATTCCCTCCTGAAACAACAATCTGTGGTTCCACAAGAGCAACTGCTGTTGTAACAAATATTCCATGTAATTTCTCTGCCTGAGAATGCACTTTAATAACAAAGTAATAATTAAATATCACATCTGACATCTGAATGACATGTGGTTCAGACCACACACCTGTAAGCTTGTACATCAGCTGACAAACTCACAATCAGAGAGTTTTTAGTCAAAAAGACGCAATTAAGATGTTTTTCTTTATTGGAAATTACATTTACTAGTACTGTTCTAATATTTGGAGTTGGCAAAAGGTTTTTATAAAATCTCAGCATAAATTGTTTGAAATGTGTTTATTCCACCACAAACTATGATTTTAGAATCCAATACTAGACAGAAGTGTAGTGTAGAAATATTTACATTCTTGGAAATTTAACAACCTAAACTGTAAAGGAAGTATTTAAAACCATAAAATATTGCATTTGGCATTATGACATTTTACGCTTGCTTCTGTAACAGTTTAAGATTTTTCTTTAGATTTTTTTAAGTTAGACAGCAAAACATTTTTATTTAAGTAAAACTGTAAATGCTGTCTAAAAATATAAGTACATGGATGAAGCACAACATCAAAAACTGATAAGAGACTAACATGTGACATAGTGGAAGAGCCATGAGTGAGTTTCATTAAATGCTAATGTGATGGAGGAAAGCACATAATAATACCATCAAAGGACTGAAGACTGAGACTATTTGCATAATGACAAACAGAAAGCTACTGACGCACCCGTCAGCTGTAGGTCTGGGTAACATTTGAATACACAAACACACTCAACCGGTGTTAGCCCTTTATAGACAGAGATCCAGGTCTACTGTCATTAATTTGGCCCTTTAAAATGATGACGGCTTTGCTTAATTTAAAGCAGCCGAGGGCTGCCCCAATGTTCTTGACATTTAAGCTGACATTCAGCCCATCAGATGACACGCGCATCACAAAGACTGGTGTTGACGCTCGGGAATGAATCGGGTATTAATGAGCATTTGATCCAGGAGCCCAAGGGGCAGCGGGGCTCCTGAAGAAAGAAAAACACAGAATTACTAAGAATAGATGCAAAACCACCACAAAAATGCTAAACAATTAAATATAGACGCAGCAACGCTACAAAGAGATTAAAAATGCTGAACATAGGCAACAAAGACATGAAATATAATGCCAATCAATAAAATGTAAAATCATAATCAAATATATATTTCATAATCAAAATTATGAAAATATATAATTATGAAGGATACAAATGCAAAAAGTCTCTTCCAATTTATTGGTTTCATGTTGGAGAGTGGTGTCCTTTTATTCATCTGTGCTCACGGGGCCATTGTGACATAATGCATCAATGCGCAGAAGTAACTGGTTGGGGTTTGGGTAAGTTTGGGATCAGATTAAGCAGCAGAACACATGACTGGTTGGCTCAGGCTTCCAAAACATTTGCATGACAGTCTTCCTGTTTCTCCTACAATATACTGTAATGAGAGAGAGTCCAGGAGAAATAACCTCGGTGGGGGATTTCAGAAATAAAACATCATCGAGCTCTAACCAACCTTACCTCTTGTGCACAGACACTACAGCTTAACCACCTCCTCCGCTGACATAGTGCAGGGTCAGCAAATTGCCCAGATGTTAGGTTTGTATATTTTATCAGCAGGGCAGCAAAAGGCTGCAATAATACCGCCTTAAACTGATGGTATCAGAGGGGCGTTTGACACAGCTGATGTATGTACATCGTTATTATAGCAATTAAGCACAAATGGAATTCAGTGCTGGTTTTTGCCTGTGGTCGGGATGTAAATTAAATAAATAAAAGTATCTAAATCTACAGTTCTTATTCTGTAAAACATAAAGGTGTTGGTCCCCAAAGGGTAGTGGGGTCCCCACAATGTATCAACAGATTTTATGTCCTCAGAGTGTCACTAATACCAACGTACACACACGTGGGCAGCAGCTGCCAAAGTACTGAGCACTAAAACAGAGAGATGCAACAGCTGCAGTCAGACTATAAATAACGTGAACTGCTACTACTCACACACACACACACAACACTGTTCTTTGATAAAATGAGCAAATAAAATAATAAAAAATGACCTGAAAGGGAAACGACAATGTGCAATTATTTTAAGATATGCAACCGCTATAACTAGGCTCAATAATACTTTGTTAAGCAAGTTCATGTCATGAAAAATCAAATAAAATCACAGCATTTGTGTTAAAGAAGTGGAACAATCTGCAACAGTTTAGAAATTGACAAAAAAACATTTCAAATTTAGACAAAAAGGGCACATATCTGCAGCTACTGACATGTAAAAAGTACAAATATACTGTATTTAAGTGTCATCAGTGTGAGTCACCAACATTTTGTCATCTTTAAAGATCCTCTGCAGGAACTAGTTAAATTTTAATATTTAACAACAACACACAAATGACAAGTTGTACCTTGGATTAAACAGGTTTTCCACGTTGTCCATGTTAGAAGATGTTGTCGCTCAGCCGGTGAGAGAAAGAAAGACCAGTTTGTCTTCAGCTGAGACAAACTTTCTGTCAGCTGTCTGTTTCCATCTCCAGCTGGTATCAACGCTGCCTGTGTTTGCAGGTCAAAGGTCAAACCCCTCCTATTAAATCTCTGAACTAGTTCAGAGATTTAATAGCTTTGAATAACTACAAATAAATGTGTATATTTTTAGGGCAATTTTCTGTATATTGATAGTGGTTGCCTTGTATATGTGTGATATGTAATAACTGTGTTTTTAGAGTGAAACACAGATCTCATGCAGTGATGGGATGAGCATCGCAGTGTTTTTTTAATGCCTACACCCATTGCTAGTAAAACTAAAAACAAATGTTTGCATACTAAAACAGATCTAAAACAGGTTTTATGATACTGTCAGCCAAAGCCAGAGCACATGGCATATAATTGAAATATTTTCATGGTTTAAACACATGGCACATGGAAGTAAAACTTTCCATAACTGGAAATATGTAGCAGCAACAACATGATAAAACACAGCATGGAATACCAGTATTAACAAATAGAATAATGAGTAAAACATGCATAAAATTAGGTTTATGAAGAACAGGGGTCTCGAACTCTCGAACCGTGCACCATTCACTGCTGATCACCTGAATCAGGTGTGTTCAAGCCGTAAAATAAGCAGGAAGATGAGGGTTGTGTAAGAATAGTAGGAGTTCATGTTCCCGAATATAAAAGAATCTATCGTGTACCTGAAGTCACACGATCAACACTCAGTTAAATAAATGAATGTTGTTCACTCATTTTGCTTTTATTTAGAACCCGAACACAATATGAGTTCATGCAGAATTAACCATTGAATCTTCACAGTGGAAAAAAATAAATATACGTGTATATCTGGGTGAGAATTAACAAGATTCTTTCATCCTGATTTGAGCCTAAAGGCCCATTTGAAGAACAAGGTCCACATTTTAGTTTTACATTTACATCTTAATGTAGGTGAACATGAAGGAAGCTGTTCAGGCTAAGAGCAGGAGGTGAGATAGACAGTGTGAGTGTCATTCCAGCTTTCAGTATGTAGAGAATGTGTACATGAGGTTAAATATAGGGTGTGATGGATCCGTGTTTCACTGAGTCAGACAGGTGCGTCTTTCAACAGATGATCAGCCTCCTCTGGTGGTGGAGTGCAGTTCTACAACCACAGCCATTCATCTCTTTCTCTTTCATTTACTACTAGTTTTCTAATGACTTCTCCAACATTTTTGGTTTACATTGAGAACCAAAGGGGATCTCATAGTACAAAAGTCTTTATAAACAGGTTGGAATTAATGTGAATTTTTCATATGACCTTCATAAAACTTTCAGAAAGGAATAATTAACAAATATATTTATACATTTTACATTGAAACAACCTTGGTGGGGATTAGTGTTGTTGTAATCTACAACCTTAGCTTTTTATCTGAATATTTTTTTAAGTAACCTTGGGAGATGTTCACTGGTTAGAATGACAAGGAGAGGTGAGGTCACTTGGGTCCTCACAAGAAGAACAGTGTGCAGCTTAGGTTACTGCTGGCATGAGACTCTGAATCAGTCCTCCCTGCTCTACCTTGTCATGCACAGCTGTTCAGGTAGTTGCAGTTATCAATTTACAATAAATTATAAGCTAATAAACTAGAAATCACTGCTCCTCTCTGATTGGTCAGAAGGTAGAGCCTCACTCAAAATGCTTTTAGAAGTGAATGTCTCTGCCTTTGACAGCATCTGTCCACATTAGAGATAGCAATATGGTGCATATTTCTATAAAAAATATTTGAAAATGTTCAAATGAAATGTTGCACACTGTAACCTTTAAGGGAAGAAGAAGGAGAATGAAAAGTAAAACTTTGCTGGAAAGAGATGCATCGCAGATCGTCCTGACAGGTGAGCTGAGTTCTTTTATGATCTTTCTTTTTGTTTTTTTGTTGCTGTTGTTTTGCATTTTTAAAAAATGTATTTTGTCCTTCAGAGTCAGATTTTATTGTGGAGGGCGGGTGTTTTTGGTTTTTGATGTTTGTTTTTGCCAAGTACTTGTGTAGGTAACTTAACAGGAATTACTAAAGAGACACAATTCTACATGAAAAACTAGGCAGCGGGACCAGTTCCTTACACCATACGTGGTAGCTAAAACCATACAAATAAGAAGCTCTGTAACTCATTACAAACCACTTCAGATTTTATCAGTATCAAATTATAATAAATAAGAAGCTGCAAAATGTTCTAATCCAGCAGAAGTTCTTGAATATATATTTAATAATATATATAATAATATCTGAATGATTAGAAGGGTGATCCTCACTTTAGGTCAATTGTTATGATCACTCAGTGAACTCGTAATCCACACTGGATCAACACCTGGATCTCTGCGTGAGTTTGACAAAGGCGCGGTTTGAGTGTCTGCAGCTGGTGAGTGCTTCCTTTATGTGATTGTGTTCTATTTGCCCTCCATCCTTGTAGGCACACAAGTTTAGGTCCAAACAAGAGAGGTGGGGGGTGGGTGAGCAGGTATGCCATAGTTGGACACTTAAAGGCAGGTGAGTGATAGGACAGAACTGTGACAGCATCTGGTTACCATAAACCTAAAAGTATGTATTTAAGCAGTTATTATTACACTATTGTTCCGAAACATATCCTGTGAATATGACAAGTCACGGGCCTTAATCTAAATCACTTTCACTTTGTTAATAAAGGTGAAAGTGTGTAGAATTTTTTCCATTTTAAACTGGAAATTTACAACACGGTATAATGTGAAAACATGTCCTGCTTGTTTTCCTACTATTCCTGCACTGCACACTGCTGACTGACTGAACAATCCCGATCCAGGTGATAAAATTACCCCGACAGAAAATGTAATCAGAATGGTTTCTGTATAGCAACACATTTGCAGCCGCAGTTTAGTTGTATAGACATGTAATAATTAGTAAACAGATTGTGAATTGACATGAATGTTATTAGTGTGGAGTGAGATTAGTATCTGAGTCATTGCTGGAAAAATGTCCTGAGGTAGAACCAGACTTACAGGTTATTAATAGAGTAGAATTTAACGTCATCGCACAATAAAAAACTAAATTGTAGTATTGTGAAGAGCCACGAGCCATTTTGAGCAGGTATATTAAAGGGGCAGTCAATAAGATCTAAAGGGAAGCCACTGACAGGAAGGAGCCAGATCTAGACTGAGTCCCAAATATCTGCGTATTACCCTGAAAGTTCTTAATAATTCCTTTCCCAGGAACTAACATCTACGTAGTTGAAGTAGAAGTTGCTCCAGTGCATTGTAATTTGCATTTCAACAGCAGGACCAAAGCCCCTGAAAGATGTTCACCCAACCGTCCCCTCCTACAGTTCTTATTGTGTAAACCATAAAGGACACTCACTCCTTACTATCTGTATGTACTCCTGTAATCTCTAGGGACTGTTCCTGCTTTTTGTAGTAAGACAGACCAACCCCCTTGCAGAGCCACTGTTGTGAAATGATGAGTTGTTTCTGAGGCCTAGAACTTAAATAAGGTGCCGGTTAGATGCTGATACGCCAACTAACGGCTCTAGTGATGGCCTGAGATCAAGTGCTGCACCGATGCTGACAGCAAGTGAAAGACAGATACCGGTGATAAGCTGCTTTCATATGCTCTGCAACCGTGAGCTTTACCTGGAGGAGCTGGACACGAAAAACCAAATGTGTGAGTCAGGTGGCCCAGACATCACGTGGACTTCACTGCAGCCCCCAGTGAAACCTAATGTCCTCGTAATCCGTCTGTGTAAGGATTGTACCTGGGTAAAGCAAACGAGAAGGTGTGTTTGAAGGTGTGTTTCTATCAGGTGACTCAGCTCCGACACAATTTAGGGCGTGTCTGGGGAGTTAAGAATGGAGTGATGAAATCTCAGGTGGATTTTTCCAAAAACATGGCGGCTGTTGATTTAAAAAGAAATCTTTATGAATATAAAATATTTAAAACAGTTATTGTTTTACAATTACTTTTCAAGGCTGTACAGATCATCAAAAGTACTTATTTGCAAGTAAACCCTGATTTTCTCAGTAAATCGGTGGATCCGAGCCCTCCTCTTGGATCTATTTGTTTTTGACCCGTCACTGTCGTCGTCTGCAGCGCTGTGGTCGGCGGAAGCAGCCGCACCATATACGGATGCTAATCGACGACTGGCGGGAAGCGCGAGGGCAGGCGGAGTCAACAGCGCTCGCGCTTACAAGCAGAAAGCGCGAGCACGCACACAGGTAACGAGGGGCCGCCGACGAGGACGTGAAGTTTTCTTAGGAGACAGACAGTGGTCGGTTCCGCGTGGGACAGCTGAAACCCTGCGGTTACCATGGTGACTTCATGTCCGTTTGGCGTAACGCGGAGGAATAACGTTCTTTGATCATTCGTTTACTGGCAGCTGTGGAGCAACAGGAAGCAGCAGCGTGTCGCACACCGTCCAACAGGTGAGCGCTTTCCGAAGTCCTGGGGTTCCTTCCTCGGCCTGTCCGCACGTTGGTCGGAGGTGTGAGAGCAAAGTTTCCCGTTCAGTTTTGTAGAGTCCAGGTGGGACAATTAGCACGGGCGGATCACGGGGGGAGCACGACCCCGAGCCCCGCCCCTCCGCGCAGGACCCGGCAAGGTTCGTTCGCTGTGTTTTTGGTGGTTTCGCTGTTGTGCCGTTTGTGGCGTTTGCAGTGTCATGTTGTGTGTCATTTGAATCTTTGGCTCCTTCAGAGTCTCTTTTTGATGGCAGTCCCAACTGTTTCTGTCACCGTCTACCTTTTTTTAATCAGTTCATGTCAGTTTGGCTGTTTCCTTCAGTTGGTTTAGTTTCCATTTTTGGTTTGGTTGTTTTTTATTTAGTGTCTCCTGGGTTTTGGACGTTGTGTCCCAAGTTGGTCGCTGTACCTTTATTTGGGATCATTGTGAATGTCTTTGTAGTCATTGTCTTTTAATAAACAGACCAAACATTTATTAGGCCCATTTTAAACATACCATGTTCTTTTCAAATATTAGTTTTTTGATTAACTTTGGATTTTTCCAAAGTTGTACCATGTGAGGCATTTAAAACCGGTTGCCTGGTCTCTGTAAAACTGTGTTTCTCCAGTAATTTCTGACCAAATGTATTAAACTAATCAAATCATTGTATAATTATTTACAATAATCTGTACTGAAAAATAAACCTTGGTAGAAGCCCTGGTTTTAGTCTCAACCAGACCAACCCACATTTTTTCTAGGTGCAGCTTGCCAACCCTCCCTTCCTGTCAGTCTTGTGTTGATGAATCAGCTATAATTTGGGGAAATTGAATTCTCGAGTTCTTAACTTGATTAGAGTTTGTTTCTGTTATTTTGTGCAGCTGTAAACAGGATGTTGCATGCAGAAGAACCGCAGAAGAAGGCAGTTTAGTCATGGTTTGTGGCCAGAAAATTGGTTTTCAAATCGTGCTGAAATGAAAGCTAAATTCATATCAAACCTTGATGGAGTATTTTGGTGCGACAAATCCAAACAACAACAAAAGTTATTTTAGATGTCAGATATCTGTGGGTTTGTCAATAAGGGTCAAACGTTAATACACAACTTCACACCTAAGGACCAAGTTTTGGAAGTTTTTATTTTTAAACATAGTTTCTGCACAAGTAAAGAAACTGATTTAATGATACACATTAGTAATTACAGGTATTTATTACAGTTGTGTAGCAATTTATATAGTATTTTCTTGCAGTGTGTAGGTGTAAAAAGTGATTTAATAAGTTAGATGGGTTTTACAAAAGGTTTTGGCTGTCAGTTAGGCGAAAAGTTAAATTTCCTTTTTATTTAAAATATTTTTATTCGCAACTAATGTTTACTTTTTTTCGCAAACAGTTTTTTTTTCTGGATTAATGTATTAGATGTTTGATCAATAATAAGTCAGAGAAATTTGGGAAATTTTCCAGTCAAGTCACAGAAATTGTGAAGCTTACACATTAAGATTTCTTAATATATATTTCCTATATTATTATATACAATTTGCTATTATTATAAAATAATATTATAAAATAATACTCCTTGTTTTGTATTGGGTTGTAAATCCAGTTTCCTTTAGACCGAGTCACTTTCTAGTGGGCTCATCTAGTACCAGAGAAGAAGAACAGACAGCAGTTCTTTAGGTCAGTTGCTAATGTCGGCCTCCAGTCTGGATTTGGACCCAAAAAAAGCTTCTATTCAGACCACAACATAATTTTACATTAAGTTTTATTTTGACAAGACATTTTTAAGAGATTTAGATTCCCAAAGCCCATGCTGAATTCTTGAATTACATTCTCAAAACCCTAAAATAATGAGTTCAGTTTTGTAGAAGACCATTAAAATCAGAAAACCATCACACTTTGAGACAAACGCAAGGTAAATTTGATATTTTCTTAAAACAAATGCCTCACATTGGAGACTTGAAATGTTTCTGACCTCAAAAAGTTAAACTGTCTTCTGCAGACGCCTGCTCACCTGTATAAGCAAGACAAGGAGACTACTTATTACGAAACCTAATATTTCAACACCTGCTTCAGATCAAATAGTTTCTTAACCTTTTGGATTTGTGTGTTTGTGTTAACATAAGACGCCGACACACACGCGCATTGTATGAGATGTGGTCAGAGAGGCAGCAGGGAGAAGAGGTATTTAGCAGGAGAGAGAGACATGAGTCACATTTTAACGAAATGTGCAGCAGTTACACTTTTCAATACTACCTTTGTCTAAAGGTGGAGCGTGTTTATAATTTCCCCTCAGACAGACACAGACGACCTCTCTGTCCAACATGGGCAAACGTGTAGAAATGCACATCTAAATATCCAACACGCCTGTTATTCTGTATATTAGTTACAGTCAACAAATCCGATAAAGGGCAAAACAAGCAGACGTTAGTGGAATGCATCTCAACACTCTGACCTTTTGTCTGTGTTTGTGTGACTTACTCAAATAAACTGCGGTCTGTGTTTGTGTTAAGGTGGTGAAGGAACATGTTCACAAGTTCAGTGAAAGTGTTAATAGTTTTTGAACAGAAGTGAAGCTCAGGAGTATGATATATCAGACTGTCTAGACTATCGCCAGAATTTTAGTCTAAATTAAGGCTATAATAATGCTATTACAAATATTTTTTAAATTTCAGTACTTATACCAAAGAGTAATATATATACATAATTTTATTAAAACATAATTTGTCATTCCTCTAACCTCAGAAATCGCCAGTAATGCAGCCCTGCAAAAATGAGAAAATTCCAGCTTATGACTGCAGTAAAAGTCAGTGGATTCTGGTCCCTGAAAACTAAGTTATGTTTGCATTTGTGTAAGAATCAAGTCTGAGGTCTTCAATTACAATTACTTTGGTACATCTACTATCAATTCACGAGAACGTATATTTATCACAAGTAGTCTGAAGTTGCAGGACAGCTAGCATGAAGAAATAAAGTCACATCTCACAAAAATAGACATAAATGAAAGAAAACAATTCAGGTTCAAGATGCTATTTTAAGCTGGTGACAAAGAAGAAAAATTCTTCCTCCTTTTGGGTAATCACAAGATGTCTTTACATTAATCTCATGTCAATGCTGTCGGACTAGTTTTCTGTTCAGCTGTCATGTGTGTCGGTGCTGTGGCATTGACAGGATGTCTGTTGGTGTGGGTATTTTCCAGGAAGTGCCTTGCTCAGGTTACTTAAGATCAAACTTAAGCTTTTTTTTTATGACCTCGATGTGTGTGACAGAGCATAAACTTGATTAGCTACAGAGATAAGAAAATTATACAATCTCAGCAGGTTTCGGAAGGTGTTTCAGACTGCAGCTTTAGCAAACCAAACACTGAGTTGATTAACTCTGAGACAGAAATTTCCAGTTCCAGAGAAGCTGATCAGCGTTAGTTCAACTGAAGTTCATTCACTCCCTCATAGTCATCATCATCATCATCATCATCATCATCATCATAAAAGTCAAGTTTAGAAGCTAAAATGGTAATGGGTACATAAAAATCAGAGGCACTATCCAGTGAAAATAAAAAGGTTGATGTGTGAGAATAATTCTAATTTGCCTTGGGAAAAACCCAGCACCAGGAATGAAGGACTTCCATTCATCATTTACCATTTATAAGTTTCCTTAATAGACGTGTCTCGTTGTTGCTGTTGAAAACAAAAGATAGAATCAAACACAACACAAGTTATACATTTATAGACCTCTATTTGTCCAATAGTAATTTAGGTGATTTAAAGTTGAAAAAACAATGATGAAATTTAAAGTGACAGTTGAAATTGTAGACACTTAATGTTAAAAGAAGATAGGATCATATGCAGCTTAACAACTAACTTTTGAGATAAGAAAACATGTTCTCTGGGGTGGTGGGGGTAGGATTTGAATAATATGACAGTGACATTAGTTAGAAGAAAATAAACAACAAGGCACAGATTTAGTAGTAGTAGTAAAAATATTAAAGATTAAACATCTATTAATATTAAATATATGCCCTGTTCGTCTGCCCTAAATATTTAAAGTGCAAAGCATTTGCATTACTTGGGAAGAGTTCATTATAGTTTTCACAGTATATCAGTGTATGCTGTCAATCAACTAGAATCAAAGGTGAATAAGAACATTAGCAGCTTCATGATGCAGTGTAAGACAGTGCAGGAGTATTCCTAATCCACATCTGCAAACTAAGTAATCCAAAAGTTAGTCATCTGCTCTAGAGTCACCCTTATTCAGAAATATTCCTGTGATGTTAAATGTGAAAACTATTGAGTGAGAGGTGGGGTCCACCCTGGGCAGGTCTGTGTATTTAAGGGCCAAAACAGAAAGACATACACAGACAGACAACCGTTCACACTCACACCTACAGGAAATTTAGACTCTAGAGACTTAACTTCAGGAAATGCTGAAATATTACTATATATTACTATAATGACATGTTGTATTTTTCTAGAATGAGGTTGGCAACCTTTAACACTTAAAGAGCCATTTGGACCTGTTTCACACAGAAAGGAAAACAGTGGTATAAAATGAAGATAACATTGCATATATCATTTTCTTACCTTTTATGCTGTGTAAAAAAACTGTTTCTGCATGCAACAAAAGAATTTTGTCTGATGGGAGTTCTAAAAATAATTCTGTGGTTTTTCAGGTCTTTGCTGAACCCTCCTGACTGGACCATATCCCCATTTGCGCTCCTGCTCTGCGACCCCATTGGTTTTGCTGCTGGAACTTATGATCCAACTCCTGAACAGGACAAATGACTGATCCTGATGTACTGACAAATGCTGATACTGGATTACTAGTGCTATAGGTGTCAATGACTGATGGCTAATTTGTGTTATTGAATGGACCCAATCCAGACTTTGTTTTGCTGATGAAGCAGTGAAAAAAGTCATTATCTAAACAACTCAACAGGTGCATTGATGGCAGTGTCAGATGCTTGCCTTAATGTCGAAGATGGCGCGATCACTACAAGTCCCTCTGATCCTCCAAGGATTGCCAATGGTAACTCAGTTCGCCACTCCTCCTTGCCGTTGCCCCTCTCTGACTCCCACGATGGAAAAGGCAATCATGAGCGCAGCAAACTGGGGGACTTTTTTAAACAGAAGAAGTTGATCCATTGCCTCAGCACCAGACTGAGGCAACACTGTGACTACGACCAGATTGCGGTTCCAGAGGACCCGGAAAATTGCCTCCCGAATGAGTGGTGGAAGACCGGTGTAGCCTTCCTCTACGCCCTGTTCAACCTCATCTTTACCACCGTTGTCATCACCATTGTCCACGAGAGAGTGCCAGACAAGTCTGTAAACCCTCCACTGCCTGACAAGTTCTTCGACTACGTGGACCGAGTGCCATGGGCTTTTACCGTCACCGAGGTCAACGGGCTGATCCTGGTTGGACTGTGGCTCGTCCAGTGGATCTTCCTTAAACACAAGTATGATCAGAGCTCCCAATCCAAGTTCCAATAATCAATATCTTCCAATGTCAAGTACAGTATGATACAATGGGCTGGTATATTTCACCAATTTGCCCCCTTGCAGTTCTCTTGTAAAAGGTACGATACTTGCATGGTAGTGATTTTTGACCCTTTATGCTGCCGTGAGCGGTGATTAAAGTACTGCAACCATTCCACCCCAGTACCTGTGTAAAAAGAGCAAGAGAATTTTGGGCCTGGTGACAAAAAGGTGTTTAAAAAAACACAAAACAGGTTATGTTTGGGCAAAAATATTTATGACATGATTGACACTCACATTTGTTCATTATTGTTTATAAAAGAATTACTACAGTGACTTTGGCAGAGAAATGGGAAGAATCTCAAAGGGCTGCCATGACAAGGAAAAGTTATGCAGAAGGCAGCCAAAGAGGAGGATCTCATTTTTGTTTTCTGGTCCAACCAGTCGAATGTTGCTTTGCCAGCATTACAACTTTTAAGTTGCCAGAGCTGCATGTCATTGCAGTCCTCGCTTTCTTTTCCAACATGTTGCCTTCAGCAAACAGCTTCCATACCTATAATTATTTTTAGCACCCATTTACAACACAAATTATCTCAAGGAACTTTACACAGTAATGGTCAACAAATCTCCCAGGAGCAGCAATAAGGGAGAAAGTGCGGTAAAAATGAAAGCAGTAAATGAGGTCAGGACGTGTGAAATTAACGAGTCACAGAAATCTGATAAAAACAAAACATGTGCACAAAGGTATGTGATTATTTTGTAGCATAATTTTTGTTATTAGCACCATAGTAGTCATAATTGAATCTATTTAAAGTACAGATATGGGCAAATGTGCTTGAACTTTCCACCACTATGTATGTGTAAAAACAATGGGGCAGCTTTTATTTCTGATCGTTTGTGTTCCGTCTAAACAGGCAAAGCCGTCATAAAAAGTGTCAACTTACCTACGACATTCTTGCTGTAATCACTCCTCCTGTTCGTCCTGGCCACCAAATGCATAATGATTGTTTTCTAAAGCCCCTTCATTGGGGAAAACAAAGTTAAACAAAGTAGAATTTAGCATTAAAAAGACTGCAACTTTGAAAGACATCCACCTGACGTGAATGATTTGTAAGGTTTAAGCCTTTTTCATGTCTCCAGATAAACTGGATTTAGCCCCGTATTAAACTGAAAGCATCTTTTGAATGGACGTCTTCAAGGCCTGTTAACAGGATGAATGATCACAGCAAGTAAACTTAAACTGCACAAACTGGCATTTAAACCTGACACAAACGTCCCAACTGACGAAGGTTTGTTTCCCTCTCTCTGCAGAGCTATAGTTGGTCGTCGTTGTTTCTTCATGATTGGGACTCTCTACATGTATCGTTGTGTCACCATGTACATTACCACCCTGCCAGTGCCTGGACAACACATGGTCTGTGCTCCAAAGGTACGCAAACACGCACTCATTTACATACGCTATACGCTTCTAGTTTGCCTGCAGTTCATCAGCAAATGCTTCTTTGTTTGTGCAGCTGTACAGCGACTCGACGGGGAAAATATGGAGGATTCTTAGGCTGCTGTCAGGAGGAGGTAACAAACCAGTTTTCAACTACTCTGTAATTTAAGCTGGAAAGTATGGAAACAAAGAATTCTGCTCTATAAAGGTTAATAAGGAGAGAAATTAGTTTAGTTTCAACATGCTGAACATGTTCCTACAGTTTGAATCAATAAAATACAGTGGTTTGTGTTCAAATTGATAAAATATGTCATATGTATTATTTTACGTGCAACTTGAATGATGATCTGATCCTATTTAATAGAAAGTTAGCTATAATTCGACATAATTTCACTTAGTTTATCCTACAACTGTAAACATATAGAGCAGCGTCATAACTTAGATCCTTGCACATTTCTAAGATAGGAAACGACCCACAGTTGATGACATTAACAAGTTATTTTTGTGGCCAAATGGAATGCAATGGAAACATTCAGGGAAGTAGTGAGAGAAAAATGTTAATTATAGAACAAGGAAACCTGCCTGATCACTCAGAGCAGAATTAGCCGTTTATTGGGCACTGGCACGTGCCAGATTAACATTTCCTGTGGGCGCAGTGTGTGCTCAGGTGCATAGAATGTTCACCTTGTCAACAACAGGTTTTATAACTCGCCACAGTTTAGTGACACATCAGTAACATTTCCACTTCTACATAGGACGTCTAAGTGAGAGAAACTGATCCCTCTCCAGACTGCAAAACTGAGAAACACGAGATGGAACTTTTTATCTTTAACTTTTTATCCATGTGGGACATTTTCTGTCAGAACATTGTTATTATACAAATGTCTGTTTTGGGCCTGTATGCAGTTCATAGTTCTGCTATGTTATGTGATGAGTGATATGCAAATACATAAAGTGATGCGTAGATGTGACCCGAGCTTGCTTAGTAAGATCACTGTCATAAGTTATACAGACACGTCAGCTGGTTGCTCATTCAGGCATGAATCAAACGTATTCACTTGCTGTCACAATGATAACGCAAACGTGTTTGCATGCTGACTGGTGCTATATTATCAGGTAGATATCTAGATGTCCAGTGTGACATCCAGATTCGAAGCACCAGCACTGAAGAGAACTTTTTACTTTATTTTCCGGATTAGCTGTTAATGGCGTCCTTCCTTTTAAGTGTAAACCCTGCCGTCGGTAGATGTTTTTGAACACACATGTTGTCCTCTAGTTGTGCAGTTTGTATACAGCCTCATATTCATTCCCAAGTCGCTATTTAATGGCTTGTGTTGAAAGGTCTCTGTGATGTCTGAACATCTGGATGCAGAGTTTTCCCATTTTACATTTTGCTAAATTACTCAAACCTTTGTCAGGCACTACGGGGGATCGTGAGTTACCAATACTTCCAAGTTTAACCGAAAATTCTTTATTTGGTTGATGTCGGGGTTTTGAGTCAACAATGACGTCACATAAACGTCATTGTTTTCAAACTGTTGGTGTTGCCCCTTTGTAGTAATAACATACAATCATTATATTAACGATGTAACATCAAACAGGAAACATCTATAATATGTTTGGTTTTTTGTTTTTCTCAGAACTGTATTTTTGTTTTTTTCCAACAGGTAAGAAGGCAGATTGTGTTTAAAAAGACAAAAGATAATTACAGAAGTGGAAAAAAGCTACTATCCTTTATCAGTATCACTTTTTTCTGAAACATTTAGTTTTTTATATGCATTATTTGTGCATTCTGACCAGGGTACAACTTCTTGTTTTAACAGGTTTATATTTCGATCTAATGATATTAAGTCATATTTTCCATTTTTCAACTGTTCTGGGAATAAGGTGTATGTGTGTGTTGTGCTCAGGTTTGTCTTTGACTGGTTCCCATATGATGTGTGGAGACTTCCTGTACAGCGGTCACACAGTCATGTTGACTCTGTCCTACCTCTTTATCAAAGAGTGTAAGTAAACACAGTTTTCATCATCCATTCATACCTTTCTCATACACACAGTTCCTTTTTTTTCAGTCTAAAGTCAGTGCAGCAATTCCCATTGTACAAATGTGTTGTCTTTTAGTAAAAATCTTTAGCTGCATTATTTAAGACCTCCTCTAAACTACATTATGTCTTCTCTAAAGGTGGCCTCCGTGTTGCAAAAGATTTATAAATGCTCTGAACGAAAAACACATGTACAAAGTTTTATTTGTTAGTCGTTGATAAGCGATTAAATAATATTTTATGATTTGCTTAGCTTTGTTGAACTTAACAGGTAAAAGCTAATCGGCATACATAAAATTGTTAGAGGAAAGAAAACACTATAGGGGTTAATTTTTTTTAAAGGTCGTGGTCAATTTAATTAATACTTAACAAAAATTTTAGTTTTCACACCCAAATGCAGAGTAATTTTTGAGATAAATGCTAGAAATTTCCTGTAGATTTGGTTGTGCAAACTTTTTAGGAAAAAGAATATGTTTCAGCATAACTACTTGAAAACAAAAGCCATAATGAAGTGATTTTCTGGTGGATGCGCAGACTCTCCTCGGTGGATGTGGTGGTATCACTGGTTCTGCTGGGTTCTCAGTGCCTCGGGGATCCTCTTTATTCTGATAGGCCACGAGCACTACAGCGTCGATGTGGTGATTGCGTACTTTGTCACCACCAGGATCTTCTGGTGGTACCACACCATGGCCAACACACACGTAGGTTGACACACACCCGCCTTCTTTTAGAACTGTTTCTGTGTGTTCCTCTTAAATTTGATCTAATATTTGTTGACGTGTAGATGCTCACCACGTTTCATCTGTTAAGTCGAGTCTGTTCTCTTTATTTAAGCCTAAGTCTGAATTTTTGCATTAAAAAATATATTAAAGTGAACATTTTTGTGTTTTGTTAGTAAACAAAATTATGTTTCTTTTTGGACCTGATACAACTTCAATTCACTTAGTTAATGAATAAAACCGTAAAGGTAGGTGAATGGACATGAATAAACTCTCTGAATTTAGTTTATTATATAATTTATAGCGACATCACAAATTCTCACTTAAGCCAGTGACAAATTTGTCAGTTTTAGTGAACGTATGAATTTCTTTAGTTTTTTTGGATTTGGATTTGTGATTATTATTATTTTTAAATGTATATATATTTCTGTTCAGTCACTGCGTCAGGCTTCCAACAACTACCTGTCCAGGACGTGGTGGAACTGGATCTTCAACTTCCTTGAGAAGAATGTCTCGGCAACTGTTCCCGTCATGTTCGAGTGGCCCGTGGCCCTGCGTTCACGCCGCAGACAGAGATACAGTATGGTGGAGGGTGGGAGGGATGAATGAGGGAGTGAGCAGGTAGCTGATGGGATAGAGACCAGGGCCGGCCTGGTTTTTATTTATTAGAAACTAGCATTTCCACCTCTTTCCTGATTTTTGAGGATGAGGAAGCACCAAAGTGTGTATTACTATGTTTACATCATTGAGGTCACCAGCCCAGTAATAATGCAGTGCCTGTGAAATGTAAAGATGTGAATAAATAAGCAGTATGGCCAACTGCCAGTGCTCACAGTAAGGAAAGGAAACGGTGAATCAAAGTCACATGTGACATGTGAAAATTAGTTTCGCTGCACCGCCCAATGGTGTCTGATCACAAGTCTCCATCAATCGCTGAATCAGATCCGTTTGTATCTCAGTGCAAGTGCACAATGTCAGCGGGCAGCAACGACAAACCGAGAAGAGCTCCAACAACTTTGACAATTTGTCATGCAGAAATGGGCAGTGAAAAAAAAATCTGATTTCAGCCTTTCCCTCAAAGATTTGTTAAATATTTGGGGGAATTTGACTGAACAAAACAAACCAACTGTCCCACTTGCAGGCAAAAAGCTAACAGGAGACACTAGTGAACGTATCAACTGTTGCAGTCGGTCTCTATTTTATTTCTGTGGTTTTGGTAAATGATAATTGTAGCCTTCTGTCTGTGACTATGATTTCTGCCTTCGACTTGTCAAACCAACACAAATGTGTTGCTGAAAAGAAGTTAGAATTTTTAGTGCCAAACTAAAGTCTCGTGTGATTATAAGTGAAGGCTTCTATCTCTGAAATAGGTGCAGTTAGTCGTATGTAAGCATGGACTGTTTTTGTGAGCAATGCCATCAAGTGTAAAAAGATTTTGTATACATGTCTAATTAAGCATCTTTCAACACAGGAAAAAGTGTTATAAAAAGAGTGGCTAGAGATTTAAAACCAAAGCTAAAGTGTTAGCTTTGGGAAGGTTAACTTGCTAGCATCAGTGTTACCTAACAATAAACTAAAGTTTTGACGATATTAACTAAACCGAGCATAACAGAGATTCCGGACCAAAGCTGAAAGCTGCCAGCTAGTTTTCCTTCCCTGTGCTAACTCAACGCCACTGTGAACCCACGTGCTTGACTTGTGGGCTGTTCAAAGTGATGATCTCTGACAGGTTGGTTCGTAGGAATCGTGTCTTAATGCTAAAATTGCGAGTTACCTATAGCCAAAGCTAACATCTTCATCAGAATGAGTGAGCATGTTGTAGTTAGCAACTCTGCGCTACACTTGATAAAACTGAAAGCTTCCTGGTGCCAAGTTGAGTTGGATTTTCAACACATGAAAGTAAAAGCACTAAGCTGAGCGCAATAGCTACCAATAGCTAATTATCCTAAAATATTCTTTTCATATGACCAGAGTAAAGTTCCAATTTTAACTTGCATCAACACACCACCTCAAAAAAGTTGTGATAATTTTTTGCCATTTTTCTTTGTAAGACAGATTTTTGAACAAAGTGAAAACCTTGTGTATTTTTTGACTTTGTGAGAGTGAAGACAGAATTCAGAATTGTTTTGATGACTTAGGCTAGCTAACATAAGCTAACTGTAGATTCAGGACCAAAGCTAAAACTGATGAGCCTTCTCAGTGCCATGTAAAATCTGTCGTCATTTTCGGAGTTAAGCAAAAGCTTGTTTCACTGATTGAGTGCAATAGCCACATGCTAGCTCTGTATGCTAAACACAATGATTTGTGTTTGGCTTAATGAAGATATGAGCATAACTTGAAAATGTTGATGCTTAAACAATGTCTTTCTGTTTTGGGTTGTAAGCTAGCGAGACGTTCAGGACCAAAGCTAAATAAGCTAATGGCTAATGCTCCCAGTGCTAACTCCAGTTTGAGTGTGAGTACATGAATATGAGTTGATGAATTTTGCTGTAAGCCTTTCTGTACTTGATTATTGTTTAAGTTATATTTTAGTTCAAAATGTGTTTAGTATTGGAACACTGAGCTTTTTTTCTTAATTGAATGTCTTTTATTCATGCGAAATGAAATGAATCAGTAAAAGAACTGTAATTTTTGATTAAACCAATGGTCTCTCACAAATGGTGCAGATTTAAAGTTAATTAAAGTTATCAAAGTAATTTTATTAGTGTTAACTGCTCAACACTGAATTACTGGGCCAAGTATGCTTTTGCTAATTGTTTTTGTTTAAAATGTAAAAACCAAGATTTTGCTTTGATAAAAAAACATTTTTTCAGTTGAAAGCCTGTATTGGTGATTTATGTTGTAAGTAAAAAAAAAAAGCATGAGTGGCATCATGTCGTCTCCTTGTTGCATTTGCCATCAGTTTAATTATTTTAATTACTTGTATTACTTGGTGTTTTGAAGTAAGAATTTTAACTTGTATAGTAACTAAAACCTTAATAGTAATACAAGATATATATTCTGAAGTGCTTATAATATCCTATAGAATCCAAGCATGTACTGCTGGTTTAAATCAAACGCCGATTTGAATGTGCAAATCCAAGATCTAGTTTGGACAAAAGCTGAAAAACTGAACCAGATGGTTAACTACAAGTGAGCAGTTACATATAGAAACCTAGACAAGACTCACTTTAGTTGATTTCAATAAACTTTTTATGACTAAAATTAATTGTACCAACAAGAAGTTCCAGGTTTTTTAAGACTTAAAGACCTGCAAATACTGTTTTGATCACTGCTGGTTTTGCTTCCTCTTCCTTTTACCCTGGAAAGAAATGGAAAAAAAATGTGCATGTTTGATTTTGAATGGTATTCACACTAGTATTGGACAAACTGAAGTGTACGTACGTAATTATCTCTGGCTGACCATCCAGGATAAAGCTGCATGTGGAGCAGCCTCTCCTTCTTGGCCAAATCGTAATATTTGGACTGTTCGGCCCACGACAGGGCATGCCACTGTGAGAGACAAGAACAAATCAGTTCATGTGTGCAACTCATAGGAGACAGAATCATTAAACTTTCTACACTCGAAAGGAGTTTAAGAGCAAATTCCACTGCTGCAAACGTTACAATCCAACCGCCTCCACTTTTTTATTTGATGCCAAATCAGGTCTACAAAAAGTGATGCAACTCAAGTGCAGTTCATTTACATTTGTTAACAGCTTAAGAAATGCTCCCCACGTAACTAAATATGGTTTTACAAATTCCTGTTTCAGTGACAGTAATGTGTATATCCATGGGTCCACTGCTGTTCTTTTGATACTGAAGAAAACTATAAAACGCTGGCAATTTTAGAGCAATTTTTACTAATTTTACCAGTGTTTCTCTCTGATTTCCAATCAGATTTGTTGATGTTTACATGCTGCAGAAATTAGAGATAAAAACTGGCCTCAGATTGTACAAATATAAATTATTTGTGTTGTACTTCCGGATTAAAGAATACTCTTAAACTTTGTGATTCTCAGTTAGGTTCTACAGCTGTTATTTATTTATTTTTTTAAGCAATTTCGTCTGAAATAAAAGCATAGGTTGCAGACTCTAAATTAGGTGTATCATACATTTATTTGCTTATTGATTAGATTAGACAGAATTACTTTGAATCGAGTGAGTTTTTTGAGTTACGGTTTTTGTTTTCAGACACTAGATTGATTATTGTTCTTTTTTGTGGTTTTTGTTATCTTTAAACATACTTAGTTGACTCTTTATGCTATGAAGAATCATGAATCGAGTTGTAAGACAGCATGAACCTGTAAAACTTAGTAAACCTTACAATTGACACATAATATTTTTTCTTTCTAAAGATTAAGAATGTGAAATTGATTTGTCTTGGTGTTCTTGCACTGATTTTTCTGTGTTATAAATGTACTTTCTTAAACTAGATTTTTGCAGATACATTTGAACAGAAACTGTATTTTTACCCTGCGTCCCAGGATCCGGTTGATGGCGGCACTCTCGCGCTCTCGTCCCTCCTGCAGCACTTGATGTCTCATCTCCTTCATGTAAAGCATGAAGGCATTGAGGGGCTTCTTCACTTGCACAGGCTGTCTCCTTTGGGTGAGAGACATGGACAACACATGGGGACATAAAGGGAGAGAGTGAACACTGATCCACATTAGGTATCAGCCTTGAATACTGCTTTAGTACTGGAGTTCATGGACATTAATTTAGTGGGTTAGAAGTTAACAATTTAGCTCAATATTCTGTTAATTCATTTTCTTAAATGCTCATCATCCAGGTTAATGTGTAACATTTTTGGTTTTCAAGTATTTCAGTAGTACTTCACTTCTTCTTCTCCAGAGATGTTCTATATCCGTTTTTTTTATATTTGGTAGTACTGCAGTTTGTTTATTCCATTGTATCAGGTCTTAATACTTTAGTCATACTGCAGTGATATGAAAAGTACGTCCAGTCACATCCAGTGATCCACTGTGTGTACTAACAGCAATAGTCATTTTCGTAGTGTTTCAAGTTTTAGCAGTACAAAAACTAACCGCAATACTGTTTTCAGTATCAGTGAGAGATCTGCAGTATTACCATCAGTTCTTTTACTACAGTGTCACCTGACCCCTATTAAAACTCACCTGGTGTTGCTGTTGTGGTGGTAACAGGTGCTGGATTTGGAGCGGCTGCCTGTCCGTGGAGCAGCAGGTGACGTCATTGGCCGAGTGAATGGGGAGGCCGGAGGGACGTGTCTGTCACTGTAGAGCAGGAGAGGGACAAGAGGATGGACGGATGACTGCAGGGAGAGCAGAGATGATCGTCAGGGCAGTAGTCATTTTCCAACTGCTGAAAAATGTTTCATAGTTCATTGTAATGTTTAATAGTTCATTAAACACTATTGATTCCCTCTACAATTTACTCTTGTGTTTTTTATTTAGTTTTTTAAACTGCAGTAGTAGTAACACTAGTAGCAGTAGCTCACAGAAGAACATGCAGTTGTTCATGTAAAAGTCGTAGAACTTCTGCAGTTTTCGATATGCTGTTTGCAATACTGCAGTTTACTTAGGTTTGTCAGGTTTCAAATACTAACACAGAAGTAGGAATTTTTTATTTAATTTTAATAATTGTAGTAGAAGTTGTCTTAAATACCGCAGAAACACAAGTTGTAGTATTTAGTCAATGTAGCTATAGTAGAGGTAGCAGTTGTAGTAGTAATATTTTTAGTAAAAGAAGCAGCTGTAGTGGGACTATTAGTAACAACAGAAATAGTTATAATAATTCTTCAGTCTTTTAGGTTTAAAATACTGCAGTAATACTTGCACTTGCTCCAGATCAATGTTCCACATTTGTGCACAACTAATGCTATATTAGTACTGCATACACAGTAGCGTAGCTGTTTTAACAGGCGCTTTAGCAGCTGGTAGAAGCTGTTCTAGTCTCAGCATCAACAGCAGCAGTATTTGCTTCCACAACAGACGAAGTATTAGAAGCTGTTCGATTAGAAGTGGAAATAGCAGCCATGTTAGACGGAGCGGTCGTAGAATTCACAGCTGTAATAGAAGTACCAGCAGAGTTACAAAAATATAGCAGAAGCACTACAATCCCAGAGTCAGCCAGCTGTTTCAGAGAGGCACAAACACTACAGCATGTCTACACACACACACACACCCTGAGGGCAGTGGCTTCCTCAGACTCTCGGCTACATTTAACACTGATCATGTTAGAAAGGGGACAAATTGGCTTCAAGGGAAAGTTTACCCACACATCCAGTCTGAAGACCTCAAACATTAAATATCGACTTATGGGGACTTTAACCGTGACCCTAAACACCGTTTGTCCAAATATAACCTTAATCTTAAAGTGTTAAAACGAAAAACAAACAAAACACAATTAATCAGGAAAGCATAAAAACAACAAGTCATACAAATGAGATGTGGACATACAAATATTAGCATAGACTTTGGTAAAAACCACAAAGGGCAGGGGGCACCAACTGTAATAAATGCACATCGATGGAATAAACTGGTGAAACTGATGAGAAAAAAATTTAATTCACCTTCAGCACTTCTGTTGTTCCAGGTATTACTTTAGAAATGAAATCCACTGAAATAATTTTGTAGTAGTTTCTGCTTCGTGTTTGTCAAAGGGAGATTATCTCGAGAGATTCAACAAGAACAAGCCTGGGTCAATCTTAAGTTCCAAGCTCCAAGCTATATATTAAATCCCACGTCTTTGTTACACTTCACACAGAGGGTAGAAAGGTCGGGAGTAAATGTCCACAGCATGCCAAGTGTGGTTCTTGATACATGGGATGTGGCTGTAGGCAGAAAGTACTAGGCTTCCTTTCACTATTTGTCAAAGAGAATATGGAGGCAAAGGCACTGTTATTATCCAACAAGCTCTGTTGGCTCCACCAGATAAACTGCGCTTTCGCATCGCTAGAAACTGCATCATAAATTTAATCCTCTTGTCCAACAGTTTTTGGACAGTTAGACCAGGAGCCATTTGCCTTACAGCACTAAATAGGTCTTAGCAGATGAAAATTCATACAAATTGATGATGGTGTGAATGAATCTTATACCCCATACGCCAAGACCTGCTGTTTTTAACTCCTTTACAAAGACTCTCCATTTTTCTCCTAGGTGTCGGTGAAACTGGACAATTAATATGTGTTTATAATGTAGACAACACGCTGCAGGATACAAATGTGCTTCTTCAAACATTAAAATATATATATATATATAGTAACCGGTAATACTCACAGCCCCAGTGGTCACATTGTTTTCATCCCCACTGGTGAGATTGAAGTACTGCAGCTGGGGAGGTGGAAACCAGTCACAGTCTAGAGGTTTACCTAAAACATGTTGAACATTAATAAAACAATGACTTATATAATTAATGCACCTGAAGTTCAAGATATTCAAATTATGTTGTTTCTCACCACAGGTTGATGCTGCAGAGTTCTGGTGCAGATCGCTCATCAGTCCAAGCTCCTGAATCAAGATCTAAAAGTAATTTAATTTATACTCTCAGAGATCAGTGTGTAAAAAAGAAATGTTGCTGTACATGACGTAATACGTGTATTCAACTACACTGCACAAAGTATTCAGCAATGGCTGGACTCTGGCAAATTCAGGGGAGTGTTATTTACATAGTCTGAGGCAACAGGAACTTGCCGCCTGTCATATCTGGCGGTTTGTTTTCACGTTGTTCTTGTTTGTTCTTTCACCGTCTCGCTCTGTGGGGATCGTCGGCTGCAAGGTCAGCTTTGCCTTAACAATGAGCTTGGCCCAGGGTTCTGAATCTGTGTGTAGGAGCCTCGTGGTAAATCAACTGCCAGTAATACGAAACGGTGTGGCGTCTTATGTAATTTAAAGTAAACGTATGAAAACTCTTTAGTCAAATGCAGGCAAATTATCATATGTTAAACAATTATTGAATGTGTATGTGTCGCTTAGTATTTATAAGGGCGACAAAGTATGGAAGTATATTTGTAATAAATTGTGTAACATTTGACTGGAATATTTGATTAAAAATAAAAATATAAATAAAACTAAACAAACTAAACAAGTATATATAAGAAATGGAAGGTTAAAATGAAAATGATTATAATAAATATTTACTAAAAAGTAATACTCATAATTTAAAACTGCAATTACGTAATTCAGTAAGCAATAAGATAATAATTTGTACATGAATATATTAGTAATCATTAAATGTATTGACTGCTTAACTATAAATGTGGAAAATTGCCAATATGTATTAAAACTAACGTGACAGGACTAAAGATAATTTAAGATTTTATTTTTTTCTGAAATAGAATATGTGAAGGTTAATTCACGGAATTGACTTCCTCTATTCTTCACATAGTTACAAAATATTTTAACAAAGGACACGTGATTAAATTGAATAGTAAATAATAAACAGACTAATAGGACTGCTTGTGTTTAAAAACAAAAATAATTATAAGAATAAAATACTACTTACCCCTTTGCATGACATCTGCTTCATCGTCACAATAATGTTTACGAGGAGAGGAACAGAGAGCTGACTGTCAGATCATCACACTGGTGGATAAAATCATAGTCAAAATCTTAACTCCCAACCACACACACACACACACACACACACACACACACACACACACACACACATATTGTACTTGTGTGCTCAAGTGTTTTTATAGTGTAATACATAATATTTTGACCCTACTAGGCATAAATGATGTACTTCTTACTGGATTACGTTTGTACAAATATGGAATAATTGTGCCTTTTAAGACATTGAAAAGATGTTAAAATAAAACTGCCTGTTTGATTAACTATGTATATTTTTAATCCTCTTCGATTTCTTTGTAGACATTTTGTGCATATTTGCAGGCTGTATTTCTTTGTGGTGGATAGAATTTGATTTGTGCTGCTGTCTAATGTTGAACAAAACAAAATAAAAAAACTGTGAAGAATGAATTTATATTTAGACAACAACTACTGTATCTGACTTCCATTTGTACTCCGTTTTTTCTTTTACACTTTGACCTTTGACTTCTTCTGGACTCACTCCCCCTTTTTGCTTCAGGCTTTGTTCTAGTGTCCAGAGTGAATATGCCCCTAGACCTTCCAGCACACTTGTCAGAAATATTTTTCTGCAGAGCCTCAGACTGAATCACACCAAGTAAAAATCAGCAGTGAAAATGTTAACCTCTGACTTATAGCACATTTCTCATATCAAATGCGGTTAGAACACGACACACTAGTAATTTTGAATTTCAAACTGAAAATATTCTCATTAAAAATGCTGTGTTTACAGCATAGTTCTGTTTTCTATTATTACTGTTCCAGAGAGATCACAAACTAGCTTTTCAAAAGAATCCTCTAGTATTTATATATTTGTATCAGTTTGGTATTAGTTATAACACTTAAGAAATAGTAATTTAAAAATAAAAACCGTCTAATTTGAGTTTTACTTATTCAAGTAAATATTTATATGAAATATCCCGTTAATTAATCAATTTATTGTTTTTTATTATTTCTTAATTTTCTTTTTCTTTTAATTTATTTGTATCTCTTTTTTTATGGTGCTGTATTATGTGTTATTACTTAATTAAAGTATGTGATATAGTTTTGATAGCCCTTTAGATTAATATAAATCAAATGTAAATGTGAAACGTTTTATGTATTTTAAAATGTTTGTTTAATTTATGTTAAAGCCACAAGGTGGCAGTGACGCAACAAGACCAAGATATAAAGCAGAAGAAGAAGTAAAGCGGAACTTTACTTCCGAATGTTTCTAGTGGAGCATCATAACCGGGGAACAGCATAGAGTTTTTGAGCAAAACAACTTGAGCTCTCCGTCCGAAATGGAGCGACTCGGTTTGGACTTCGTTTCCCCGATGGAGTGTGAGGACTCGAAGCTGTCCAAGGCGGAGATCCTGAGAGGACTCATCACCGAGAAACTGACCACGGCGGCGCGGGAGATATTCGCGGTTGTGGAGCGAACCGTCACCGGCTACGAGGACGAGGTGTCGGGCTTGAAACAGGAGGTGGACCAGCAGCGGAGGCAGCTGGAGGCGGTTCTCCAGCCTCAGGTGTCGCTCTGTCGGATAGGTGAGTTCAGCCGAAGCTCGTTTCTCTCGTGTCATAATGGATAAGAACATTACTCCGTTAACGTCGCTCATGCCGTGATGTATAATTTCAATTTTCCCGGTTTTCCATCCGTGACTATGATTATTATGCTGCTTCGTCGAGGTTCGCTCGTGTTTCTTTATTGTCGCTCGTAGACGCGCGTGTCCGCCGGAGGGCGCTGACGTTCGTCGAACCGCAGATTGGACCTGAAGAAGCAGTTCGGAACCGAATTCAGTGCGCGTCGGAAAGTCGGACAGTGATCCCTGTAGTAACGTTTTTCAGACCCCTGCAGAACTGGATATTTGGCAGGATGCTGAGCTTTGATCGGGCGCATACAAACACAAATGTGAAGGCTTCATCATAATACTGCAGGTACATCTAAATACAGTCACTGTTTATGTCAACACAACAGCAGCCAACATTATTAATAACATTATTAGTGAGCGTGGAGCGTCGTCGTCCATCGCATCACTTCCGCAGCTTTGTTTCGCACCGTGTCCGCCCCGCCGGAAGTGGCCAAGCACCAGCCTTTGCCCAATATACAGAGTCTTCACTCCCAGGTGAGATCACATCTCGCCATGTTGGCTACATGTCTGAAAGGGAAAGTCCGGACAATCTCTGGACCAGATCCTCCTGACATTCTGTAGAGTTCATGTCTGAAAGTGTTTGAAGCCTCTGGAATTCCTTTATTTTCTGCAGCCTTTGCTTAGATGACGATGTGAAGTATTTGACAGAGATTGAGAACTACAGTGCCCTGTACTTTGTGGTTACTGAATAAACTTAAATATTTTTGAGGCTTTACAGGAGTTACCATTTGTCATTTCAAACGCCAAAGGGTAACTTCTGTTAAGTCTCAAAAATATTGGGAGTGTAAATTGTGAAACAATTTAAGTTTTCATTGATATTGATTTTAATAATACTATATTATTTCAGCTTATTTTAGCTTGTGTCCCATGTGAAGTATAGTATGTCTTACATGTAAGGCTTTCTCATTTTCCTTTTTTTTTCAATTTCCTTTTTGGAAAAACAAGTCATAAGTTCAAATTCACATCTAAAACACTCATGTAGGACAATTTTCTAATAAAACTATAGCCTTTTATCAAAACAAAACATACAACAATAGAATATATCAAACAACGTGTAGAAATATTATATAAAGCCAGTGTATGAAAGGTTACGCGTCTTCTACTGCTTTCTAGTTCTTTTTTTCCCCCTCATTTCAATCCCGCCTCCTGACACTATCCTGTGAGCTTGTTCGACACACATCTGCTATGCGAGCATTGGTGGCCCACATTTACCCATGATTCCTCATCTCTGCGTAGATCTGACATTTATGCGCATCGACAGAGAAGTCTAATTCTTCCTTGAAGCTTCCTGACTGAAAACACATTCACCATAATTTGGGCCAGAATGGACTCACTCATGTATCACGGGTTGGTGTGTTCACTGTGTTTCACGCAGGCACTGACAAAGTGCAAATGTATGAATGGGCTTTTGATGTTTTATTAAATATGTCAGCCAGTGAAACTGCTGAAACAACTACACCGCTGGGCTATAGAATGATTTCCCTTTCACAAATCAAGAGCGTAGTTTTCAATTTGAGAGCATATTTTAATGATTTTTGTGTTCAGGTTTTTTTCCCTTGCACTTTAAATTGCTCGCGTTCTAATTTACTCTGCTCACACTCCAAACTGTCTGGAGCTCACGTGCTCACTTTCAAACCTCCTCCTCGCTTTCAGCTGCTGCTGCTCACTTACGAAACTTCTGCGCTTGGATCTCTGCTCTCGCTTTCGGAACTGACCCGAGACAACAATGTCAAAATTCTCCACCCAATAAGATTCATGCTGCCCAATCACGTCACAGAACGCCAACGAGAATGCGCATATGCTACTAGCTTTAGCTTTAGCGCTATCCTGTGTGACTGCAAAGAGTACATAGAGGAGAGGTTTAAGGCTGCTGCTTTACATTCCGGAGTTGTACAACCTGCTACAAGGAGAACAAACCGAATTTACCACGCAGCAGCCTTATGACAGGTTAGTAACGTTATTCTTTTATTCTTTGTTTTTACTAGCACGGTTAGCCAAAACCTACTTCAACACAGCTGGCAGAGTAAAAATTACACCAACCTAAAACTATGACGAAATATGTTATACCAACAAGTGATCAAGGAGTTTAAACTGCTGAACAGTATGAAATAAAAATCTAAATATGATCAACTTCAAGGGGAAATATTTGGTGCAGGATTGATTCGACTGTATTAACTACATGGATCTGCCAATGATAATCTACCAGCTGAGTATAGTTCTTAACAAGTACAACAATGACATTAGTACATATTTCACCTTACCGACACCCATAGGTGTAGTCTGCTTCATAAACACAACATAAATGGCAATAAACCAATACAATACTATATAACAGTTTATATCGATAACACTAATTGTGTAATTTTACGGTCGTTGACTTGCAGCTGGACCTGACAGAGGGTCAGGGCTTTTACCATCTGCAACCCGCCTACAGAAAATCTTTCAATCTATACAGAGTCCTAGTATTCACATGCCAGTTTTTTTTAAACCTCTACATTAAATATTAGCTTAAAAAACACAACCTATCTATCTATCTATCTATCTATAAAACACACATATACACATGCATGCAGGCACATGTATTACTCTCTTTTTGAAAGGGAAATCGTTCCATACTGGCTGTCAGGCAGTTTTGTTCTTCAGGACACCCCACGCTAATACCACTCCTGCATTCTTCACTTGAAGCACACTGGCCCAAAAACATGTTTTTCCTATTGAGAATAATTAGAAAAGAAGAGCTTCTAAAAGTAACAGTTATAAACCCAGCACAATGACTCTTGACAGAATCAAACTTGTCAGTTGCTTAAACAGACACAAAAACATATTTTCCTACTTTTTTCCAAACTTCACAAAAACAATTCACTCCTTTTAAACCAGACAAAAACAGCAGCCTTTGCTAACTGATATAGCATGCAGCATTGTTAAAAAAAGACTCTGCTACTGATTAAACCTTTCTAATGGAATGGGAGCCATCTTGTATCTAGTTCTTAACACATTCATGAAAATGTCCAAAGAAAATTAACTTAAAACATTTTTACATTTAGTTGTGTGACATGCAATGGATTCCTAATTCCTTAAAATTCTTGTAATTTTCTCTTAACACACTCATAGTTGTGTTGCTGTAGTTTTGTAGTAGTGATGTCCCTGAGTGATTGGTTTCAAAAGGTAATAATAGGCTACTTTTTTACATTTTTTTTTTTACATCTTCATGTGTAGCCATATTTTTTGTCCACTATTAAACATGTACATGTCCACATACAAGATTTTTATTTTTTTATTTTATAATACTTTGTTTGCACAGTTAATACTGTTGTTTATTTTTTTATCTTGATTTGTTCTTACTGCTAAAAAAATTTCTATACTGTGGGATCAATAAAGTCTTATCTTAAGTTCAGTAACTAAAGGCAGTTACAAAATACATTATAAATATCCAATGACTAGGGATTTCCTAATGCCAATGCCAGTATCTGGCATTGGGTCTGATGCTTATACTGGTACTCAAAATTTCTGGGGTTTAGAGCCGTTTTAAGGTAATTGACAAAAGTAAAGCTGAATCCAAGATCTGCTGTGCTACAGCGTTAGCAACCAACAACCATACTCATGTTTTTCAAGACTATTAAAAAATGTATAATATTTGCAACTAACATCTGCAACATGGGCTATGAACAGTTGCTGGAACCTGTAGTTTGCTTTATTTTTTATCTTTTATTTTATTTAAGTAATTTGACTTGTATGTTCCTCTGTGAACTCTACAATCCATGTTGTCTCTCCTTCTTCATCCAGGATTTGTGCCTTGTCATTTTTTCATTTTCTTTTTCGTTTCTTCATTTGCTCCATTTATAAACCGCTGATCGTCGCCATATTTGTTTGAGCAGGACACACAAGAATTTACATTCTCGCTGTATTTGCTTAACTGCTGAGGATTGTGCTGTTCCACAACTCAGGATAGAAATAAAAAAGTTTAGTACTTGTACAAGGGGGAGAAAGTGGTATCAGGACATCCCTGCTCGTGACAGATCGCAATTTAATGTGGAATGGCAAACAAAAACCAAGAATTACAAAACCAATTAAAATATATATTTTATGTAAATAAAAAGAAAAAACACGAGTAGTAAATTGAGTCCCATGCTCCTTCACCATGGGCAGTTGTTCACTGCTTAAGAAGGTAAGTGAGGAATTTTAATTAATCGTGAATTATCAAGAAAAAAGCCAGGTTTTATTTCAGTGAGTTGATAAATTCAAATTTTTCTAGGCTGCATTAAATAAACGGACACATTGCAGGGCGAGCAACTAAAAAAACATACATTTTTATTTTTGTTAAAACTGCTGTAATCTTTCGTTAAATGGATTGTCTTCCGCTCACATAAGTATTTGGGTATTTAAAGTAATGCAGGGAAGTAATGTAAGTGTATCAGTCAATAACTCAACATTTTCTTATTTTAAGTTGGTAATGTTGCATGCTTAGAAATCAGCACTTGCTCTAGTTAGTGCTGTCTAGCCACTGTTTCACTGCATTCTGCACAATGATTCCACCTGAATAGAAAGATTGAAGTTTAATAGATTTCTGACAATAAATTGTGTTAAGCAAATACTTGCAATTTTTCTTGAATATTGAGTTAGTTCACTTCAATCACCTCTGCACACAGTATAACACATGTAGCTGCAGACTGCTCAGAGTGGCTATCCTGACCCTTGTGATGTTAAGACCACCAATATTGTTGTGGCTGATCAGTGTAGAGGACTTTCTATTTTCTTTTCTTTTTTGTCATTTCAGAGCCCACCAAAAGACGAGTTGAATTAAAAAGAATTAATGAAAGTGTCGATAAGGGATTTGTTTCACCGTGGCATTTTACAAATCCGGGTAATTTTACACCTTGGAACAGATACAAAATTTTAACCTGCTATTGAAACCCATTCCTCATTTCCATAAGCCCTTTTATCTAACACTTTGTTTTGGTCTGTATTTTAACTCCATTTTTGGCTTTACTGCCTACAAAATTCTAGTTGATCTTTCTGCCTTCCTGTATATGAGAATATTAATGTTGTCTCCTTGCATCATTGAAACCATTGCAGATGTGGATAATGACAATCTGCAGCATGACATTAGGAAGGCATTACCTGAACTGCATGAAGAAACAGCAAGGACACTCAGTGAGCACCTAAGGGACATTATCGGCGTTAGAACAAAACAAGATCTCCTCTTTGTGGAACCTGATGATTTCGGCTCTTTTCTAACACCAATACAGAATCGGAGACTCCTTCAAGCCTTCAAAAAAGGTGGGAACTATCTGCTTTCTGTAAGTTAATAGTGATTGATTATGTAATTTTTAAAGGCATTTGGGTTTTGGGAAATCTTTATTGCTGGAGGTGCTTTTAACTGTCCCAAATTTTACAGACATAGTCCCAAACCCTTTTTTCCCTATCCTACGTTCTAAAAATATTGTTTCTTTGCTTCTAATTCCTCTATGGAATTCTAAAATAATGTTTGACGCTAGAAGGAAGATCCCATTTCCACCAACACGTCTTTGCTATTTGGAAAACTGACGTTGTCTTTTGAAGGTTTTTACGTTCAGACGTCCCAGTGTTTTTAGATTTTGTAGTATTGGTACTTGAGATTACCTTTACGGTGACAAAACCACCAGTGTGATTTTTCAATTTCACTGGCGTAAACAGACATATTTTGCATTGTCTATGTCCCGTTCGTGTAACACATTGATACACTGCGCCAATTTCTTCACGTCAAATGACAACGGTAAGTGTCTCATTTTCACCTATTAAATAAATAATTTGACATTGTCTGTTTTTAAGAGCATGTTAAAATAGTGATACTCTACGGCTGCCTGTCTTATAATATTTCATTCTGAACGAATGGCAAGTATGGGGTGAACGGTATGTGCCAATATACACCCATAAATAGCTAAACTGTCGGGCTAATGTCATTGTAACCTAATACATTTGTAAGACATCTTCAAAACCTGGTGAGTGATGTTAATTGTGTGTTGTGTTCTTCTGTGTACTTGACAGGAGTTAAAATTAGCTTTGAGCTAGTGTTAACTTTAGCTAGCTAACTATCGCTGCGGGTAACGTTGGTTCGCAGGCAGTCGTGACTGTTACATCGTGTTTTTGGCCTAAGTTACTCTGCTCCGTAGTCTTCAGTAAGTTATTGTAAGGTTAAGCATCATCCTGGCTCACTAGCACTAACATAGACAAATTAGTAGATAGCCCTGAGTGTTTTCTGTTTTTAGGAGAGCTAGTTCGTCTCCTGTATTTCCTGTAGTGGAGAGAAATGTGCTTAAAATGATAAGAACGGACAAGCAGACAAAATGGGCAAAATAATCTACTGATTATTAATTTTGTGTATTATTAAGGGAAGATATTTGCAGTTAGTCTGCCACCACAGTCTATAGCCAGAGACCTGAACAATGTCTTGCTACACTGAAATAAATGAAACCTGATTGATTTTATAGAGGAAGGTAGAAGTGACTGCAGGGCAGTTTTGCTCGAATTCAAGATAATTCATGTTCTGTAATTATGTCATTCACTTTTTCTGTTACTGTACTAATTGAAGTGCATTAACAAAGAAATAATTTCATTGTACTCTTTGCAGGGGGCAAGCTGCTCAGAGTAAAACTTTGAGATGTGCAGAAATTTGTTAGTGTATCGAGGCCAAGTCTGAAGGAGTTTCTGATTGACGGTAAGAAACATAAATTGATGCGATTTTAGAAAATTGAAGGTTGTATTAACTGAAAGCAGTCCCTTTAATCTGCATTTTATATTAGATTTTAGAATCATTTACTTTATATTACAGATGTTTATGGTTTATTATAATAATGAATCCTAATGAATAATGAATCCTATAATATCTGTATTTGCATGTTTTGTTTGCTTCCTCTGTAGTTCCCTCTCTTTTATCTTCAGTCCGTCTACTGTTTGCAATTATTAATGATGCATGACTAATTAATTTTTAATAACGGTTTCACGTGAACCCCTTTTTAAAATGACATTATTTAATAAAAAGCAGTGATCGTCTTCATTTTAGGCTTATGTGAAATCATATTTGATGCTAACCATCAAATATGACACAGGTTTGTTGAGTGATGTGTTTTATTTGAAGTAAAAGTCTCTTTGAGTCTTATGTTAATTATGAAATGTGTCTAGGAGAGGACTGCGTATACTGATGTCTCTTGCTTCTTGATAACGTATAGAAACCGCTGCCACAGAAGTGTCTTCTGAGTCGTCCCAGTTCTCATCGCTTCCTTTATCAGACTCTCAGGATACGGTCCTTATTTCAGATAGACCCTCCTCCAAACGCCAGAAGCTGGACACAGAAGCTAAGCAAGTAAGAATCTACACACTTCTACATTCTGCTGGTCTTCTGGTCTGGTATTAGTGGTTTGGTATTGATCTAGTGTACATGGAAGGGTCATCAGGTGAGACCTGCTTTGGTGGGCCAACTGTCAGACGAGAACTGCAGTTTTTTGCAGAGAAAGTGAAGAGTGAAGACAAGTGGAATGAAGTAATCTCACTGATGAAACATTCAACAAATGAAGAAACAATCAAGAAGAACATGAAGCTGACTTTTCTAAAACGCCGCAACATGGTCCTTGACCCCCTGCAGTCAAGCAACATATTGTTTTACTTTACACGTTTAAAGGATGTCAAAGGCTTGGTAAATATTTTTCATTACGTTAGCAATGTAAAGACAATTTAATATTTTCAACAGAAGGCTTAATTCTCCATCAATCCCTATAACAGATTGAACAGGATTTTTTACTGATGTTTGGTGAGGATGTTTCTGGCAAGCTTTTGGAAAGGTGGCCAACAACATTTAAGAGGATTATCCAGCAGTGTAGAGAGCTTCCTTCCTCTAGTGTCTTGGAAAAACTTCTGTTGTCAGCTGATCCTTCTGGAGATGAGACTAAAGATAGTGAGCAAAATGGTCTTTATTTTGACAATGCGCACACAAGATGTAGCCAAAGGTCTGTTTGGAGTATCAAACCTACTGTTTGATAAGAAATGTCATCATAATATTTGCAGTTTGGTTGAGATAGAAAAATGAAGTGGAAGTAGGAATACGTCTTTTTGTACATGATTTAACACACACATTATTCCACTTTGCTGAAACCTAATTTTTGTTGTTACAGGTTGGGACTGTGACCTCACTACAATTTTGCTGCTAGTGCATCTAATTCCACCTTTTGCCTAGGGACGGAAGAGACCAGGAAAGGTGTCAGCCTCCCAAGCAGAAAAGCACCTTGTGGTCTTCCAGAAGGTTTGTGCTCAATTTCCTTTTTAGGGTAGAAATTGCCAGTTTAGAGTATTATAGCCACTTAGTACGTACTGTTTGCCTATATTTGTTTGTTTTTTCAGACTGGAAATAACCTCCAAGAATATCTGGATAGCATCATTACCAGCACTCAACCCTACCTCCTGGCTGTTGGATCAAAAAAGAGCAAGATCCACCGTTACTTTATCATTTTTGACAAGAACGCAATACCATGCAAGTCAGCTTCTTCTCTGGGGGCTTTCGATGAATTGTTTAAAGCACACTTTGTGTTTGGCACATCTTATAAAATCATGCTCCAAAACATGTACACATTCATCCAAACCACTGTGTACAATATAGATGTTGGCAAAGTCAAGGAAAGTCACCGTGTTGCTGAAGTTAGGGCAAAGTTGCTTAATTAGCATTCAATGTTTCTCCTCCATCATGACGTGTTTTGTAGGTCAGAGTTTACCTGTTCAAATACGCTGATTAGGCGTTCCCAATTAATTCACGGTTACTAACCTGGGAAAAAAAAGATTTGCCTTAAACGTTTCCAGGTTGGATGTGGCTGTGTGACTGGTAATTGTTCAGGGTTCAGAAAACATTTAAACATCAAACATCTTGATTATAGTGAGTCAGTCAAATGGCAGCTCCCTGGATATGTCTACTGGCAAGATAGAAGACATGCCTTTGACTTATGCTGCCAACAGCAGCAAAACCAGAGTAAATTTGTCTGACTGCAATAATGATGTATGGCTAAAAGCAATTCAGAACAGTGCTGTCGGAAGGCATGACCACTTACCTGAAATTTAATTACTGATCATCAGCTCTTTTAAGCAGTTATTTCCTGAAACCAGTTGCAATGGACTGGGAAACCTTTAGCCAGGAAAGACTGAAAAAGATAGTAACACTTGGAGAGATGAAAGAAAGTCCAGGAATTGCTTTAAAAAGTGGAACTTAATTGCTACCAGTGTGTTTTCAGCAAGTGGATAAAAGATTATAGTACAAAGCACTGCCCTGACTTTATCATCTGCACAGATTGTCTGATCTTCCTGTGTTTTGTAAGATCAAGACTATTGGTGTCAAAGATGACACATTGCTCTATGGAAACCTGTTTTTATGATGAGCATTACTGTGCATTTGGGGTAAGAATTCTGAAGGTGCTGAACGTAAAATGAGCTGTGGTTTTGAAAACACTGGATCTTCAAATAAAGTGTGGCATAACAGATTCCTTCTTGTACTTTGTTCCATATCGACGGCATATGAGATGTTATAATCTTTAGAGCCTGACATACTTGGGAGATGACAATAAAGCTGTTACATGTATGTGTTTGGTCAGTTGTGATTTTATTTATTTATTTTTTTTTTTTTAAAAATGTATTTCTTGGTTTGGTTACTTAAAAAAAAAACATTGAAATGTTTCCAAGCTGCATAAACAGTTAATTAGATTTTAAAGTAATGCGAGAGAGTTTTAGTAACCGTGTTCGGTATAAAATGTTTTAAAGTTTTAATCTATCAGAGCATATTTTTGAAGATGAGTAAAACCGTGTGTATTATTAACTCTAATCAGTGTTAACTTCCAATAACTTTTGTTTAAAAACAAACAGGATGTAACTCAATTACAGTTCATTTATTACTGTAAATGATCAAGACTTCTGAGTATAATAACACTATTCAGAGTTTTTTAAGATGTAGTGTTAAATTGAAATAACACATGTAGAGTTAATAAACGTTAGGTATAAAAGTTTATAATTTAGACACTATAGCAACAGTTAATTTACCAGCAATTCCTATTGGGACCAAATATAATTGGGAAATGTGTTAAATCATTTTTTTATTTAACAAAACAAAGCTAATAACCACATAATCAAGACATTCAACTGCAGAACGTTTGGTCACTGTATGCTCTTTAAAACAAACAAGAAAAATTGCTGTTAATTTTATTTAACGCATTGTTTTAAAATTGATCAAGAAACTATAGTTTTTGTTTATATTGTCCCTGGAACAATGGTGCATCTATAATAACAAAAAGAAAGAAAAGCCAGATCTCCTTTGCAGTAAAAGGCAGCTGTGTCACTGACTTTGTTGTGAATTGGCGCTATATAAATAAAGTTGAGTTGAATTGAAATGACCTGTTGGTGACCCAGCCTTTGGATTGCATTTTTTCACGTATTGTATTTTTCATGCTTATTGTGGGTTGCCTTTGTTACTGTCTTTACATTGAGTTAATGTATTTTTTTTCTCTTTGAGGATTTAGGTGAAGTTGTGAATTCAAATTCTTCAAACCATTCGGTGGATCCTTTAACAAACCCCCTACCAGCTGTGTCACTAGAAGATTATCCACCAGCTTCACTCCATCCTGCACAAGCGACTGTTGAGCTTGCTACAACACAACCTTTAAAAGCCAAAGCCACTTGGATCAGGAACTTTCAAATTCCGTGGGAGAAGATGCCTGTAGGACTCTCGCAGGCCATGGAAAGAGGTGTTATGGCTCCACCTGAAGACAGAAGAAAAATGATTAGGATTATTGTGGAAGCAATGAGAGCACATTGCCTCAACCCCAACCTGGCTGCTTGTACACAGGTAGCTAGGTTGATTGTAACTCAGTGTCCTGCTACTTTTGCTGATAAGACTGCAGATGGCGAGCAATTAGGCTGCGGTTATTACTCTATACTTAAACAGCTTAAAACAAGAGTTGAATATGTAAACAGAGACGACGTCTTTAGTAGAATCCGGCAACCGAGGAAAAGGCATTGTAGTGGAAATGGTCCTCATGATGTTGCCATTAAAAGAGGGAGATCTGAACTGGACAGGTATGGCTGCGTCAACTGGCAACCCATAGCTCTCCCAGAAGGTGAAACAGTTGAATCCTTGGAGGCGAAAAGAAAAACTATGTCAGCTGTCTTCAGATCGGCAGGACCTCAAGCTATTGAGCTGGTGGATGTAGACGAATATATGACACTGACGTACATTTGCCAGAGGCAGATGTTAAACTCTTGGCCTGCTCCCCACATATGTGAGATCAAAGAGGAGTGGCCATTCCTTTTTACTAAAAGGGGCCTCTGCAGCCACTTCCGCTCACTCACAGGAGTTGAGGTAGACACACGCATAAAGGAAGCCCTCTCAACAAAGGGACGGAAAATTTGGAACTACTGTCAAAGCCGAAGACTTAAGCAGCCTGAGGAGATTGGCGATCTGCTAAGTGAGAGTGACAGTAGGGAGCTGAGCAATGATCAGATGTCCATCGCAGTCATCCTTCAATTAATGAAGTGCTTCAAAGAAAATGAGGACTCCATCTTCATCCTTGCTGATGTAATTAAAATTTCACATCTTAGACATTCACTTTCAAATCAAAACCCACATCCTCAAAGTTGCCCTTGTGTAAGAAAGTTGTGGCTGAACATGACCCAAGCCCGACAATCGCGTTGTATTTTATGTCAGAACCTGACCAGAGCATGATGCAGTTTGAGAGATGTTTTTTCTAGTACAAGCACATAAGCAGACAAAGACAGCAACTATAGACTCAATATTTTAGTGTTTATTAGGACTTATGAATAAGAGTAAAAAGTCTTGATGAAATAAAATAATAAAATATCCTACTGATTAAAACTGATCCTTACCCAAACATCATCCATTGGATATCCACCAGGGATGTCCCAGACCTTATATTTCCTTTCCTGATTTGTAGGTGAAGAACATGGCAATACATTTGGTTATTTAAAAAAATGGATAGGCAGATCAGTTATTGTTCCTAAGGGATTAAGACAACACTTGTACATCATAACATGGGCAAAAGCCAAACAGAGTTTATAAATCAATAACTAATAACAGGTACTGTACAACATAATCCATGATCAAAGCAAACAATAAGAAAAGCATTTTATATTTTGAAGGCATTGTCTACAAAGGAATCTGTTGAGACAGAGATGACATTACCCACCATGCCAAGGGTAATCATGCTTGGTAAGATGAAATCTATAAACAAAATATAATAAAGCGTTATTACTGTGGCATTCTTAACTTTTACATACTTGTTAACCACACAGGTGTTGTTCTGTTTTAGGAAATAAGTTTATGTCAGCAACCCGGTGGATGGTCAGTATGGAGGGGAAGATATTTTATGAGGCTGACCAGTTCCACGACTTTCCCAGCGTACTTGCAGTCTTTTTTGGATCATATTATGTCTTCAACCTGGAGTATCAGGAGTCGGCATCCACCACACTGGAGATGATACAGAGGTAAGAATTAATAGGTTTTGGCCCAGTTTTATTTATTTTTTGGTAACCCTACCTACTTCCCTTACAAGATGGCACCCTGCATTTATCTTATCCATTTTACCACAGATCTGTGAGCCATTCTAGTTAATTTCATATACCACTAAGTTTTGAGTTTGCCTGTGAAAACCCTGTTCAAAGGCCACTCATCTCTTTCACTTTGCCCTATTTGTTAATCCCAAAGAAAGGCCATAAACCCCCTGTCTTTAAACTCTAGTCTAAAATGGAGGGTTAGGATTTGGTAGGTGCTAGTAGTTAATCGGGACTGGACATTTGACTAGAGATCACTACCAGCTCACTGCTGTATGTATTAGGTTCTAAATGGCAATTTTTTATCTGTTCAAAGGTTCTTTGTGAGGATCAATCCAGATGTGGGTACAAAGTGCACAGCTAAAATTGGTACAAGTCGCAAGACGGGATGCATGGTCACCAGAAAAGCAGCAAATAACAACCCTCTGGTCGCCACATTCCTCCAGCAACTTGCTGAATTTGAATGCAGGACATCCAGATAGGTAACAGATTTGCTGTGATAATGTGGTTTTCGTTGTCTCTCTTTTTTGGATAATTTTATGCCCTCAGTATATGAATTATATTACCATCATATTTGCCTTATTCATAAAGACTGCAGAAGTGTCTTTAATTGAGAATGTGACTTATTTAGTCTTTCTTGAATTAGAAATTGTCTCTGGGATGCTGTAATTAGAAAGGAGCCCTTCATGAAGAATAAAACCAAGCTCTTTTGGCTCAAAACTTCAATAGTATGTTGAATTGTTGTCTCAAAAAACTCAAAAAATTGGTGAAGATCAACTCTTTCGTCAACCAAAATGAGCAGATTGGAGACATCCCACCTCTTGTTGTTTGTCCCTGAAACCCTGAAATCATAAACAGTAGTTCAGAAATTGGGTATGTTCTTCTATTCTAGTTGTAAGTGGACCTCTCACTTGCTGCAGTGTGTGGAGGAAGGTGTTAAGGGATTATAAAGACCGTGGACTAGTTTTGTCACAGAAGTGCTTCATCAGAGCTTTAATCTGTTTAAATACAGGATATCACACATTCCTTAACAGCATCTTTAAGAAAGCAGTGAGAGAAGTCTCAGCCTTTCTGCTTCATAAAATGATCATCTGAGGTTGTTTGCAAACTTGCTGATATATAGATAGATGGCACTCTGACAATGTCATGACCTCCCTTGTTTTTTTTGCTTACAGATCATCTGTCACAAGATGGACTTTAGGATGAAAATGAAGTTCTGCTAAAGCTAAAGAATGGATCATTTTGGCACAACAGTTCATCCATTCGAATCTTGGAGAGAGTGATAACACTTGAATAAACTTGGCACGCTTCCTTTAGTATGGCTCATTTGTGGTTGTTGGCTCATTTTGAAGGTGGACGTAGGATCTATATTGTAAAAATAAATTTGTATTTACACTTCCTTTATTCATTTCATGCTTTTATCCAAAATAACCTAAATTGAGGGACAAACACCAGAAAACCTTGAGGTTCAGTGTCTTCCTGATGGACAAACGAGAGAACCAATCCGTATTTGCATCATTTTTTCACAGTATTCATGTTTACTCATTGTTTGTCCTGTGGGTTGTATTGTCCACTGTGACTGTGGCACCAGTGAAATATGATGTTTTTTCTTATGTCAGTGTAGAAATTAAGCTTATAGCAGGATTCTGGCTGCGAGCAGAGAATACATTGTTTTCTGTTTTGTGTTGTTCTTTTAATAAATTACTGACTAGTAGAGTTTTTAAGGTTTCACTAAGCAGAGTCCAGAAGGATGTAACGAGTTTCATTGGGAGGATACGTCCAGAAGCCTTTTGAGTGTATAGATGGCAAAATACAGTTCGTCATGTCCTAAAGTATTTTTGCTTTTGACTATCATGTTACTTTTATAATGTTCTATGTCCTTAACAGTATCAAAATTGGGTGGGTGCATTTGGACAAAAATATTGACTGTAAAAAAAAATCAGTTGTGTTCATTGTACTCAGACTAAAATCTCTTAATAAATGAAACTGATCATAGTAAATAGGTGACTCCAGGTGACAGTGAGACGTGTACAATAAAGCAGTGTAACAGTTAAGGAAAAACTTGCGCAAGAATTACTGTTAAACTGTGTGTCATCAATGTGTTTTTGTAAGCAATTAATTGAATTACATTTATTTTACTTAATTTTACTCGTCTGTGTTTCTCGTGGAAAGTACATTACTTGAAAAACTACTTATAATTCAAGTACAGTTTTTGGGTGTTTGTACTTTTTACATTTTATTATACTTTGATACATTTCAAAAATTGTATAAATGTTGTAAAGTTTATTCAAATATATGTAGCTAACTGCTGTAGTTACTTAGTAATAATAAAAAATAATCTAATTACATAACTCAAAATAAGTAATTTTTGGCATAATTGCTATAAGTTCCACTTTCAAACATTAAAGTAATGGTTACACATTAAGTAATAATGATAATCTTCATTTTGTTCAAAGTTTATTTTGGTTCAAACTACTTTTTGTACTTTGGATATTTAGTGCTAATAAAAAACTGTCATACTTTAGAACCATATGAATTTTTTTTGTTTAGTTTTTTACCTGTAACATAGTGGTGGTGCTACCTGTACATGACTAAAAGATCTGAACACTTCCTCCAATCCCATCATTATCATGTTGTATAATCTAATTGCAAAATAGGATACTACATGACCACATGACTTCTGTAAACATTGTTTGCATCTGCATTTATTGATATTCCCTTTTCCAAGTCCATTAGTTTTATCATTGTTGCATCAAATGGCATTCTGACACAGGGACTTTCACAGGCTGTAATTTGGACACCCCTAATCTAAATCCATTGTACAGCTGCGTTTTTTTGATAAATGAATTAAGCAATTGACACAAAAATAATCAACTATTCTAACAATTTACTGTTTAAAAGGAGTTACTTTAAAAGCCAAAATTCAAAAAACTTCTAGCAGCTTACATGTAACAATAAATGTTGGTTTGAAAGTAAAACTGATATTTTAAACCTGCACAAATGTCTTCTGTCTGTCTTTAGTTTTTAGGGACCAAGTCACATTTTGTATTTTAATAAATCGTTAAAAATCTTTATTTCTGATCCAGATGAACATGGACTGGTCTCCGTACGAGAATTTGAGGAAGGGACTAGTGGAGGTCAGCTCACCATGGAACAAGAATGGCAAAGACAGCAGACACGTATGTCCTCACTGTACATTTTTAAATGTTTTTATCTTTTCTTAATGATAAACTCTTCTTGTAAAGTCGTCTTCTTATGAAGGCAATTTTTTCCCACATTCGTCCAGATATTGCAGAATATAATGAAATAAACTTGACTCTGTATTTTTGGTCAGATGTGGAGGACACTGATGGGAGCTGTAAGGTTTCAGAGCACAGTGAGGAACAAGAGAGTGAAGAAGAAGAGGAGGTGCCATTGGCATCTGTGGAGGAGCCAGCGCAGAGCAGCAGTGTCGAGCAGGAGGGTCGGAGGGACTCAGATTGTCAAATGCCAAATAAAAGGTTCATATATAATAGCAGAACTAGAACTGGGTGCCCTGGCCAACACATTTTTGATGTTTATTTATTAATTTTAGATTCTCTTCTGTGTACACGAAATCAAAGAACTTGTAAATGCACGCAAAAAAATTGTAAGCATTCCGCAGTAATTAGTGGCACGTGTGCATTGTCTATGCATATTTGACTCTGTACTTTGCTGTTGTTTCACTGTCTTTGTTTGACACAACCACCATCACTGGGGCTTGTTGATTTGCAGAGGCAAAACAAGTGCAGGTGTTTCCATGGAAATGGCAACACTTGAACTGCTGGGTGACTTTTGATTGACAGCCGAGGAAGCTAATAGAAATGAATCAAATTATTTCAATATATCACCCAGTACAAGTCAATACTTTCCTTATATTACATTTCCTTTGTGGTGACTGAAAGATTTAAGTGTTTGAGAAATGTTTCTGTGATAAATGTTTTTCTTTCTTTTTTCTTTTGTAGAGGCTGGTCTTTAAAGACAAAGTTTAGGACATGGAATACTTTAAACCTGAGAGTCTGTCTCTTGAAGAACACCCAGACCAGTGTCCTCAAAAGAGGTGGTAAGAATACATCATACATAATTTTCCGCTATGACATTGATTTAGTGTAATTATCATTTTATATAATATTCTTTTTAGTTTTTAACAGAGCGGACGTTTTTGTGGAGTAATAGTTTTATCGTAGGTGGCTTTGCAGCTGTTACTGTTATGCTATGTAGTCAGAAGAAATGCCAGTAATTTTCTTGTCTGTTAGTGTTAAATTCCCAGATAAAGCAGATGAAGTGTCCTCGGCGCATGAAGGAGGCAGAATTCCTTAACCAGCTGAGGTCGACCTTCCCTAGGCTGACCGGACAGTTTGACACCTTCACTAGTGACGCAAGCAGAAAACTAACGCCACTAAAACTAAAGACACTGACACCCCTGGAGATCTGCAAGTCCATTAAATCCACGGGGAAAGGGAGATCAGCCTTGTACATCAGAGTAAAGGTAGGTCAATGCACAGAGTGGAGAACAGACCAAGACGTTCCTCAGAATAAAACTAGTATAATGACTCGAAGAGTTATCTAATGCAATGGACTGAAAGTCGTTTTGTTTTCAGGCTGCAGATAAAAAGAAAGTCTCTGAGTTTCAATCACTACAGAAGAAACAAGAAGCCATCAACGATTCTCTGCCCACACCTACAATAACAAGCAGTGACAGTAGACAACATACAAGGTGACTTATCAGGAAAAAGGGTCAGATAAAAACTGATTTTCTGTCCATAAACGTAACAAAAAACAAGGGATGGAATCAGATGATGACAGATGATTTACCCTCTTTACCACTCATGCCCACCAGCTCACAGGGAGGAAAATCATAGTACTAACAACTGGGGCTTGAAGTAAAGCAAAACTTTAGTTTCATCAAACACACATAAAAAAGTAACTTTTCTTTATTCTCCCCCTGCCAGCTCCATAACTGACGGCAAAGAAGACACCAGAGACAGCAATATGAGCAATGAAGAAATGGATAGTGACTCGATTCAGAGGAGGATGAGGAATCAGTGTCAACAAACAGAAAAATGCAGAGATTACTGAGACTCAGAGTGTGTTTGATAAAGGACACCAAGACCAACACGCTCAAAAAAGGCGGTAAGATTACAACAGTCTTTGACAAAGTTTAACAGTTAGTCAGGTTGATGAAGAATTGTTGTGCATTCAGGCTTCATACATATACTGTCAATATAAAAATGCTATTTATGGATTAAAAAGAGAGTTAATGTTTCACTCTAAAAACTAAGTCAAATCCTTATTTGTAAGAGAATTATTCAGACACAGCCTGCTTTTATGCACATTTGCCCAAATTAACTTGAGTGGTGATTCATCAAAAAAAACTTAGAAAAGGTTTTAATGCTTCAGTGAGGTGATAAAATAATTGTATAAAATAAAGATGAGCAACAAAAGACTGGCAAAAAATGGGCAATAACCGACTGAAATAGAGTCAAAGTCTTCGCAAAAAAATGGAAGCAATGACTTAGCAAAGATGTATTGAAGACTTAGTGAGAAATACTGGTTAAAAAAAAGAAAAGACTATTAACAAAGACTAAGCAGAGAAATGTGCTTAAAAAAGCAGTGACCAAAAATCTGGCAACAAAAACCTTTGCACCATTAAAATAAAACATAAAACATAAGTGGCACATACCTAGCAAGATTGTGACAAACAGTAACTTTGCTAAGTAAAATTGTGACAGACTTGTCAACAAATTTGGCAATAAAGAAAACAAAAAGTTTTAAATGTTGGATTATTTTGTTGATATGTTATATAAACGTTAATATGCAGCTTTTTTGGGGTTTTTTTCAGTGTGAATGTTTTAAAATTATTTTATCTCTGGCTAGTTTTACAAGCGCGTGCTGATATACCATGTTTAAAAATGTAAACTTGTTGCTACATGTGAATGAAATGTGCACTGTTATGACATGTAGTCAGAACAAATACCAAATATTTGTTTGCATATTAGTGTTAAAATCCCCGATGAAGAAGGTGATTTTTCATCGAGGCATGACGGAGGCTGAATTCCTGGACTGCCTGAGGTCGACTTTCCCTCAGCTGACCGGACAGTTTGACGCTTTTACAACTGATGCAAGCAGAAAACTAACGCCACTAAAACTAAAGACACTGACACCCCTGGAGATCTGCAAGTCCATTAAATCCACGGGGAAAGGAGATCAGCCCTGTACATCAGAGTAAAGGTAGGTCAATGCACAGAGTGGAGAACAGACCAAGAAGTTCCTCAGAATAAAACTAGTATAATGACTCGAAGAGTTATCTAATGCAATGGACTGAAAGTCGTTTTGTTTTCAGGCTGCAGATAAAAAGAAAGTCTCTGAGAGTGAGTTTCAACCACTACAGAAGAAACAAGAAGCCATCAATGATTCTCTGCCCACACCTACAACAAGGTAAATAATTAGGAAAAAGGGTCAGAGCACGGAATTACAAATAAGCTACACAGGTCACATTTGGGCCACGTACAATAATTATTAGTACTGAATATCCTTTCCTAAGTACTCCTTTTCAATTCTGTTGAATGAGCAGAAAGTAAAAACTGATTTTCCAAAACAAGGGATGAATCAGATGATGACAGATGATTTACTCTTTACCACTCATGCCCACCCTGCAGCTCACAGGGAGGAAAATTCTTGGAACTAACAACTGGGGCTTGAAGTAAAGCAAATCTTCACTTTCATCAAACACACATAAAAACATAACTTTTTTTATTCTCCCCCTGCCAGCTCCATAACTGACGGCAAAGAAGAGACCAGAGACAGCAATATGAGCAACGAAGAATCGGATAGTGACTCGGATTCAGAGGAGGATGATGAATCACTGTCAACAAACAGAAAAATGCAGAGATTACTGAGACTCAGAGTGTGTTTGATAAAGGACACCAAGACCAACACGCTCAAAAAAGGCGGTAAGATTACAACAGTCTTTGACAAAGTTTAACAGTTAGTCAGGTTGATGAAGAATTACTGTGCATTCTGGCTTCACAAACCAGTAAAGAACATATAATGTAAATATAAAAATGCTATCTACGGATCAAAGAAACAATTTGTTTTTTCCTGAAATAACTTAGTCCAATCCTCATTTGTACCAGAATTATCAGACACAGCCTGTTTTTATACACATTTACCCAAAGTAATCCTAGTGGTAATTTGGGATAAAAAATAAATTAGAGATTTTTTTATGGTTTGGTGAGCTGGCAAAATATATAATCATAATGGGCAAGAAAGACTAGGTAAAAATTGTCAAGGACTTAAAGAAACTTTGTAGAAACAGATTCAAAGTCTTGGGGAAAAAATTTGACAATGATTAGTAGAGAAAGATGTATCACAAAACAGCAACAGATAATGGTGAAAAAATCTATTAGAATCTTGGCAAAACATTTACGAAAAAATATTTTTTTAGGAAATGTTTAGGACAAAGAATTGGAAACAAAGTTATTGGCAACATTATCTGAGCAAAAAAAACAATGGAGCAAACATGTAGCATCAAAAAACACATCAAAACAAATTGTACAAAACATCAAATGCATTGTGGCATACACTTTGAAAACAGATTGCAAACAGATTGACAAAAAAGTAGCACACTGACTTCTGAAAAAATAGTGAAAGACTTGTCAACAAATTTGGCAATAAAGAAAATAAATATACAAGTAGTTTTGAAAATTAAATCATTTGTAAACTTTGGGATGCAACATTTTTGTTGTTTTTAACAGTGTTAATATTTTTGATAAATTATTTTATCTCTGGCTAGATTTACAAGAGTGTGCTTATATACCATGTTTAATATTGTAAACTTGTTGCTACATGTGAATGAAATGTGCACTGTTATGACATGTAGTCAGAACAAATACCAAATATTTGTTTGCATATTAGTGTTAAAATCCCCGATGAAGAAGGTGACTTTTCATCGAGGCATGAAGGAGGCTGAATTCCTGGACTGCCTGAGGTCGACTTTCCCTCAGCTGACCGGACAGTTTGACGCTTTAACAACTGATGCAAGCAGAAAACTAACGCCACTAAAACTAAAGACACTGACACCAAAGGAGATCTGCAAGTCCATTAAATCCATGGGGAAAGGAAGATCAGCCCTGTACATCAGAGTAAAGGTAGGTCAATGCACAGAGTGGCGCTTCTTCTCTCACAATCAATATTTGGCTGAGCACAGACATTTGGTGTTGAGACAAAATTTCAGTAAAAGAATCAATCTTTACATTTCACTGGTTTAATTTTGGCTGATAATTATCTGCTCGGGGCGACTCTGCAAAAAAAAAAACAGCTGCAGACACCAAATTCCCCAAATTTAACTAAAATGCCCAAACATATTACATTATGGCCATACGTCTCCTACAGTTTTATATAATTTCAGGGTCATTTCATAGATTGTGTAAACTTCCTGTGGACACACCATTATTTCATTTATTTTCCAGGCTGCAGATGAAAACCAGACCAGTGACAAAGAGTTTCATCCTGCCATTGCAGATTCTCTGTCCACATCTGTCGCAACAAATGATGAGAATCAACAACACAGAAGGTAAAGCATTAATAAAGATACTGTGAGCATTAGGAATTCAAGCTACTACATACCATCAGGTTAGATTAAATTAGACATGAAATTTGTATATTTACCAGCAGCTCAGATATTTTAGGAAAATTTCACATAGACACTAAATGGCAGAAGAAGCATGTAGAGACCCAGTGGCTCTGGACAAAGGAGGATTACTAAATTAATTTCACTCGGATGCCACCGTCTGCAATGTAGCAGAATTTCAGTAATTGAAATACAAATGCTTATCACTTTTTAAAGATGAAATATTTATCATGCGGGACAATTGTACCTGTGAGTGTAATTTTAATACAAATTTAATAAACCCTACATTTATACTTCTAGTACCTGCAACAGACCTGCTGAAAGAGTAGAAGGTGAGAAAACAGACGCTGTGCCCGGAAACTCACGGAACCAACAGCTTGAAACGGAAAGTGATGATGATGGAGAAGATTTACCCGTCTTAGCAGAAGAAGATGCTAGTGACAGCAGCATGAGTGGAGATTACAGCGATATTAACTGGAAGCCAGAAAATGGTGATGACTCTTCATCATCAACCTTGAAAATGAAAAAGCAGAAGTTACTGCAACTTAGAGTCTGCTTCCTGAAGGACACCCAGACCGCTGTGCTCACAAAAACGGGTACATCTAAAAAGTGTAATTATGTGTTAGACACCCAGAAATGTAAAATAGGAGTTGGTGACCTAATTAAATTGGGCTTGTGTCTTTGTGTCAGCCTGTAAATATCCAGTGCAGAAGCTACGGTTTCCTCGTGGCCTGCAGGAGAAGGAGTTCTTGAATTTGCTGAGATCGACCTTCCCAGAGATTCCTGAAGGTAACCAGCCATTTGATGCCTTCCTGACTGACAAGTTAAGGAAGCTACAGCCACTGAAGGTGAAGACACTGACGCCAGAGGAGATCTCTAAGTCCATCAAGTCCACAGGGAAAGGAGGATCAGCACTTTACATTCGACTGAAGGTAGTTTTTGAGGCAGCTGCTTTTTTTCTCATTTGAGAAAAAACTGCAGATGCAGTTAAAACGTTTCAGAACGTTGCAAGATAATTTAAGCAAAAATTGCAACTAATTGGAAATAATTTGTTGAAATATTTGCAAAGCATATTCCTAATTGCACATGTTATGATAATATGTTCTCCAAGGTCAAAATTAACTATTTAAATCAAGAATCATCTTCCTCCGCAGAGAAACAACGAAGCCACCAGTGACATTCCTTCCATATCCACAAAAACAAATTCTGAAAACCTGCCACATGCAAGGTGAGTCTTAAAACCAGAGGACATTATCTCCAGAAGGAATGTTGATACTGTCAAAGCTGAATGTAACCAATGGAAGTCCTTATGTTCCACCTTTAGTTCCTCCAAAAGTCCTGTGGAAAAACTAAAAGACGATGAAGGAAAACACCAACAAATGGAAACAGGGGAAGTCGAGGAGGGAGAAGATTGTGGAATATCCGATTCAGATAAGGTTAGAGCGCTTTCTTCTGCCGACTGTGTATCTGAGAACGAAGATAATGGAGGTGATGAGGAGGTGGAAGAGGGCGAGAGTGATGCCGACTGGATACCAGACAAGAATGATGAAGGGCAGCAAGGGGAGAGTGACCCTGAACTGAAGTCATTAAAGGTGAAAAGAAAGCTGGGAATCAAACATTCAGGTGTCAACACGAAGAGAAGAAAAACGATCAAGTCTTCTCAAAGCACCGAGGCTAAAGCTATTGTGTCCTGTAAAGTCTGCGGATCTCTGTGTGGGTCGAGGAATATTTTGATTAAACACTCGTGGAGTCACGTGGACAGTCCAAAAAGGCTTTGTGGAGTTTGTGGAAATCATTCAGAGTCTTCAGAGGAGCTGAGGAGCCACCTTGAGAGCCACCTGAAAACACACACATGTAACATTTGTGGAAGGTTTTTCATCTGTGCTGTTGCTCTAAAAAGGCATGTGAAACTACACTCGGGAGAGAGACCGTTTAAATGTGATATGTGCCATAAAGCATACGTAAGTAAGTCTAGTTTGTTGGCTCATCGCTGGAAACATGTGGAAGATAAACCACACAAATGTGATATTTGTCATCGATCTTTTGGTGAAAAACAGCAGTTGATGGTTCACAACATGATCCACACAGGTGAGAAGCCTTACTGCTGTCTTGTGTGCAGTAAGTCCTTTGGTAATTTGAGGTCTTTATCTTTACATAAGTTAAGTCACTCTAGGGAAAAACATTATAGCTGTCAGGTTTGCGAGAAGCCGTTTGTATCAGTGCAAGCACTGAGAGAACATCAGAAAATTCACACGGCCAGAGAAAAAAGTTACCTCTGTGACGTTTGCTGCAAGACGTTCTATACAAAAAGCGAGTTAAATGTTCACCTGAAAACACACAGCAATGAGAAGATCTTGTGCACTGAATGTGGAAAGGGGTTGTCTACTCTTTCAGCTCTGAAGAGACACATGATAATCCACAGCGGGGAGAGGCCGTACAGCTGCTCCGAGTGTGGACGAGCCTTCAACTCCAGGAGTACTCTCAATTTCCATAAGAGAACTCATTCAGGGGAAAAAAGGTTCGTCTGCAGCATTTGTGGGAAAGCGTGTCCTCGCCTGGAACACCTGAAGGTCCACATGAGGACGCACAATGGAGAGAGACCCTACCAGTGTACTGTCTGTCACAAAGCCTTTACTCAGAGCCACTGTCTGAAAAAACACATGAAGAGCCACCAAGGGGAGGAGCAGTCCGCAGTGGATGGACTGAAGTCCTGAAAGACTAAAGTGCCTTTTGTTTCTCGATTAATGATTGAGGCGTCCATCACATGAACAATATGTGTTTTATAATGAGGAGAGTCCTGTAGCTTTTTTAAAAAAAAATCATACGGCATATTAGTACAGACAAGAACCAGACCATCATCTTTGACGTTTATCCTCTTCAGGATCGTGGTGGGGCTGGAGCTTATCCCAGCTATTACTGGGCGAGAGGCGAGATCCACCCTAGACATGTCTCCTGTCTGTCTCAGGGCTCCTGGTTATAAATGCTATTTTGGGCCAGTAAATTGAGGAGATTTCTAGAAATATAGTTCCCCTTTGAAAGTGTTTGCAGCCTGCGGCACAAACCTGAAACACTTCTACAATATTTTCTCCTTTGAATTGTCCCCCAGAATTTTTGTTTTAGTCAAAAAAACACCTAGGTTCATATTATTTGTCTTAAGGTGAAACAAGAAATACTGTATTGTGACTGAAAAGGGGAGAAGCATACCTAGAGTTGTATCTTTATTAACAAATAAACAAATACAAGAATCCATCTTTATTGTCATTATTGAGTTTGGTCTTTCTCTTTCTTGTTTTTGTTAGGCGAGGAGAATACTTCAACTAATGAGAGTTAGCTTTGGGAACAAATGCTTTAAAGAATGAAAACAAAATTCTGTACTAGACATTGGTTGGAAAAAATGGAACATATCTCGGATGTGAGAAAAAACGTGTAGTTACAAAAATACTTCCGGATCAGTTGATCACCATGGAAACGATAGTGAGGGGGCGTGCACGTCATGTTCATAGATTGTTATGTATGATAGATATAGGTTGTTGGTTGGGCAATATGTGCCTTAAAGTTCTCGACAGTAAACTTGGGTGTCTCCTAAATGCAGGAACCACGACGAGGACGCTGGACTTTCCCGTCCATGATAAAATCGTAGGCCGGCCAGCATCGTACCCGTGACGGGGTCCGAGGTCCGGCATGTTTTCTCTTCACGGATGTGAAAACTGTATAAGACTTAATAGTTTTTGTATTTGTAGCAGAGCTATAAATAAAGCTCTGTTGGCTTTTCCATGGCAACCACAACCCGGAAGCATTATTTACTATGAAAACGTCTCGCAGAAATTCATTTTTGTTGAACATATTTTTTCCTAACGTTCCGAAAACAACTTTTCAAGATGTCGCGAAAATGTGTATTTAATTTTTCCCAAACATCATTTTTATCCGCATCATGTTGAAGTTCTCGTTCTTTTACAGTAGATTTGTTGCGGTGTAGCGCAAAATCCGGACTCTTTCCGTCATTGTTAGCTCACCGGACCTTTTCTTTTCCACTCGTGTTTCTAGTCGGAATGTGTTTGTGTATGCGCCAGCTCCCGCGCCAAACCTTCCCCGCCTGTTTCCTCCAGCAACAACAGTGCCGATGCCCAGCTGGATCCGCGGCACCGCCATGGAGCTGGAGACCGTCGTCAGTCTGTCCAAAGTGGAGATTCTGCGAGGAATCATCACCGAGAAACTCACCACGGCCGCGCAGGAAATCTTCGCGGTGGTCGAGAGAACTGTAGCCGGCTACGAGGAGGAGGCTTCGGGATTCAGGCAGGAGATCGACCGGCAGAGGAGGCAGCTGGACGTGGTCCTTCAGCCGGAGATCAAAGTGGAGACAACAGGTTGGTCCAACACGAAGTTAGGCCGTTGTCCTCATTGTTTGGAGGACGCGGCTAATCCGGCTTAGAAAAGTGTCGGTTCGCCAACGGTAAAACGCACAACAACTGATGCCCAAGCTCGACCTGCTTTCAAACATCTCAGTGAGTTCAGTGTTTCTGTTTTAACGTCTTTCCACTTTCCCAGAACGTGGGTTTTCTGTAGCTGTTAGCATTCAGGGGAGGCAAAAGATTCATACTCATGTAGTCCTGAAAATAGAAAGACAGGAAGCAAATCTGTGAGTAATTTAATCACCACAGACTGAGACAATCCAAATAATAATTCTTTAAACTAAGACGTTTTTGTTCCTTGTTCAGATGAAGAACAGCTGTCCCCCATCTTTGAACCCGTACAAGAGGAGGCGACGAGAGGAGGTGATCTTTCTGAAGATGAAAACCAGCACAAATATGAGCCAAGTATGAATGACAACACTTTAATACATACCAACAAAATGAACTCAAATCAGGAATGAAATACATTTGTGTTCATATTGTCCGAGACGTCGGTGAATTATTTCATATAACTTGTTTTAAAACCACTAATAATGCCAAGGTTATTATATACAATAATATTTAAAGTGTTAGTTTACCAAAGAAATACATATAGACCTATTACAACAGTTTAACAGTTTAATCATTATCAATATTTAATATAATCCAGTTTTTTTTATGTTATGTAATATTTCAAAAAAGTAATTACAGTCATCAGTTATTTTCTCAAGAAACGTCAACTAGCAAATCAAAAGTCCCGACATGCAACTACGTTACCATAGCAACAGTTTACTATAGTCGAGAGCAGGGGCAGTGGATTCCCAGCAAACCCTGGACGAGCCACTGCTGATGACGACGATCGAGTGTGTTTCAACGATCTGAGGGTTGTGCTGCGATAGTTGGAAAACAATCAGGCCTGTGACCCTCGACCCCGGAACATCAATTAATTCATTATAATTACAACACCCACAGTAAATAAGAATCATTTCAGTCATCACTGAATGTTTACACTCGTGTAATAATACTTGAGTACAAAAAGCACAGACTTTTACAACAGGATTTGTATTTAGTGTCATATTGAGGATAAATAGCTAAATGAAAATCATTTCTTTTTAAAACTAAATTAAGGTGACTTTAATATTTGAAGCATGAAGCCAACCATAACCACCTTTTTTTCCCCCTTTGTCTGGGGCAATTGACCTGGTTTAACTGGGAACCATTTTTGTGCAGGTGAAGGTTTCATCTACACCACTGAAGAGGAGCACGACGGGGGGGTGGAGGAGCAACTTGTACTGAGCACCGCCCAAAATCAGGAACCTGTCACAGAGTCGGATTATGAACCAGCATCAAGGTTAGAAGCAACAGTTCCTCTAAGTCTCCAAAACTGTGTGGATACACACTGTCGGTGGATACACACTTTTGTTCTGTCTGTTTTTCCTGATGATGCAGTGATTGTAGCTTGTGAACTACTATTGTGTTTATGACTTCTCCCGTTTAGGTTGTTGCCTCCCGTAGTTGAGTCTAACAGGAACAGTGCGGGCAGACAACGGGTAATGAAACCAAAGAACCAAATACAGCTCAGAATCCGCATCCTGGAGGACTCTCAGATTGAAGTTCTGTCACTCAGTGGTGAGTTTGAAGCAGTTCACATGTCCAGAGAGAACATGTAGTGAAGGGTTCCAGAGCTGCCTGTCACAGGGGGCAGAGGGTTCCTCACGCTAGTTCATCCAGACAATGAATTAACTTTGTTTGTGCAGTGAGTAACTGTCCACATACAGTCAGGGCAGCCAAGTATCTCTGATTCACCGTCTGTTTCTTCTGTTTCAGTGTATAAGAAGTATCCGCTTCATGAGCTGCAGTGTCCCTCTGGTCTACAGGAGACAGACTTCCTGAACCTGCTAAGATCCACATACCCTCAGCTGGCTCCACATAAACAGTTTGAGTTCTTCCTGACTGATCACACCCGAAGATTACAGCCTCTGAAAGTAAAGACGCTGACGCCAGAGGAGATCGTCTCCACCCTCAAGTCATCAGGAGCAGGCAACTCAGCCCTCTACATCCAGCTGAAGGTAGTTTGTCTGGCTGATGAAAACGTGTATGAGAGGAAACTGTTTATACTGCCCGCACAGGGTTTATGAACACAGGCCTTAAATTCAAACGAGAGTAACAAAAACTGAACTTTAGAGGTTGTAGTTTTAATGGAACTCCTGCAGAGCTCCCTCCATAAAATGTAATTATAAAGATTTTGTTTCATATTAGAGAGAATCCAATCTTACCCAAACTAAAACCACCGAAAGTAAAGTGAAAATGTTTGAACTTGCATCTAGTTGCAGCAGTAGTGTTAAAAATATTGTGTTTTTGATGGAAATCTGATGTAATTTCAGACACAGGAGGAGCCCCGAGCCAGTGATGACAGCGTTCCTCCATCACAAAGAACAGCTGCTGCCGATTCTGAATCCACCTCTGATCAATCCGTACCACACACAGGGTACTTAAACTCCTGACATGAAATAAAATACTTGCCAAAAACAACAAACCAGAAATACATTAGTAGACATGGATACTCTGACGACAAAATACTGACAACAGGTTTAATCGCTGCTTCTGAAGCCCATGTTTCAGGTTATTGCCGAGCACAGTTTCTCGTGGCAGGAGGAAGCGCCGCAGACGTCAGAACATTGAGCCACAGGCGCACATAAATCTCAGGATCCGGATCCTGGAGGACTCGCAAATTCATTTGGTCTCATGCAATGGTAATTTTCACATTTACTAACTGTACATGGGTATTAAGGAACTTTTTGTATCTTAATTATTATTTTTCAGTATAGATTTACTTAGAGGCCTCCTCTGTTGCCCAACACTACCACAGTCTGATCTGCACAGCTCCACTCGAGCAGTTGGCATTGAGGGTCTTGCTTAAGTCGATAAGCTAACGGTTGATAAAGGTTCGGGGCAGACGCATGAAGTGAGCTCAGCATCATCCACCAAACCTGGCAACGAAATTCCATAATTACATCACTAAAGCTGGTGCGTGGCACTATCAGTTAACAAAACTCTGCTTTATATGAGACTAATTCCTTGTTCATTCATGGTTTATTGGTTGGACCAAAACCTAAAGACCTAACACATCAGGAAGATGTCAGTACACATGGAACTGCCTAGTTTGGAATTACCTTTTTCTTTTTAAGCAGCTGGTCAAGTGCACCCACTACCTGCATGCAGTGTTCTTTTTCTGGGACGCTGCTCAAACCCCATGGGTGCCCCTGGTTATGGCTGGTGCGTCGAGCGGGGGCGTGCGTCGAGCGGGGACGTACCTCTCACCATTTGAAACTTTGCAGTTTTCAGATGCACCAACCCTGGGAAACTCATTTGCAGCCATGAGAACTCAAGGATGTAGAAGAACAGTTGGTGACCATCATCATCCATCACAGATTCCACCAATTGGAGTATTCATTTTCATAAAAAAAACAACATTACCACCTCCTCTCCTGCTGACGAAGACATCGGCATTATTAATAACGTTGTCTACGGTTGCGGTCACAGCCCAGCTTTCAACGTGTATAACGTCATCCCACCTGTGCGACCACATCAACTGGATATCTAGCATAACTTTAAAATGTTGTCTTTGTGTTTCAGTTCTTAGGCAGTACCTTTGTACAAGCTGCAGTTTCCTTGTGGTCTAGAGGAGGCAGACTTCCTGTGTCTCCTGAGGGCCACCTTCCCTCAGCTGGCTGCACATGAACCTTTTGACATCTTCATAACTAACCACAGTAAGAGATTACAACCTCTGAAAGTTAACACAATGACACCAGAAGAGCTCTACAGTAACATCCGGTCTGTTGGGAATTCGGCTCTCTACATCCGACTAAAGGTACTTGAAAAAGTTGATTTGCTAGAATAGATTTTATTTCTGCCATCTCAAGCTCGTCTTACGTTTGTCTGTGTCTCCTACAGTAATTTAACCTATTTATTTCCCTTTTATCTTCTTTTAGTCTCCTGAGGAACTCTGGTCCCCAAATAAACATAATAATCTCCTGGAAAGAAATGACGCTGCTGGTAAAGATACTTCATCCACTTCTGATCAGACCAGACTCAGCTCAAGGTAAATCAGACACTGTCAACTGCTGCTGTAAAGGCTCGTCCTTAATATCATCAGCAATTTTAACCTGTAGGATAAAAAGAACAAATATTTTCTGTCTCCCTTGTTAACAAAGCTGCTCATCTCCATCCATATTGTTGCCCAGAGTGAAGTCTGACAGGAGGCCTGGCAAACCTCAGATCAGTAAACCTCAGGACCCTATAGACCTCAAGATCCGGGTCCTGGATGATTCACACATCCACGTGCTGACAAGCAAAGGTAATTTAAATTTGAGTATTTTATGAATCTCTTTAGTTTTTGTCCTTTTGTACTTATTTAGTGTCTTTTGTGCTTTTTCTGGTAATGTTGTGTATCTATATTATTATTATGTTTTTTTATGTTTATTTGTATCATTTTATGGTGATTTTTTTTCTCTGATTTTTTTTTTTGTCTGTTGTCATTTGAGTTGCCCTCAGCTTTAGTCATTTTGTCTATTTCAGGTTGTTTTAAATCTCTTTGTAGTCCTGTCCTACACTTGATGAACAGTTTCAGTTTTATGTATTTGCTTTACTGAATCTTTCTGGCTTTTACCAGCTTTTAAGAAGTACCCAGTGCAGGAGCTGCAGTGTCCTCCAGGTCTTCAGGAGGAAGACTTTTTGAACCTACTGAAATCCACCTTTCCACAGCTGGCTGAAGATAAACCTATTGAGATCTGTACAATAGACAAAACAAAGAGACTCCACCCTCTGAAAGTCAACACACTGACACCAGAGGAGATTTACGGGACATTCAAGTTCAACAAACCTTCTACCATCTTTGTCAGACTCAAGGTACTTGGATTTTTGTTTCTGTGCCATTAAGTTTAGTTTGCTCTGGACCTTTACACTTTCCCCAGATTGATTCAGAGGAACAATTAGATATGCAGCGATGAGTTGGTCGAGTCAACAAAACAGATAATAGTCAAAACCAGCAGCCATTTTGGAAAAAATTAACCACGCTAATAATACTGCTCAGCTTACCCGTGGGAGGTATTAGCCACAATTTTTTCCCAGTCTGTTTGTGTGTCTGAGTGTTCGTGTCCTGAAGATTATTGTGTGTACTTATTACATAAGCAAAGAAGGTTTCTCAAAACTCTTTTGAAAATCTGAAATTTGTTAAACTCTTCCAGGCACAAGAGGAAGCTAAGTTAAGTGTAGAAGATTTTCTGCAGAGAACAGTTGATCCAGCTAAATATTTTCCTTCAACTTCTGACCATACTGGACTGCACAATGGGTAAGTCAGGAGAATCAACTCTGGAATTACAATGAACAATTATAACATTTAAAACTCAGAAAATACAACAGGTTAATGTTGTCTCTTTTGGAAAAAGTGCATTAATCTGCCTCTCTAATCTTTGTTGCCAGGATCAGTGTTCAACAAAAAGACAACTCACAGCGAATAAACACTGAAGCTGAAGGTACTGATCACGAGTCAGGCAGTCTCTGGTCCCTGCAGTCTCTTATTCCTTCTGAGAGCGAAAATGATGGAGAGGAGACGAGTGATAGAGATGATAACTGGAAACAAGGGACAGGGGTGCAAATCTGAAGAACGGTGAATCTGAGAACGTGGGAAAGCAGCAACCGGCCAAACGTTCGAATGTCAAAACAATGAGAAGCAAACAGACACAGTCAAAGGGGACTGAGAACGGTGAGGCTACTCTCTCCTGTAAAGTCTGCAAAATTCTGCGTGGGTCAATGAAAATGCTGGTTAAACACGCCTGGAGTCATGTGGATGATCCAGAAGGGCGATGTGGAGTTTGTGGGGAACGTTCCAAGGAGCTGAAAAGTCACCTGCAGACTTATCTGAAAACTCACAGCTGCGACATCTGTGGAAAATCTTTCATTTCCAACAATGGCCTGAAGGGACACATCGCTCGACACAAAAAAAAGAGACTCCACAATTGTGAGATTTGCCACAAAGTCTTCGCCAACGCATTTGCATTAAGAGGTCACAAGTGGGTCCATTCGGTGGATAAATCACACAGATGTGGTATCTGTCAGAAAGCATGTGTTTCACGGATAAGTCTGAAACATCACATGGCGACGCATTCAGACAAGTCTTTGACCGACATCACATGCAGGAAATCTTTTGGCAACCTAGAAACTTTATCCAGGCACATGGTGAGTCACTCAAATTACACAGACATCAGAGGAAAACCATACACCTGCAACATCTGCAGCTGGCGTTTTCACACCAACAAGAAGCTACAGATCCATTTGAGAAGCCACAGCAGAGAGAGGCCATACGCTTGCACTAAATGTGATAAGCAGTTCATAGCTAAGGCCCACCTGGTCATTCACATGAGGCTCCACACTGGGCAGAAACCCTACAAATGTCCTGTCTGTGACAAAGCCTTTAGTCAGAGCCACTGTGTAAAGCGACACATGAAGACGCACAAGGTGGAAGAAAACTCGTCTACAGATGGATCAGATTAGTGGAGCTGTAAAACACTTTTAATCAGGGCTTTTGCAGTGCTCATCAAAATGAGGCTTTGTAATAGAAAGTGATTGAATCCCTTTAACAGTACAATTTAAGTATGACAGAAAACAAGACACAACAATATAAGTGTTTATTTTAAGGTTTCCTCGACCCATGTGTGGGTTAGTGAAGACCAGATTCACTGTAAAGTAACTGTAGTATTTCTAGATTGACCGTCACAGTAAAAGACTGTAGCGACACGAGATGGAAAAAACCCAACAAAGACAAAGTGATGCCAATAGTTCACAAAGACAAAACGGCCGCTGGGCTTCATTTCTATCAAAATGACCTTAAATATACAGATTTACTGCAAAAGGACTGAAATCAACTTTAAAGATAATCCTTGTGATATGCAGAATTTTCCCAGGCATAGTTTGACAGAAAAAAAGGGACCTAAAATTCTTCAACAATATACAAAAATACCACAGAGACTCATTGTGGTAGTAATAATAACTAATATCTAGATCTGTGCAAGAAAATATTTTCAAGACATTTTGTAAGGTTTTGATATCCTGTGTCTTTTTTGAGAAAACTAAATTCAGTATTTCTAAAGACCTGCTGAAGCCATGGTGACACATAAATACTCAGTTTCACAGGACCTGAGGTGATTTACGTCTTTTGAGGAGCTGGGCCACGAGAATGTGCTGGATTGGTTATTTATTTCAGCCAACAGATTTGTAAAATATTTAACTTTAAATTTTAATTCTGTCAAATGTTTTGAAAAAACAACTGTGGTGCCTGATATGTAAATAATATTCTATATTTATGTTTCTATCACCCCCCCAACACCACCTCACAAAGACACTGCATCACTTTTAAAAATGCTCCCTAATTTCATTTTTTTTTAAATAGCTGTTGTTTTATAAATCAGACTATTTTCCTTTGGTGATCTATGAAGTATTCTGAGCAGCACTGTGGTGTCCGTTAACTAAAGCCAGTGTTAGTTTGAATTTGCACATGAGATTGGTTGACTATAAAATATATCACAAGTATTTTAAACACACAATAAGTGAGAGTCTGTTTTATGCTGCACATTTAAAAACACCAGAAAGGTGTTTTGCGGTAAATTTGAAGTAGAAAACATTCCTGAGTTAGCCGTTATACAGTAGTTTACACTTGAGTTGCACACGATACAGGGAAACTAGACCCCAAATAAGTTTTGTTTAAGTCCTAGATTTTGTGAAAAAATGTAATTGAAATGTTTTCACCATAATTCATATTCTTATTTGATGTTTTGCCCTTCATACAAAAACATACAAATACTTGTAAAAATATCAGGCAAACAGGCTTCTTTGTGTTCTCACAGAAATGTAAGTGTGAACATACAGCCACAAAAAATAGTTTTAAGTTCTGTTTACTGAGTGAATAAAGTTTACTACTCACTTTAAATCTTTTGACTTTAGATTAATGCTCCAAAAAAGATGTCTTTAGTCATGATTTTTTGATAAATCAAAAAGTTTTATAATTACTTTTTATTAAGAATTTATTGCAAGTGTTTGTCAGATATCGTGTGATATAGTTTTATTGTTTCAAAACACAGAGAACAGAGATGGAGATTGTTTGTTTATTGTGAAAGTTTTTGTACTGTTAGGTTGTTTTGGTGTTGTACTTTTTCCTACACATTTTTGTCAAGTGTTCTCATATTTCAGTAGCATCATGTTGTGTTTCTATTTTTATCTATGTTTGGATCTAAATTAAATATGAAAATATAAAACCTTTTTCTATTTGAGTAACTATTGCATTTAAACCTGATTGGACTAAAGGGATGCCACATTACACAACCCCATTAGAAGTTAGCAGTTCCTCCTTATCACAGTGTTCAAATGGATCAAAGAAATACATTGGAAAAATTGTTACCAAATATCCACAGAAAAATAAATATAGGCACAAAATACAGAAAATCGAGGTGTGTGATTAATGACAAATGCAGAAAAATATATTTTTTGTATGTGTTCCGTTTTAAACTATTAAAATCCCTTAAAATAATGTGAGTTCAGTCTGAGAAGACATCAGTTCAGAGGCCTAATGATCGAACCCACAATCTGCCCCAAGGTTTATCTGCTGATAGATTCCCAGTCTGACACAATGCGCGGCAAATACTCTGATCATCGAAGAAAAATATCTGTAGTGTTTAGCAATGAATGTGGATTTGACATGAAACAAGATGTCCCCTCTTCATTCTGAGACCCTCTACATTGTTGACATATAAACCTGTGGTCCATGGGTTTGTCAAATGTCTCATCCATTGGTTGATATTGATGAGTCATTTTAAGTGACATTTGCCTTTGAAATATGTTATCGGTCAAAATGAATCCTAAAAATGTTTGGTTTCATGATGCTTGTAACCAGAAAGGAGAACGTACAGTTCTGTAAACACTGAAAGGCAAAGAAAAATGGTTATGGTTGACTCTAGTATTAATTAAACTATACATCGTATGTGTATTTGAGGTAATTAAAATAGTTAAGAAATATCCACCCAAAATACAATAAACATAATATGTATTTATTAAATAATTTTGTTTAATTGTTAATGAAATGTATCTGCTACAGTTTTAAAGTGACTTCTTTACTTTGTGTACACAGTGTAAAATGACAAAGATTATTTATGTTTATGATAATGACAGAGATATAAAGGTAAATGTCTTTTTGTGCAACAAAATGGCGTAAAGAGCAGTTTGGCGCCACCATCCGGCCAATGAAAGATCGGAGGAAGTTGTGTATGTCATTGTGTCTTTTGTATAAAGATTTTAATTTTCCATCTCTACCAGCATTTCCGTCCAAAAACCGGACCACGGTGTCAAACCGAAGGCTGCGTTTCTTCATACGGAACTGTTTCACCTGCGCTCCTCGTTTCCGGTCGGACCGCTTCTGTAGCTGCACGTCACTCCGGAAAAACACCTCCGCTGCAAAGGTGAGCTGCCTGAAAACACCGTGTGTCCGAGGCAGCGAGTCGGTCATGTTTTACTGGATGAAGAGGAGCAGCGGCGGCTCCGAGCCGCTCGACGGCCTCGGGGACATGTCCAAGGCGGAAATACTCCGAGGCATCGTCACCGAGAAACTGGCGACGGCCGCGCAGGAGATTTTAGCGGTGGTCGAGAGAACCGTGGCCGGCTACGAGGAGGAGGCGACGGGCTTCCGACGGGAGATCGACCGGCAGAGGAGGCAGCTGGAACTCCTGCAGCCCCGGGTGAGAATAGAGCAAAGAGGTCAGTGGCTACGGGAGCGAATATGAATCACAAGCTTTCCGTCCAATTATTAGGTCAACAACCCCGAACTTGGAAAATAAAGCTACTAACGTTCCTTTGCTCGTTGGCAGATGCACATATTTCACATTACAGTTCCTGAAGGCTTTTACAGCTGTTCGTAATGTTGTGAACTATCTGCACACAAAACATGTCGAACGTTTGTAAAGTGAGTCAGATGTTCCAGTGGGTTCACAGGCCGAAAGTGAGTCCCAGTAAGAAGCCACAAGGTCATAGCAGATCTGCTTTACAGGCTCAGACACAGAGACGACGTCAAAAAGCTTGGTTCCAGCAGCTTTGTCTGACTTTCCCTTTAACAGTCAAAGGCCTGAGCTCCAAGCTGCACAGCCATGAGGTGGTTGTCGTGAGTGAGGAAGAAGATGAGAACCAGCTGTGCAAACAGCAGCAAGGTATGTTTTCATTTTACACCTGTAAAATAGCTGGGTAGATCTAAAACTGAGCCACATCTCATATTTGTTGCTCTTAGGTTTATGTGTCATTTCTCTTTCTAATTACAGGTAAACACGTAGGCTACAGTAACAAATTAAAACAAATGCTTGATAGGATATGTTTGATTTGAGAAAATGTTTATTGTGTAACAAAATATTTCCTAGAATGTGTTAAGTACTTATGTATCATCCTTTATATATTTGGAGGATCCATAGTCGGAATGAAAAACATCAAAACGCCCTGTCAATTTCAGTTTTTAACAGAAGGAATAAATTGTGTTTAAGACATAATGTTGAGCTTAAGCATTTACTTATTTAATTTGTTGATTTGTAGAAAATGCATTTTGGTTCCTCCTGGGCTTAAACCTTTCACACTGATTAGCTTTCGTGCAGTAACAAAACAGGAATGTATTTACCTCTGAATTTATTTTTTCCCTCTTAGAACAAATAACGTGTCACTATGCAGATGATGCGTTGCTGTTCATACACAGAATCATTGGTGACTGTGATTTATGTTGAAGATACACTCACACACTCAAAATGAATCAAATGGTTGAATGGGACTTTCGATCCAATCTCAACCTATGTCCAGTTGTGGAAGACACTGGGAGTCTGGGCCTCCTGTGGTTTGATGATGATGATGATGATGACAATGAAGATGTTGGTGAAAATACAGAGAAGCAGCAGCAGCCATCAGTCCAACCACCAACAGGTTCCAGACAGAAACGAGAAGACCAGAAGGACCCAGATTATCAAATACCATCAAGGTTACAAATCCCACTACTAACTTGAGCATATGATTTATTACATATATATGGCCAAAAGTATGTGGATACATGTGGTCTGCTTTTGCTTTTTTTTCATTTGCAATGAAGAAAAATCTCTATGTTGCAGCAAACAATGATATTTTATACAAAAGTAGTTTTTCCAACAGCTTATCTCCCCAGATAACATAACACGCATGTCTTTGGACTGTGAGAAGAAAACTGGGTACCTGGAGGAAACCCAATATTTAAAATGATAAATTATATTGCAAAGTAGGTCTGGTCTTGTCTTTCACTCCTATTTTAGGCCCAAAAGAGTTGAAGACATGCTAACACAACAGGTGACACAAATTACAAGGCAGCAAAAATCTAAAGCATCAAAGTAAAGCCCTATCAAAGAAGTGTTTCTGTTTCATGAGATCCAAGTATGAGAAAGAGACAGAAAGATTTTTTGTTTAGTTTTTTTTTTAAGTGCAAAGGAAGATGTGGAAGAGTTCTGTTTTCAGCAGTGTTTGAATTATTGTGAATGAGGACGCTGAGCATGAGTTTGGCAGCTCATTCCACCATGGTGGGAGTGCTGCCGCGTGTTGGATCATCTGCAGGGGTTTGGTCATGCATGTAACCCCATCAACAGTGGGTTCCAGTAATCAAACTGCTTAACTAACTTTAAAACAACAAACCTAATAGCGGCCCAAAGAATTTGAAGTAACTCCATCTTGAGCAGCTACAACATTACAATTGTTCCTCGTTTTTAATAGAGACTCTAATAAAAGTCTCGTGTCCACATACGTTTGGCCAGAAGGTTTATCTGTAACACTGCAGTTCTTTCTGAACAGTAATGGAGAGTCACAGTAACAATAATTAATTAACATTAATCTCCATCTTCCAGGTCCTTTTCCCCGAGAGTTCGGTCTGACAGGAGGAGGCCTGGTAGACCTCGATCCAGTGACACAGAGAATCATTTAGACCTCAGAATCCGCATCCTGGAGGACTGTCAGGTTGACATCCTGTCAAAAAGTGGTACGTTCAAACACGTGCATTAACAGAAGTCTGGTTTACAGAACAAAAGTTTAGATTTTTAACTTCAGAACAAACATTTGCGTGTTCCAGTTTTTAAGAAATGTCCGGTGCAGGAGCTGCAGTGTCCTTGTGGTCTGGAGGAGGCAGACTTCCTTAACCTGCTGAGGTCCACCTTCCCTCAGCTGGCTGCTGATAAACCCTTTGACGTCTTCACGTCAGACAGAAGCAAAGGCTACATCCTCTGAGAGTAAAGACGCTGACACCAGAGGAGGTCTGCAGGGCCATCAGGTCCAGTGGAGCAGGAAACTCCGCCCTCTACATCCGACTGAAGGTAGTTTGATTTACAATCTTCCGGTCCAGAACCTTGTCCTTTTAATAAAGTTAAGCAGTTTATCATGTCTGTTTGGGATCTTCTTTAGGCAGGAGACGATCTCCAGACCAGCGGCGAAGAACTTTGTCCTCCACAGGCCCAGGACAGGACTGCCGGTGATCCTCAGTCCAGCTCGGCCACCGTCTCAACTGATCAAACTGAAATGTACACGGGGTAACGAAAAACAACAGAGGGCACTGGTGACAGTGGTGGTGGTGCTACTTTGTCCCCTCACTTTTGTAGGATGAATTTTTAACATTTGTTCCACATTGTTGCCCAGGGATCAGTCCGACAGGAGGAAGCGTGGCAGACCTCGGCTCGGTCAGGAACCGACTCACCACTACTTCAAAATGTGTGTGCTGGAGGACTCCCAGTCAGACGTAGTCTCAAAAAATGGTAACTTTGAAAGATGTAAATGGATCAACGCGGTAACAATATTTAATCGTTTTTAAATGTTGATTGTTAAAGGGTAACTTGTAGTCTGTGGTGGCTCTTTCTCTCTTGCAGTGTTCAGTGTCAAATCCTTAATGCAGGAAGTTAAGTGTCCTCGTGGTCTGCAGGAGGCGGACTTCCTGGACCTGCTGAGGTCCACCTTCCCTCAGCTGGCTGGAGACAATCGACCTTTAGATGTATTCAAGGCGGACAGAGGAAGGAAACTACAGAGGCTCCGTTTACAGACTCTAACACCAGCAGAAATCTATAGGACCATGAAGTCCACCGGAGCGCACAACTCAGCCGTCTACATCCGGCTCAAGGTAGACGACGTCGGCCTAAAATAATAACTGTAGAGATTAATGTTTTGGTAATAATATTGGATAAATTGTGCAGGCATTTCATTTTTAATTCTGTTCATTTAATTTTAAGCTCTGTTCTAATTGTAAGGGCTCAAAAGTATTTGGAAAAACTAACAATAATTAATTGAATTGTTATTTTCAACACTTAGTAGCAAAAAATCAGCAATAGCACTTAGCTATACTTTAAAATAATAAAGATAATAGCACCTTAAGTTTCCTTAATTTATTGTAACTTATTAGTGTGTTGTTATGTTTATTATTTTGAGGTATTGTTGTCATGACCAGCACTTGGTTGCCTCACTTTTCTCTTTGATTCCATTAATATTGGGAATTTATCTCCAAGTAGCTAAATGTAGTCAGTTTGTAATATAAGGTAGCTGGTAAAATGATAATTGGTTTTGGGCGTTGCTGGGCAGTCACTAAGACGCTAATAATGAGCTTGTGTAATAAGTGTAAAGGTTTCATTTTATAATAAGGCATGTAAAAGTATGCCAGTAGTAGGTATTGACTTTTTTTATATAAGTTTTGTGATTTTCTTAAATGTTGTAGAGAACGGAGGAAGAGGAGGATGAACTTTTACAGAGCGGCACAGTCACGGGTGATTCTCCATCCGCTGATACTGTGGGAATGAAAAGTGACGAAGCCAAACTAAGATCGAGGTAATTTTACAACAAATTCATAACCAACTAATTACTGTAAGACATTACACAAAATGTTAGAAGAATATATTCAAATGGTTATTTTATTCAAATGCTTGGAAGTCAGCTGATAATGTTCTTAAGACACAAATAATCTGGAAAACTTACATTTTACAGTTGAAATACATTCTCATCTCTGTAGGGCTGTTACTTTTCAACAGAATTTAGTAAACAGGTGAAAAGTTGCTTCAAATGTTTTTCAGATGCAAAAATGTTAATCTATTTAATTTTCAACAATTAAAGCTAACACAGACCTTTTTGTGTTCATTTTAATCCACATTTTATATACATTTACCTTTTGTGTCATCTTCAGAGCCTTGTTGCTGATTTGTCAGTTAGCAGATGCTTTGTTTTTTCTAAGAAAGGGACATTTTGAAACAGTGAGAGGCCTAAATTATAGAACTGAGACACTGATGAAATAATAACGCTACATCTGAATAACTGGTGTGTGCTGGTGTCTCACTGTTTTCCAATAGCCAAATAAATAGTAAGTATTGTGAGTATGTCTCCATTGTCATATTAAGGACTGATTAACTAACATCACTGATTTCCAGCTGTCTGCTTCTAAGTGATGTCCTCTGCCGTGTACTCCTCTGAGTTAAACCATAAGCAAAGATTTGAAAATCTGTTGAGATCAGTTATGTATGTTAATAATGAATTTGCAGTAATGTTTAATCTGCTCCACACCAGCACTCAAATGGTAACAGTGTGTTTGTTCTGTCCCGCAGGTCAACATCCCAACAACGGGATGCGGGAACCGAGGAAGCTGGTGATGAAGATGCTGCTGAGAGCGAAGTGGAGGGTGAGGCGGGCGATGGAGATGATGACTGGAAACCAGATCCTGATCCACCGAAGATGATGAGACGAGGGCCCAGAACATTTAGTGTGGAGAACAGTAAAACGCCCTGTAAAGTCTGTGGGGTTTGGTACAGGGTGCTGGGCAGCTTGATCAAACACGCCTGGAGTCACGTGGATGAACAGCAGTGCATGTGTGGAGTGTGTGGAGAACATTTCGAATCTGCGGAAGAGTTAAAAACACACATTAGAAACTACCAGAAAACTCACGACTGTTCATACTGCGGGAAGTCTTTTTTCACCATCACTGGCCTGAACAGCCATACCACCCTGCACACGGGAAACAGGCCGTTTAAGTGTGACGATTGCCACAAAACCTTTCCTCACTTGTCCAGCTTGACTGCGCACCGATGGGTCCACGTGGCGGACAAACCGCACAAATGTGACATCTGCCCGAAGGCGTTTGGTCTGAAGGCGCAGCTCAAAGCTCACAGCAAGATACACACAGGCAAAGAAAAGTACCACTGCAACATCTGTAGTAAAGCCTTTTACGACATCCGATCCTTGTCTCGCCACAAGGCCACTCACTCTGGGGAGAGACGGTACGGCTGTGAGATCTGCGGAAAGCGTTTCAAAATCCTTGGCACGCTCAAGTCACATGAGAAGATCCATACAGTCCGAGACCGGCCGTTTCTCTGCGACATATGCTGCAAAACCTTTGTGTCAAACTGCGGTTTAACAGCTCACATGAAAACACACAGCAACGTGAGGCCATTCCTCTGCATCATATGCAGCAAGGGCTTCATATCCAACGGCGAGCTGAGGGCTCACATGCGAGTTCACACCGGTGAGGCGCCGTACGGCTGCTCCGACTGTGGCCGCTTTTTTAAACGCAAGACTCACCTGAACAACCACGTCAGGAGCCATTTAGGCATCAAACTGTTCGTCTGTAGCGTTTGTGGGAAAGCATGCTCTCGTCAAGAACACCTGACGGTCCACATGCGGACCCACAACGGAGAGAGACCATACAAATGCACACTGTGTGACAAAGCCTTTACTCAGGGCCACTGTCTGAAAACACACATGAAGAGCCATCGGGCGGAAGACAGCCCATTCCTGAGTCCATCCACGTCCTAAAGGACTTTTGAATCTGCCTGCTCTGTGGATCTTTAGCTCCGATACTGAAATGTCGCTGATATAAATCATTCAACTAGTTTTAAACGGTATTTTAATCTTGGGTTCTTATGTAGTTACCTGTATTTAAACACTTTACATTTGAGATTCTTGGCTATATTCACATCAAAGGCATTCATTTTTATTTTATATATAAATATGTGTGTGTTTATACACACACACACACACGTACATGTATGTGTGTACGTATATACACACATATGTGTGTATATATACATGTATATATACATATTCATATAAACGTATATATAGGTGTATCTATACATAGATATGTGTGTGTGTACACACACACACACACATATATACGTATACACACACATATATATATACACACATATGTGTGTACACACATACATATGTTTGTGTGTATACACACATATACACATATAAACGTATATATAGGTGTATGTATACATACATACGTGTGTGTGTATATATAGTTGTGTGTATATACACACCTATATATATATATACACGTATAAATATACACACGTATATATACACATACATATGTGTGTGTATATGTATATATGTATGTATATATGATTATGTATATATATGTGTGTGTGTGTATATATTTTTGGGAAACTAACTTTAGTGTGAATGTAGATATAGCATTGTGAAATGAAAATCTTTGTGTATATTCATATATACTGAAAAAGTATTGTTACAGCTTTGATACCAAAATTCACGACACAGCCCTAGTTTCTACTGGCAAAACTAACGACAGTTTTGGTATCATAGCAGAGTTCAGCTAGTGCTGAAAATGTCACACGTTACAACTAATCTGGTCTGACAGCACGTCCACATTTTGTTGCAACACTGTCTGTGTAAGTACAGTTAAACCTCCTGTTGTAATTACTGCGATTTGTACGTCTCTCATGAATCTCTGTTAAACTGTTGTCTACGAGGTGAAGTTGTGGTGGTGCATCATGCTGATTATACTAAAAATGCTGCTTGTTGCATTAGCTTTATCTGGATTCATATTAATAGAATGTGTCTTACTTCTCATTCCACTGTTGCCGTTAAAACGCTCATAGTGAATGTTGCATTCAGAGCAAGTGGGAAATGGGGCATTAACTTAAAGTGAGCTTGAATCAACGCAATCAGCCCTTAGCTTGCTTAATAATGTCTCCTTCATTTTGTCAAAGATTTGTTTTTGATTGTGACATCAGAAATCTTCCAAATACCACGTGGTCCTGAACACAACATACGGTGCCTTAAAGCGCATGTTTACATCTGTGTCAAAATGAAGAACAATCTGCTTGACATCCTGTACTTCTGTGAACGAAGTGAGCCTGCTTGTTTGCGACTACATACACTGTGTGCGGCTAAAATAAACTAGATTCTGTGTAAAACACAAATCTCCTGTTTTTGTACAACATGGATTCTCTCATTTATCGTGTTGACTGCTGAGCCATTGAAAGTTGCCATCCAGCATGTGTTTGTGATTTAAGGCTTGTTGCTGACATGTGTCTACTAAATGACGTGAACCATGTACTTACCATGACAGTGCTGACGTCTGGTGGTCAGGGCAGCTCCAGCATGCCGTGTTCAGCCAGAATACGCTGAGTTTGTTTATGCACCAGTGTCAGAGCGTGGATAATGACGCGAAGGACGGGTGTAGCCTCCTGTTGGTTCTGAACACATACAAGCTGCAGAAAGTACTGCCTGTCCGGGAGAGCAAGGAAGACGAGCTCAGCGGCCTGACGGAGCATCCAGGGGTGGTGGGGGGCCAGTGCCACCCTGTAGGCCTCCCTGAAGGAAGAGCACAAAAACAGATACACAGATAAAACGCTCTATCCAAACTTGTTTTCTAAAGTCTGTGTTTGCAGTATAATATAAAACATTTTTGTGTCAAAAAATAAAATTAACTACAAAGAAAAAAACACTTTACTAAAGTACATTTGTGCACTGGGTAAATACAATAATAATTGTGATCATAAGTATGACTGGTTTTGAAGGTGATCCCTGGGTTCAAAAAGGATGTTTAAAAAATCTAATGCAGAATATATAGAAAAAGCTGAAAAGTCAAATTAGGTAAATTAAGTACTAATTTAGCTGGAGCTCAAATAAATATACAGTATAATATAGTAAGAGCTGAATAGTTTTTTGCCAAATAAATATCTCCAAATTTTTTTAAATTGACTTTTAAAGTCATGACAAGCATAACATTTAGGGAATTTTTGGGCAAAATGTTATTTGCTTGACAGAAAATAATTTAATACTTTAAACAATTAATTTAAGGGACTTTTCAAGAAAAACTCCATATTTGCTCGTTACAGCTCCACCAATCAGAAAATTAATTAACTTTAAAGGTGTTAAATGTTAATCTAACAATGTTTTAGGGTTGTTTTTTTTATTTCCAAATTTTCCACTGAGCTTCTGAAAATGCACATGTGATGAGGTATTCACCTGCTGAGCTCTCCGGGTGTTTTATACTGTCCGGCTGCATCTGGCCCTTCAGCCAAACCCTCCAACATCAGCTTCAACCACAGCAGAGATCGATGCAGACGCAGCAGTGTCCTGCAGCCTGAATTCGTGCGGCGGGAGAAGTCGACCAGGCCAGTTTTCAGCTCCATGTCCACCATGGATCGAACTGAACGATAGGCCTCCAGAGAAAAGTCAAGAAAATCAACTGTAAATTAGACCTTTTAATATTATTCAGGCTTGTTCAGTTCATAATTTTTCTGTCTCACCCCATCTTTCAGTCCAAATGATGCTGGAGTTTGTAGTCTGGAGTGTTCAGCTGGACCATGTTTCCCACGAGCCTCTGCGCTGTGTTTGACTGACAGCTCTCGTATGAGCACGACTTTTTCTTCCACCTTCTGAGAGAAGAAACTGACCATCGTCCCGAGAGACTTCATGAAACTGAGCGAGAAGAGAAGCAAGTTTTATGTCCCCAGAATTAAAAATCAGTGTTCACCTGAATTAGCCCTTCAGTAAAACAGGTTTTTACTTGAGCAGCTGATCCCAGCTCTGCAAGTACGGCTCCAGCAGGACGTCGTCATCTTCTGACAGACTGGATTTTAAATGCAGCAGCAGATGCCTGGCCTGAAATGACTGGCCTGGACACTCCTTTATGAGGGGTGGGGGTCCACCAGGATCTACCCACCCACCGAGGACCAGTGGAGGCTCGGGCTAAAGGAGAAAAGGTTTTATATAAACAAGTTTATGGCTCTTGTTAGACTCTTAGGGCTTAATATAAACCTGGAAACAACCAGAAAGCTCATAAATCAAATTCCGGCAAATTTCTTTGTGCAGAAATTCGACATCTTGACTTTAATTCATAGCAGCACACATTGAGGTGGGTTTGATCAAGTTGATTTGATTTAGATGATTAATTTAGGTCCTGGCAAGATTAGAAGTGCAAACATGTACTGGTCCTACCGTTGGACGGTAAAAATTCAAACATGGCTGCCAGGCGGTGCCACACTCTCTAACTCCACCCTGAGCTGAAGAAACAAAACATGTAGCCTTTGATGATTTTTTAAAATGTTTTTTCTATTTATTATTGACAGTATTACTACTGTGAACACTTTAGAATTTTTTCATTCTTAGATTTTTAAAATAAAGATCAAATTCTCACGCAAATTCTAAACCTAAAACAAGGAAACAAATGAACAAATGACTAAAAAGTTAATTTCACACTTTATTAAGACGATGATCAGGTTTGAGTCTGAGAGATCCTGCCTTGTTCAAAGAAAAGGAATCTGGGTCTGAACTGACAAAAGTCTGAATATGACAGCAAAGTTTTGAAGTGTATCGTGGTTCAAATATAGAAGATTTCTGAAGGCCTTAGAGGGAACAGTTGTTTTTGCTCTCTGGGCAAAAGATAGAGACTAAAGAAAATCTGAAGGGTTGGTTATTGAGTAAATGGAGAACCTTTAATACGACTGGAAATAGTCTAGGTAGTCACAAAGGAAGCACAGGGTAACGTCTGGGAAGCTGAAGACTACTACACTACTACCAGTGTTCATCAGGCCAAACATCAAGGGATCGACGAACAACTAAACAACCTTTGAGGAAAAGCCACTAGTTTCTACCAAAGATCATTGCTGCCAGTCCACAGTTTTTCAAGACCATGTGTATTAGCAAGAAAATACTGGATCATGGTTTAAGGAAATCCTGACAGTTGTGACATTAATCATATAGACAAGACAGTTCATGTAGGAAATAAACCAACATCCCAATCTGGAGAAGGAAAAGATGAGAATCTCTGAGCTGATGTACAGAGCTTTATAGCTGATGGTTCACATACTTTTGCCAAACATGTGTCTGTAAGACTGGATCATTTTCCTTAATAAATGAACGAATCTTATTTGCTGAACTGGGTTTCCTTCATTTCACATTTTAAATCATGTCACATAAACTTTAAAATACCTCTGTAAATGTAGTGAGGTGTCAAAAAGAATGAAATATACTAGAATAGTTTTAGATTTAATTTTACTGTAGAAAAACTGAATAAGCCAATGAGAGGAAGAGAGGTGGAGCCAACATGGCCGACCAGTCTCAGCGGCACTTACGTAGCCAGAAGGAGCTGATGAAGAGGAGCAGAGCCAACAGCAGCAGGTAACGAAGCAGAACTGTGCGTCTGAGGAAAACCATGGTGGTAAGGACAGAAGCACGCTATCGCCTCTCACACACACACACACACACACACACACACACACACACACAGCGTTTACAGGCCGCCCCTCTCAATCTCATGCTCTCCCTCTGTCTTTCCTTGGGGTTAAAGGTCGTTTCCTCGCTCACTCCCGCAGGTGTGAGCGGACGTACTACACACATCCTGATCTTTAGACTCCGTGTGGCTGTCCCTTATCTCCACTTTATCACACACACAATAATGAAACATCCATATTACAAACTTTAGATTCAAAGGCAGAAACAGTAACAAACAAAGCCCAACGCCTCTGCAGCTAAACACCGTAAAACTAATCAGCATCAGATGTTTTCATAACTACCACAAACCTAAAGTTTGTAACACGCACCTTCTTTCGGAGAGAAGAAAACCTGGCGATGTAAAAGTCACCAACCTTTCTATACCTGAGAAAAACCCTGAGGTTAAAATACATTTCTCAGCTGTTATGCTCTTTGTTGTGGGTCTATTTCTCTGGCAGGTGGTTCATTAATGACAAAAGCCTCCAGTGAGAAAACAATTTATTGATGGCAAACGGCACATTAGCACCTGAAAGTCACAATGGATTCTCTTCTTCATCAGTAAATCCGACGCACCTACAGCTCTGACTGACTGATGCTTTCGAGTCAAGGTTTCTTGTGCAAAAAATGTGCGTACCCGTGTGTGCAATTGTGCTTATTTTTAAGGTAAAGCTAAGGGTTTTGTTAAAATTCATTGTAAGACTAGATTTTTTTTTATGACTTTAAATTATGGCTTTCAATGGAATTTCTACAATTATTACTGCTAATATTGTTGCCTTAATAATTTAATTGTCGGTTTGTAAGCGTAGTGCTACAAAGGGTTTGTAGAATAAGGCTTATTTTAAAATGTCAAAAAACTGTTGAGGTTTTAAAACATTTAGGGTTAAATTTGATTTGTAGAATAAGGGTTTTGTTAAGGTTCAGATTTAGTCAAAAATAGAAGTAAGAATTAATGGTCTATTTAAGGTAAAGGGTTAAGGGTTTTCGATTTAGAAAGTATTGTCTTTATACAGTGTAGAAAAGAATTAGGTGGTAGAAGATTGTGTGAAAGGTTCAGTGACTCAGACAGAATCGGGGGCACTGATGGAAGGGTCGAGGTTTTGCTGACCATTATTTCCTACGTGGCTTTTTCAGTCTCTAAAAGAATCACTCACTCATTACGGGACGTTTTCAGCCAGAGTTACAGTCTATAACCAGAGCTTCTTCGTTCCAGTGAGTTCATGTTTTCAACATTTTCCCCTTAAAAGGATTTTAACGATGTAGGTGTAGTCGACGTAGGGTCCTCGCAATTACAGAAGTACAACTGTTCGTAGGTAGTCAGGTTAACACGGTGCTTCAGCTTTAACCTGCAGGATGTCACACAGTCCGGGACGCTTCTGCAGAACCTGAAGGAAAGACACAAGACGCCGCTCAGCATATGGGCAATGGATGGCAGTAAGATGCAGAGGGTGACCGACTCTCCGGGAGTAGAAGCTGTCGTCATTAAAACTAAAACAGCCAGGAAATTCAAAGTAAAAACGTGACATTTTGCTGCTCGTGTCTGTTGTTAGTTTACAGAAAAGAGACCTTTTAAACTAAAGGACACATGCTCAGGTGGTGGTAATGCCAACGTCTGCCTACATCATGAAGTTCAACAAGACAATGATCCCCGCTGGACTGAAAGATTAAAACATTTTAATAAATCAGACAGAATAAGTTGTTCAACTTTTTTCACAGTGTAACACCTACTAACCTTTAACGTGCTGAGAATTTCCCCAAACAGGTGTTGAGCCTCCTGAGTGTCAGGCTCTTCGAAGTAATCTGCCGCAGAGACCTCAACCACTATAGACCTGATGTCGTCACACATATCTGCACATCCACAAAGAGGACAAGTCCGTTTTTTTGTCCAAATAATTGTGAATAACTTTTAGTTTCACAAGGGGAAAACCTCTCACTGTGGAAGTGCAGGATGGCCTGACCGCTGACAGGCGTGTGAGTCAGGACCAGGATCTGCAGACTGCTCAGTCCAGCTCTACACAGCTCTGTCGCCGCCTGCAGGCCGAGGTCTGCGATCCGCTCCAGCTCCAACACCTGTAAGTGAGCACAGCTGCGAACTGCACACAGGACACAGGACACACACAGACAGTAACTCGAGTTGTGTTACTCCTGTCCATTATGTCTGTTTATTTTGTTTACTTCCACGCAGGTTTGCAACTAGTGACGGTCCAAATATGGGACACTTTTCATTTCAAAAATGAAGAAAATAGGCAGTTTCTTGGACCAGACTCTTAGAAACATAAAAGACGCTGTGCAGGTTGTAAGACAAATTAAAATCCAGCAGTGGCTCCTCTAAAAACAAATTAGTACAACAAAATGTGGTCTCCATAAACATAAAGCAGAGTTTTTTAAAGAAATAAACTGATTTAACTGGGTTACAAAATAATATGACAATATATAAGACACTTTTACATTTGGGGAATGTCCTTTCCAAATAGCAAGTCTAATTTCTAAGCTATTAGAATTTATGTATTTAAAATTTTCAGTTGTTTTATTCAGTCAGTTTATTTTTACTTAATTCAATGTTTATCACTGACAAGTGATGTTTAATTTTTTTTTGCAATCACTCACCGACGTCAACCAATCCCTGAGTCCCACAGCCTGTCCCTCCCACGCTAAGTGAGCGGAGGTGTGGCCAACATCGGCCAATCGTCTGCAGGCAGCGATTTCCAAAACGAGTTGGTTGTTGGCTGAGACAAAAACACAGCGATGTAAAAAAAATGCAGGTGAATGTCGGTAAAGTATGAACAGCGTTATTTATTTATTTATCAGTAATTAATTAATAATACTGAAGAATACTTTAATGATTGGAGCTACTTCAGGTTAGTTTAGCTCAGTGCAGTCTAAACTTTGAATGAGTATGTGTGTGTGGACTGACCAGGGGTGGGCTGGTGCCACGTGCAGGCTGCCGATGTTCCTGCAGCCAGCACCCAGGGCCCAGAGAACCTCCTGACTGACTGGGTCTGAAGAACTCCTGGAATATAAAGACAGGTGATCACACAGAGAGGTCACTGGTCGGACACACACACAGAAAGTCAGGCAGGTAAGTGGGCGTCACCTGTATGTGAGCGTCCGCAGGTTCCTGCAGTAGCAGCTGGCCAGCCACAGAGTCCTGTCGGTGAGGATGTGAGGACACTGGGAGACAGACAGGTGGAGTAAACTGCCCCCTGCAGATCGAAGCAGAGCCTCCAACCCCAACTCAATGCAGCCGCTGAGAGAAAAAAGCACCAAGACAGGTTGACTACAAGACCCACAATGCACTTAGGACGTGTTTCTTCTCATTGCTCCTCGCTAAACTGTTTAACATTTTCATCTATGTTTTATGTTAATTTCTTCAATCCTTTCATCTGTTCGTACCAATCAAATGACAGCTAGGCTCTTACTGAAATTAGATCACCATGGCCACAAAAAAGAAAAGAAAAGCTTTTACATTTTCCCAGTGCAGCACTTTTGAGCGTTGATACCTGGTACTGGGTGGGAATGTGTGCGTGTCCTGTGAGGACTCATTTTAAACCATTATGATGACTGTGAGGGGTGAGGACAAACTGGTTGGAAGACCAGTTCTGAAGGGTTCCGATCCGGTCTAGGGTTACGGACTGAGAAGCGCGTGTTAAGAAAGTCAAGTCTGGGTGTGTTCGTCTTACCGTGTGCTCCTGAGGTAATCCTCGCGCGTCTCCTCGGCTCGTCTGTTTCGAGGTTGCAGGTTTTGGAGAATCACAGACTGAGTTTGAGTGCACCACTGCGACAGAGTGATCAGGAACTACACAACATGGTGGAACAAGAGCACAGTATTTAAACTTCATAACTAAAATGCTCTTATTACTGTCATTATGTGTGTCTGTTATGTAGCTTAGTCTCATGAATGACCCAGTAACACAAATACAGATCAATTCAACATGAAACCACATCGTTCGAAAGAGTTGACTCAGCCTCTCTCCAAAGCAAGTTTATCACCTTTAGAAAGGAGGATTTACATGGCGGCCACATGCATCGACAAGACAGGAGGTAGAACGCTTCTGCTGGTATCAACTTACAGCAAAAAAATCTGCTATAAGCCTGATGTCCTATCACCAAATACAAAACAGACCGCAAAATAAGGTTTATATCGTCACAACTTAGAAGGAGCCAGAGGATTTGTCTAAACAAATCTCTTAAATCCATATGACAAAATTAGACAATACTGCCTGTACTACGATTTCCAGAGTATTTCAAAAGAACCGACTCATCAAATCTAGGACAAACAGACTAAAAAACAGCTTGTACCCTCAGGCTGTTGAAGTCATCACACCATCGGACCCTCCTCAGACCAACGGGTAATACCAACCATTCATCACTCACACTTCGTTTAATTGATTATATTCTGAGGTTATGTGCCGTTTGTTTTTATTGTCTGCTGCTAAATGCCATTTCATTGTATTCGAACAATGACAATAAAGTTCTTCTAATCTATATTAGCGTGCAGGAGAAGATTTGGGGTTAAAAGTTACTTGGGTAAAAGATAAATTATATAACATAGTTACTTTGTGAATAGAAACAAAATAAACAAACACAGTAAACTGTGTCTAATTATGTTACAATTACACTGGATTGTCTTTAACTTCTTTCTCGTTATATAATATTATTTAGCAGAAATATCTTAAAGCTTAAAAAACATCAGAAGAAGACTTGTGTATCATACTTTTGTAAAATAATCTGCAAGGTTCATGCACCACTGACCCCTAACGCTGTGTGCAGCAGGGCTCTTCAGACTGAGCAGTCCATGATAACCACAGCCCACGCTACCGCGATAACAGCTGAGCATAAAACAAAATCACTGTGATCGTTTTATTGTGGTATTAACGCCAATAGTTCAAGGGCAACGTCATTCATTTTCAACTTGCTTGCTGTGGCTTTAGAGTGTAAATGTACATTAATGCTTTTTGACTTCACTATATTAAAACATTTCTCTGCTTTTAGCAGAAAGACTCGTCCAGTTGATGTCATCTGACTTTTTCATGAGGAGATCAGGTGATGTCACCAGGGGGAAGCTCTGGAAAAGCAGGTTGACCGTGATTACAAAGTCCACAGTGTGAGCAACAAGACGACAGAATCTGAACTGAAGGTTCCTCCAGGTGATGTCATCTGGAGGCATTTTCATGCTTTCATGCTGCTCATGTTTTAATATAAGGAATTCAAAAGGAAAGTTCAATGACATTTTTGCACATGTACAACCCAAACTGGAAGCAAGTTCAAAACCAGTGAAGGCGTCCTTTCAATGTTGGGCGATGATTCTGACTAACAACAACAGGAAGGATGAAGATGAAGGCTACTGTACCTCAGCTGACACTTGGGCATTCTCCAGCCTGAGACGTGTCCAAACCGCCGGGTGCCGAGCAACAAATCTCCAATCAGAGCACACCTCGGCCGCACGCAGTAAAGAGCACACATCCAGATACGGAAACACACAGAAAAGCCCCGCCCTTAGCCTCAAAGTGTCCGCCCCCAGCTGCCTGTCGCCACGACGATGGGAAGGGGTGGAGAGGAGCGAGGAGGGGCTGTCTGGAAAAAGATAAGTACGCTTTTATTGTGAAACAGCTACAGGAAACCCCAAGAATAATTCAAAAATGCACAACGATAAGAATTTACCTGAACCGGGCGTGTGCGTCCTGGCGTAGACAAGCCTCCTCATTTCAGCGCTGCTCCAAAGTGTCAAGTCATCTTCTTCCTCCTCCTCATCTTCCTCCTCTTCCTCAGTGCTGTGATGGCGATGGTTTCCTCTGCTCCATGTTCTTCCCCATCCTCGCTTTCCAACCCTGGAGACAGAAAAATCCAAAACAGCACCTCAACATAAAGCAAACTTCACAAAACGTATCTAACTGTGTCATTTTGTTTTACTTCATAATTTTAATTTCAACGAATAAATTTCCTCTTGCAATGTAGTTCAGAATGACATAATACCACTGTTAGAAAAAGTGCTGTATAAATAATTTAGAAAAACGTTTTTATTTTATCTTTTTATCTTTTAATGGACATATTGTGTCCACATTTACCAACAGAACGACTGATTAAATGCTGTTTCACATACCAGAGTCTCTCTCTTTCCTTTCCCTCTCGTCCTCGAGTCCAGGACAGATCATAGTGGTGAGGTTGGAAGTGGACTGACCCAACATCACAGTCCCACCCGCCTGAACCCAGAGACAAGGTTCGCACACGACCAGTCAGAACACTGAGAGGACGTCAGAAAGACACAAACAGAAAAATGATTTATGTCGGACGTTTAAACCATAAAATGTGACAGTTAACTCAATATTTCACTATTAGTCCCAGCAGAGTTTCTAGAGGTTGTTTAAAATTTTATAATAAAAGTTGTGTATTGACATAAATAAATGTCATGTTCTTTTCTCCAGTGTGATGTTTTCTATGTGGGTTCAGGCACCTGTGGTGAAGATGACTGTTGTTGAGTTGTTCGTCCAGTTTGCCTGAAACACTGTAGCTTCTCTGAAAGGGAATTTGGAAAGTGGAAGGAAGAAACAGAGGACAAAAAGGCAAATTAGAGTTAATCCTGGCAAATCAACCAGTGTCAATTCAAAGGACGGTCCAGTGTGGTCACAGTTTTCAAATCAAAGTATGAGCTGCATGTTTCTACACTTACAAAGCCTGATAAAGAGTTATAACATCCAGCCGGTACAGTCCTGTATTTTTTTTTAAAGTGGTCCTCTCAAACGTAAAACGCATCACAAAAATGAAATCTGTGACTTCTCTTGAAAAGAAAAACAAAAACGATTACATCTCACATTAGTTTTACATCAGAAGTCTGTAGTTTCCGAGCAGATTAAACATTATAGTGACTGCACTTACTTCAGCACTTCAAACAAACAAAGTGTATCAAATTGTGACACTGTCACCAAAAAACTCATGTAAAAAAATCCATCCATTCATTATTTTAACCACTTTATCCATTTTAAGTTGGCAGGGGTCCCAGCGGTCACTGTGCGACAGGTGGGGTCCACCCTGGACACAGACAGACAGACAACTATTCACACCCAGGGCAATTTAGAGTCACTGATTGGACTGTGGGAGGAAACCTGCAGAGAGAACATGCAAACTCCACACACGAAGGCCACAGATCAGGCCAGGGATTCAAACCAGGGACTTTCTCGCTGTTCTAACGTGCTGCACTCATTTAAAATACTTACATTTTAATTTATAGAGGTATTTTTTAATGTTTAAATATAGTTAAACATTACAATATTTCAGTTTCTCACCCGGTTGCCTATGGTTTCCTGCATCTTGTTTGCGATGATGTCGTCAGTGCTGCCGTCGAGACTGTGTCCTCCTCGGACGGGTGAAGGAGCGTATCGCTCTGTGAGTGTGTACGGCTCGGTGTACGGGTCCGTGTGTGTGTGTGAGCTGAACAGCAGCAACTGTGTCTCCGCCCGGTCAGCCCGCGCCAGCAACGTCTCGATAAAAACCTGCAATCACAGCCAGCACATTCCCTGTAAGGGTGTGTCAAATCCTGCAATCAGAACCCATCCACCCACCGGGAAGAGTGGAGAGGAAATGAGCAGTTTATGATGAAAAGTCGCGTCTAAGATCAGAGAAATGTACGTTTATGCTGACTGTAGCTGTAAAGAAACCGGACTTCATTGAATAAATTAGAAGCAAAGTTAAAATGAAGGAACCTGTTTTTTTTACAGTGAAGTTCAACTGTAAACGGAACCAAACGACAGAACTTTTTAAATGAACCATTTTTGTGAATACTGTCATTTCCTGTAAACTGCTGCATCTGTCTGAAATATTATAGAAGTTAAATAATCTCTGTTACAGAGACAACATTACACCGTGTTTAGCGTTCGGCTACCTGCAGTCGGGATTTGGCTTCAGCCTCTTTCTCTGCCGTCTCCCTCAGAAAAAGCTCAATGTCCATCATCTCCCTGCAAGATACACAAACTATTAATAATCAAACACACATTTGTAAAACTGTATACAGAAGTAAATAAACACCCATCTGTATCATATACAACTTACAGCTAAATGATTAGTGGAATGACAGATTAAATTTCTGTCAACTGGCTGAAAAATAATCTATAAATATTTTGTCAATATTTGTTGTTTCCACTGAAGATTTTAACTTCTCAGCACATTTTCAAGTTCAGCATATTTATGATGTGTGTTAGAGGATTATGTAGTGCAGTCAAATACACCCATTCATCTAAAGACGCCTACATGAATAATAATCCATGTTCTGTCATCATCAGAAGTAACAAAAAAGTCACTCGGTGTATCGAAAAGTTAGTAAAATATTGGATATATATTATTGCAAAAGTTTTCATTCCCTTTGATTAATATAAAAATGTATTCAAATGTCTGATCAAATAACAATCGTTCTCGCTGAATGTGCATTAAGTGTCATATTGATGAAAGAAACAGTTTAACTAATTTTGACATTTCATAATAAGGGAATGCAATTTTTTTTTACAGTTGATACACCAAATCAAATGCTTCGACAGACACATATTTGATTTACTAAGAATTATTACAAAAGATTATTGTCAGGTACCGTTACTGTGACGCCTTACAAGATTTTTTAGATGCATATAATGATGCATGAGAATATGACATTAAAACATACATGTATAGAACACCATGAAAACATGAATATGCACATGCATGCAGAGAGATGAAGGAACACAGAGAGCGGTGGGAGCGCACACAGCCTCAGGGCGTCTTTGCCTTGCTGTCATCTTACATTAACCAACCCCGGAAACCACAGCTGACTGTGTCCAGTGAGGCAGAGTAAACACGACGTGTCCTCTGTCTGCGCATCGCGCCGCGTTTCTCTTCGGCACATTATGAGCTGTGCCTCAGACATGCTGCATAATATAAGATATGATATCATACTGCTTGGTTACATCTCCCAGAAACGAATGCAGTCAATAAATAAATACATCTGCAGCAGGCCGTGCTGGAAATAAATGCTTTTTTTCACTAGGGCCGGGTTCCATTTGGGTCAGGTTCCAAATGGGTAAATTGATTAAATTCGCTATCGAATCGTGTTAATTTACATTCTCTGTTTCGTTCAAAGAAAAACAGACTGATTGTATGAACAATAATGTGATAACTGGGTGATGCTTTTGTAAACAAAACAAAAAAAAAAGGTGGATTCACTTCAATACCCGAAAGTCACTACTACCACTAAACGTGATTATTGAGGGAGGGTGGTGACAACAAGCGGGAGTCCCAGCTCCTTTGTTCACATTATTGTCACTGTGCTGTGGTTGTGCTGTCAAACCCTGATCCTACAGCTCAAATAAAATGCGGCAGGTGTAACGGAACAGACAGACTTATGAGACCATCCTTGGAGACACTGACTGTTGCCGTTCACTCAGCTCCCTCTCTTTTCCTTGCAGATCCTTCTTGAGTCGCTCCATCATCTCCATGGCAGCAGAGACCTAGTAGAAGAAACGAAGCGTTACTGAAACATCGCCGGGTGTTTTAGGGTTATGTTCTGCATTTGCGCTGCCCCCACCTGTCTCGACAGATAGGCCGCCCTCTCCTCCACCTCTCTCTTCTCACTCCTCAGACGCTCGCCGTCCCGTCTCTCTCGCTCCAGCTCCAGCTCCCTCCTCTGCAGTTCCACCTTCAGTCGGCCCATGCGGCGGTTCACCCTCTCCTCCACCTCTGCAAACGTCCGGCTGATTTTACGATCCAGCCCCATCCCCAGTCGCTCCTCTAGGCCAATCCCCACTGGGAGCCCAAAGTCCAGGACGCCCATCTTCATGCCTGGGAAAAGCTCCAGAGAGCCAGGGAGGGAAACAGCGGTGGAGTGCTTCTCTGCATGTCCTGCAGAAGATGACAGAGCGCGATCCGAGAGGCCGAACATTTCCTTGAGAAGTTGGACAGACGCAGATGAAGAGGCAAGATCCAGGCAGGCCAGCGGCAGCGGGAGGCTGTGGGGTTCTGTGCCCAGAGAAGAGCTCTGTCCGTGGCATACAGCTGGGCCGGGGAGCGGGAGGAGGGCAGACCGTCTGGAGCTTCGAACCCGAGCCTGAAACACGAGGCTACGTTAGATACACATCTAGTCAAAGCAGCATTGAAAGCAAAAATCAAGGGAAAAACCATATTGCACTTATGGAGGAGTTCAAGGTTGAATTTCTGAGGTTAAATCTCCTGTGTGATTTCACCAGTGGACCTGGGCTAAGAAAACTTAGACAGAATGTATGTCATGCACGAGTTTTTCCAGAAGATCTAAGTTAATCATGCTGGAAAAAGGAATGTAGACCTTACAAAGGTGGAGTGATTTGATGATGGCATTTAGTGGAATCAGTGCAAAATGAGTGTGTGGACATTATGATGAATGTTCCAAACAAGTTACCATTAATCCAAAACACAAGGACATTGTGTTTATATCACATTAAGTGTATTTTACACATAGATTTGACATTTTATTTAAGCATAGCTGCATAGATTTCTCTTAATCCACCTTGGGAAACAGCCCAGATTCCCGCTCAAAAATCGCGTCTCTGAAGCGATTATCATAAAATGGCATTACTCCTAAACACAGACTTCACATTCAGCCCAGCCAGTTGGAGCATCGCCTCAAAAATAATGAATATTCCATATTCACTGCCACAGGAAACACAAATACATTAACAGTAGTTATGTGCCAACCTGTATCTGCTGTTGTATAACTGAGATTTCAGCAGAATGTCACAGTCGGGTGTTTCCTAACTAAATTTTTGGTGTAAAAAAACGCTGGACACAGCTGACTAACAAAATAGTTCAAACGTCAATCTTGAAAATGACTCGACAATGCTTTGATGCTTCCTTTTTTCATACCTGACAGGAAACTGAGTAACTTTGGGTTTAGACTGTTGGAAATAAACAACATATCTGAAGACCTTTAACTGCACTTGTCCATCCATCACCATCTTCTGACCAAACTGTCAATCACTATCTATGTAAAAATAATTCAACTAATCTGTGATTAAAAAATGTGCAGCTCTTGCTAAATGACCTGTGACAGGACCAGCAGGGTCTCGTAGGTGTGACGGCCCACCAGGTGAGCCCGGAGCTCAGGTACAGACGAGAAGCGAAACTCGTCACCGCAGCGAGGACAAAAGTAGGGCAGCTCCAGGGTAGAAGAGGAGGAGAAAGACATGATTCACCGGGGAGCTGCAGACCTGGAGCATGAAACAGGATTCGCAGTTAGTAGAATGACATGATTTTAATGTAGTCCTTCTGCAAACAGAGTCTTCGAGAGTAAACCTGAGTAAAAACTGGGTCAGTGTGTGGGAGCCAACGCTACATAATTGATTTTAAGGAGATAAAGATTTAATGACTCTGATATCTGCTGAATAAAAGCAGCTAAATGTGTGTTTGATCGTTTCCCACAGTTTAACGAGAGGCCGGTCGAGTTGATGCATGTTGAAATGTCGCTAACACGTGTCCTACTAATGTCCGACCCCACAGGCGAGGAGCTCCTGTTGACATTAGTAGGACACGTGTGTGTTTTCCTGTGAGGCTAATCGCCAAGTGAAGCGTGCGCCTTCCACCCCGGTCGACTCCACGCAGAGGACTTTAAATATGGATGGATGAGCAGGAAGAAAGGACTGTCTGGGGTGTGGATTCTCTCTCACCCTGCATCACACCAGCTCGCTCGACCCTCATTTCTTCTCATTGACCTCCAATTAACTTTAATGAAAAACTTCTGCACTGTTGTTCTGCGAGTCTGGTGTTTGGGGCATTTTTACATTCTTGATTTTAATGATCGAGGTGGATTTGTTTTCTAGAATAAATTGTCGGATTATTTTCTTGTTGAACCAGCTGACTGTTTTGTTGCCAAAAGTGTTATCAATTAGATAACACTTTCACAACATTTCTTTTTCCCAACATCGATCCAACTAAATAGCAAATCATATTTGTGATATTTGGGTCAAACAAGATAATTGTCAGAGTAGTTGGCAAAAACTTGTTTCAGCTCAACTATATTTTCACATTTAGCATCATAATATATAATATTATAAGTATCATTTGATTGGTGTGGAGGTATAGAGAGTAATCATAAACTCCAGCACAGTATTTGACTTTTCACTGTAACCAAACAAAAGCAGCTTTTCATATTATGTAGTTTTAAATATAGAAATAATCAAATTTTATATTACGCTGAATAACTGAACTATTTCATACCAGCTGCAAAAAAAAAAAATGAATTTAAAAAATCTTAATAATCTTGTGAGTCCATGTTTCATTCAGTTACCTGCTTTCTCTGGTTCCAGCTGCTTTTTCATGTCTAAAATAATTTTTTCAGGTTTTGGACTGTTCCATGACAAATGTGAGGACGTTTCTGTGAGAAACTGCAGGCTACTGTCGGAATTTGTCCAGGTTTTCTGGCAAATGGGGAAACTCATCTGCAGATGAATGAACTGGCCTGTGTCGTGTCCCGTCAGTAAATCAGCTCTCACCTGTCAAACGATGCGTCACTCCGTCGACCTCGCGTCAAACCCCGTTGCCATGGTTTCCCGGTTTCCCGCTGGCGCCGTCCACACCGTCCGGTACCGTGACGGCCTCGTGCAGGTGCAGCAGCGGCGGCGGGAACCGTTTCCGACTGAGAATAGTCCAACCGCCGCCCCGCGCGCCCCCCGCCCCGCGCGCCTGTCTCGGCTCGCAGCCACCGCGTGCTGCCGCTGACGTCAGAGCCGCGTGACGTGTCAGTCCCGATTCGGAGAGGATGGCGGAAGTGAGCAGGGAGACGGTTCGGTTAATGTGCATTCGAATATATTTTTCAAAACGAGAGTCTTCTGAATATTTAGCATCTTTAGTTGATCATTTGTTTGAATATGTTTGAACTTTGTGACGAACTGCAGCAGCTGCGGCTCAGGGTCAGTGGTTCAACATGTGGCTGTGTGCTGAAGTGTCGTCGGGCAAGACACTGAACCCAGGCAGCCAGTGATGTGTGTGTGTGTGTGTGTGTGTGTGAGAATAAAAAACCTTTATTTACCGTTTACCGAAGCGCCCCCCATGTTTGGCAGCTCTCACACTGTAACAGTTCATCTTCATTTTACTGGCCGATTTTTGTGTCTTTCTTGATTCCCCCACAGATTTTAATGGTGTTCAGGTCAGATGACTGACTTCCGTTTCCCCATAATATTTTCATCACACATGTTATTACAACAGTAATATCGCATTACCATTTGAAGAAGAGCTAATGCCTGTTTGTTGAATCTTTTTACATCTTTTCATTTGCAAAACGAAATCAACAAAATGTGTCATTTGTCCAGGATTTTGCATTAAACTCTCTCACTTAAGTAATATTTATAAAATGTAAAAGCCCTTAACAGACACAATTCACACATTTTAGATCTGCAGATTCAATCTGTTACCTTTGGAGGTTATAGTATTAGTGCAACAACAAATGATCTGCTGAACTGAAATTCAATCAGAAACACAAACTGTGACCACAGGGAACAAACTTACTTGGTGCTTTGCAGTGGTCAGATGCAGTGGTCAGATGCAGTGGTCAGATGCAGTGCTGACTGGGAACCACTGGAGGGCGCCAAGAGCCTGCGGAGACAAATGTTTTCCTTCATACAGAATCAAGTCGTCATAGTGGGCGATTTAAACATTCATGCAGATGTTGACAGTAACTCCCTCAACACGGCATTTACTTCATTATTAGATTCGATTGGTTTCTCTCAAAATATAAAAGATCTCACTCATTGTTTTAGTCACACCCTAGACCTTGTCCTTACAAACAGCAGTGAAATTGATAATCTAACAGTATTTCCTCATAATCCTGGTTTGTATGTATGACTATACAGCAGTTAGAAAAAAGTTCCACTTCAGTAGGTGTTTATCTGAAAACACTGAACAAATTTAAGGAAATGATCCCTTCATCATTTACTTCAACATGTCCTGATATAACTGAGAGTAGCCTCATTAACTGTCATTAACTAAAAAAGAGTTTATACTACAAATTAGCCAGAACATCTTATTATTCATCACTAATAGAGGAAAACAAGAACAACCCCCGGTTTCTTTTCAGCACTGTAGCCAGGCTGACTAAGAGCCATAGTTCAGTTGAGACTAGTATTCCCTCAATGCTATGCAGCAATGACTTCAGGACCTTCTTCAAAAATAAAATCGTAGCTATTAGAAACAAAATTCACCAGACCCTCCCCACAAATACAACAGAATTAGAATCATCAGTAAGTCCTCAGTCCCTTTTAGACTGCTTTGTGCCCATAGACCTTGCTGAGGTAACGTCAACTATTATGGCATCTAAACCAACATCATGTCTGCTAGACCCTATTCCAGTTAGACTCCTCAAAGATGCTCTACCCTTATTAGACACGTTCGTCTTAGATATCATTAATCTATCTTTACAAACAGGATATGTACCAAAGGCTTATAAGGCAGCTGTAATCAAACCTCTACTTAAAAACCCTTGTCTGGATTCAGGTGTCTTAGCCAATTACAGACCAATATCCAATCTCCCCTTTATTTCTAAAAATACTTGAAAAGGTAATTAGAAAAACACAATTATGTGATCATCTGCACAGAAACAACCAGAAACAACCTGAAGACTTTCAGTCAGGATTCATCATAGCACAGAAACTGCACTGATTAAATTCACCAACGATCTTCTTCTGGCTTCAGATAATGGACTTGTCTCTATACTAGTTCTGTTAGATCTTAGTGCTGCATTTGACACCATTGATCACAGAATATTATTACAGAGACTGGAACATGTAATTGGGATTGAAAGAAACTGCACTAAACTGGTTTAAATCTTATCTATCAGATAGATTCCAATTTGTTCATGTTAATGATGAATCTTCTAGCACACAAAATGTAGTAATGGAGTTCCACAAGGCTCTTTGTTAGGCCAATACGTTTTACTCTACATACAGTATGTCTCCTCTATGAAACATTATTAGAAAACACAAATAGAAAACACAAAGCAATGGAAAACAAATTTCCATTGCTACGCTGATGACACATATGTCTAAAACACATTAAAGCCCAGATGACCTATAATTTCCTTCTTAAAAGTCTAAAAGTCTCAGACACATGTTTTCCAACCATATCGCTACTTTAGATGACATGACTCTGGCCCCAGTAGTACTGCAAGGAATCTCAGAGTAATTTTTGACCAGGATTGTCATTTAGCCCACACATAAAACAAATCTCTAGAACAGCCTTCTTCCACCTAAGAAACATTGCCAAAATTAGGAGCATCCTGTCTCAAAGCGATGCTGAAAAATTGGTTCATGCATTTGTTACTTCTAGATTGGACTACTGTAATTCTCTACTTTCAGGCTGCCCCAGTAACTCTCTAAAAAGCCTCCAATTAATCCAAAATGCTGCAGCAAGATTGCTGACTGGGATTGGTGAGAGAGATCATATTTCACCTTCATTAGCTTCTCTCCATTGGCTTCCCATTAAATGTAGAACAGAATTTTATAACCCCTCTTCTTACCTATAAAGCCCTGCCTCATATCATCCTAATAGACCACTTTGGTCTCAGAATGCAGGCCTACTTGTGGTACCCAGAATGGGAGGCAGAGCCTTTAGCTGTCAAGCTCCTCTCCTGTCGAACCAGCTCCCTCTCTACCTTTAAGGCAAGACTCAAAACCATCCTCTTTGATAAATATTTTAATAGTTCCAGTCCTGCTGCTTTAAGCTCAGACTGCTGGGGGACCAACCCCTGATGCACTGAGACACTTTCCTCCTCTCAGCTCACAGTCTGTCAACACTGTATGACATTAACTCTGTGTCTCCTTTTTCTCCCTCTCTGTCCCCCTCTCTCTGTCCCTGTCCTCAGGTGTCCCCGGCTTTGGCGCTGTGTGCCTTCCAGTGTGCAGCTACTGGTCCTACCAACCTGCCCAATGTTTTGCTGTTACTTTTCTTTTCTCTCTCCACTTTCCACTCAGCCCAACTGGTCAAGGCTGATGTTCGCCCACCCTGAGCCTGGTTCTGCTGGAGTTTCTTCAGTTAAAGGGAGTTTTTTCTCTCCATTGTTGCCTATAGCTGCTCAAGGGGGATTGTTGGGTTTACTCTGAATGTCTGTAAAGTCTTGACTTTATTATGTAACGTGCCTTGAGATGACTGTTATTGGCGCTAGTTAACATTTCTTGCCGGAAAGGTTTAACAACTAAGGGACAGAAATGAAAATGAATACTCAAAGTAACCAAAAAGAGGTGTTGGGACCATAAAGACATGCAACCTGAGGACACAGAGACTCTATATGACTACAAAAATGCCATTTTGATTCATAACAATAGCAAATATTCAATATGACGACAAAGAGCTGCAAAAAGTCCATAAACTTAAATTTGGACACAAAATAACCACAGATGCTACAGAGAGACTATAAATGACACAAATTGACCCAAATTGATTTGTTTGCATCAATAAATCTAATAGTACAATAATGTCGGACTGTCGCACTCATGTTAAGATGAGTCTGAGCAGTGAGTACAATTTTAACTGGCAAGATAAAACTGCATGCAAGTCGACGTTACTGTGGCAACACAACCTTCACACTTCATAAAACTGGACAAACTGTTATTCTGAGAAAATTAATGGGGAGTGTGTGTTGCCTGGCAACGAAAGCCTGTTGCTGAATGGAACAGGAAGTGCAGAAAAATCTTTTGTGATGATCATGGTAAATATACAGAGTGATGATAGAAATTAGGCTGTGAGAGGAGGACGACAATTATCAGGAATGATGATGGAGAAAGATAAAGATCCCCACGGTTTATATTTCTCATGATGATGAAGAACATGACAATGAACATTTGCACAAACATGATGAAAGTGATTCTGATGATGAGCCTAATAATAATGATCTACATGATGCAGCTAACTGCTTAAAAGACGAAGATATGTTTCAAAGGCCGATTAGATTTCAGAAAAATCTCAAGATTAACAAGGAATGAAGATGGCGATGAAAATGACAGTGATGAAGACTGCGTGAATGATCAAGATGGGGATGAAGGCCAAGACAAAGATGATGCCAATGATGGCGACAAGGACTTACAACAAGCACAACGATGACAGTGATGATAATGATGCTGATGTCCACAGCGGTGAAGACAATGATAAGCTACTGTAATGACACCCGTGATGATGAGAAAGACAGGGACAGTGAACACCATGGCAACGACGAACATGGTTGCAACAGTGATGGAGAAACGCTGGAAGCGTGAACTCTCTCGCTGTTCACGACATTTGCAGCGAGACTCAAAGAAGAAGAAAACACAGGAAACCCGAGTCTTTGTTGCTGTTTGTTTGTTTATTGACAGCGACAGCAGCAGTAGCCTCCATGCAGAACGAGGGAACAGTAAACCTGCACAGCCCATGTGTGCTACTCAAAGCTCAGTTCGCACTGAGCCATTTCTCTTTTATCGTTGCACTGCAGACACGAGGACACACCAGTGCAAACGTACCAACACTGGACCTTCAACCTGCACTGAATCAGCAGAATGAAAATGATGGAATACGGTCCATTCAGTGTCCACAGAGGAATTACAATCATCTCATAGAAAAGTGACATCATTGCACATTTATCCGCCATAGAAATCTGACTTCTTTTCTAGAAATATATACACTCTGAACTGTAAAACAGTGTGACGTAAAGAGGTAGACAAACCATCTAGAAAAATAGATATGTTACAAACATAGAACTCCTCGGTGATGTCAAATATAAAGCGGTTCGACATAAAAATATCTGAGTTGAAACAGGAACAGAAGCACAACATCCTGACGCCAACACTCAGTTTCTTCACTGTTCACATCCTCATGCAGGGAAGTAGAAAACAAGTATTTTACAGTGAGATGTTTCTTCACTTAGACGGACTGTTCCTTTAAAGTCCGGCCACAGTCCATCACTCTGCCTCAGACTCAAAACACAATGTACACATTCAGAGTCACGACAGCAACAAGCTTTTTTTTGATGATTTTTTTAAAATAAACAGCCTTTCCAGAGTCCAGAGCACCATGATGATGAGGAGGTAAACCAGCTGGTCCAGGATCAGACCTGAACACCCTCAGGAAGAAAAGGAAAGTCTGATCTTCATAAGCTGCACAATCACAACCTCCTGTAGTGGGATGTGATGCCCACATTCAGAGCGGATCCAGAGCCCGGACTAAAGTCCTCAGAACACCTATTAACACCTTCCATGTCCATGTCCATGTCGGAGCTTCTCTTAAAACCGCTTCCACTGTGACGTCACACTGAAGCGTCACCCTGACGTCCTACCGGTTGACGGTTCAAATCCTGAAGCTTCAGCAGCCTCACCGGCCAAATTCAAGGCGGCCCGCGCTGCTGCTTAGACTCCGGGCGCGTTCAGGGCCAGGGAGTAGGTGGCCATCATCTGCGCGCGCAGCTGCTGCTTGACGTGCACGCGCCCGTGCCGCTTCCTCTCGTCGCTGCGCGCGAACCTTTTCCCGCACACGTCGCACGAGAAGGGCTTCTCCCCGGTGTGCGTGCGCGTGTGCGTGGTCAGGTGGTCGCTGCGGCTGAAGCTGCGCGAGCAGATGGTGCACTGGAAAGGCTTCTGTCCGGTGTGGATGCGCACGTGCCTGTTGAGTTCGTCCGAGCGCGAGAAGCGGCGCTCGCAGCCCTGCACGGAGCACGGGAACGGCTTCACCTTCAGGCCGCTCTTGGCGGGAGCTCTTCGGCCCCCGCGTGACAGTTTGGGGGCCCCTGCCGCGTGCACGTTGCTGATGTTGACTATCGGGAACGCGCCCTGCAGGAGGGAGGACAGGAGCTGGGCGTCCAGGGTGGAGGGGAGGGGGGCGGGGGCGAAGCGGAGGTCGCTCCCGCTCTGCACGAGCTCCGTCTTGACAAACGGTCTGCTGATGACGTAGCTGCTGGAATCTCCTCCGGTAACCGGAGCAGCCGCCAAGCTCTTGAGCCAGTCCTCCAGCCCCAGGGGCTCCTGCTTCACCTCACAGCCGAGCTTAGGCTCACCCTGCGCCGCCTCGGAGCTCAGCAAAGTGTCGATGAAATCAGCCATGTCCACCTGTTGCTCCAGTGCCGACAACGGCAGGAGGGACTCGGCGCCTGCCGGGAACACGGCCTCAATCCCGGTCACGGAAGACTGTCCACAACCGCTGCTGCAGCTGGAGGTCACAAACTCGCTTTTCACCACCACTGGATGTGAGCTGGAGGTGGGGGCGAGGCTCATGTCAGAGCTGGGAGCCAGGCTGGGAGACGGAGCGACGAGCGTGGGCGACGGGGAGGCTGCGGCTGGGGAGGGCGTTGACTCGCGGACGGTGCCGGCATCGCTCTGCTGCTCCATCTCGGTGCAGATCCCCACGATCTCCGTGATCATGTTCAGTATCGCGTCCGCGGTGCTGCTCAGACCTGCGGCCGCAGGTGACGGCTCGGGCTCGGCGAAGAAGCTGCCGGTGTAGCCGAGGGACGGCGAGAGGGTGTCTGAGGAGCAGTCGCTGAAGTCCGAGAAGAAATCTGAGTCAGAGGCGTCAGTTCCCGGAGAGAAAACTGGAGAAAGAGGGAGGGAGGGAGGGAGAGAGAGGGAGGAGGGGGTGTTATTGCATAATATCTCCTCAGCGAGCAGCAGCCCACACAGAAAAATCAACAGGATGTGAAGATGCCAGAGCATCTGCAGCGTGAACGATCGACGGGCTCAGCAACAGGTGAACACCTGAGCCCGTCGATCAGTTCCGCAGTTTGGACAACAGCCTATAAACTCATATCGATCGGTTATTGATGAGCACACACACCTTGGCAGAAAGGTGACCCCACGTCCGAGTCCGCTCCGTCGCTGGGGCTCGAGCCCACGCTGTCCACCCAGGCGCTGCACGCGTCCTCAAACTCCGACATGAAGCTGTCCTCGCGCTCCAGAAGCATGGCTGCGTGAACCGTTGCGGGGTAGGCGCGTGCAAGAATGCGGAGACAGGAGAGGAGCTTTAGCGAACCGCCCGATGGACCAACTGAGGCTAAAATGCCGGTGTCGGGGATTCCCTGTCGCGGTAAAAAGCCCAGTTAATAATCCGTTACCGGGGCTCTGTGTGTTCCGTTAGTCCGGTCGGTGATGCTGAAGATGCTGGGCTCCCTCCGCTCGATGCTCCTTTTATACTCTCCATCTCCAAGGTAACTCCCGTCCCGGTCTTATTGGTTGGCACCGGCGCAAGGGATTCCCCCCGCCGAGCGCTTCGCACCTGCCCAAATATGGGCTGCATCCGGCAGTGACGGCGGGTATCCCCATACCATAATAGGAGAGGCGGCAGAGCAACGTAAACACCAGAGGAGAGAGGGGTTTCCTTCACTGCGGCAACAGAGGGAGCGACACCGAGAGACGTTACACAACCAGGAGGGCGGGAGGGAGTGGGACACAAGGATGAGGAGGCCTGGATGGAGGGTTGATGGATGCAGCAAAGGATGGAGACCGAGCCGCCAGAGCTGCTGTTTTTGACGCATTCCGACAGGTTTGGTGCCCGGCTCGATTTCGCCAAGAGTTTGGCCTCGCAGGCACATGCAATTGGTGCAGCCTCGTCTGCCAGGCTCAAATCGGGACAAAATTATAACATCTGTGTGACGGTCTCAGGGTTCTGCAGTTTTTTAAACACTCTGCAAAAGTCCCCAGACACTTTCCTGATATACAGCGTGTTCTCAAAAAAATGATGCAGCACCTTGTTACTGCTTTTTGCAAGTTTTTTATTTAGTGGAGGATGCAAACCGATTTGGCTTTTCTTTTAATGTACCAAAATTAAACAGCCTCTATAAGTATAAGTCACCTTTTTTTTAAAATATAAATTTAACACACAGGCTCTTTTTGGAGTCCATGGAGGGCAGGTGTTGCAAACTAACACTAAAACAGAATCAAAGAAAAGGTACCAAGCTGTCATTCAACAGCTGATCACTGATTAAACATCATCTGTTTAAATAATGTGCAGAAAATGTTTCTTTGGTTGCTCCATGGGAAGTATTACAGGAGATGTTATAAGCAGGAAACATTTTGTTAGACGAAGGAGGGTTTTTCTGTAAGAAGTGACGCTCCATTTTGTGCCTGTGTCGCACTGAGAACTGTTTCAGCACCACAGACAGCTCCGCAGTGCTGCAGAGTGGGCGAGAGACCGAGAGAGAGAGCAGGGAGAGAGAGGGGGAGGGCGGGAGGTGGAAGTAGAGAGAGGGAGGTAGAGAGATTATCGCGTATCACTGCCCCACATATGACATTCCTGCACATCAACATTCACCCGATGTGATGTTGTCGCCATGGTGATGGGAAGACATCCAGGGCAGGCGTTATGTAAAAGTATGCCAGGAATAGAAGCGGCGGGATTTACCTTCACTTACTTTTAAGACTTATCACACAGATGTGACTGAAGCTCTGTGGTGACAGTGGTAATTAACAATGGCACGAGTGTAACATTAAGAAACATTTGGTGCCCACAGATATGAAGGCGGGTAGCCGCGCTCTGCAGTGCCCTCTAGTGGGGGGATGCTGGCGTTTACAGTTTGTTTATATGGGAAACAAGTGGCTCTTTCACCAAACCGAAATTGTCTAGACTGTCATGCAAACATGTGAAATTAGAACATGTGAAATTAGAACTACAGTATATACGAGCTACTGCTGTTCAATTACACAACAAAGTGTTAATCAGGAGGAGATGCAAAATAAAACGACAAGAGTCTAAAGTAGAGCTCAAAGAGATGCAAAGCTGCTACAATCATTTGACATAACATAAATATAGCTGCAAAGACATGCAACACAACTGCAAAAGAACAACAAAACACAAAACTACAAAGAGACAAAAATTATAAAGTGAAGAAAGGCAACAAAGCAAAGTGGCTACAGAGATGCAAAACACCAAGAGATATCCATGTAGATGGAAAATGACCATAAAGAGCGAAAAAAAAGCGTGTGTGTGGGGGAGGGGGGTCCTATGTGTGTGTGGGGGAGGGGGGGTTACTTTCTCATAATTCATCTATGACTGAAACCAGCTTCACCTGCTGATCCCACTTTCGTCCTCAGCTGCCATGTTTGGGGGGGTGCTTACGTTTGTGTTTGTAACCAGACTGACAAAAATAGAGCTGGGCTCTTTTCCATCTCCGACCAATCACAGCAACGTGTGACCGACGAGGAGCCGGGGCTTTGATCCAAACCGTCGGTTCCCTGTAACGAGTGACGACGCAGATTAAAAAAAAACCATGAACATGAACTCGGGAAAAAAAGGCTAAAATCAACAAGAGGGCATAATGGAAGTATGTGAGTGTGGGGGCGAGGTAAGAGACTGTTGCCATGGCGCTGTGCCACCTTCTGGTCCCTCCACCTGTTACAGAAAACACACACAGGGTGATGGAGCTCGATGTTTAGAGCCTTGTGGCGTCAGAAGCTGCTCTGGTCTTTGGTTTCTTTCATCTGCAGCCACTGACTCACACTTTATACATCTGTCAGATAAAGTTGTGTAGCTAGTCAGATGGTCAGCAAGTCAGAAATGAAAGGGTTAAATCACAGATTTAGCACAGCACCCTTATGGCAGCAGGCCTCATGCAAAATCAAGTTGTACAAACAGATTTTTGGCATTTAAGCATCAAAATTGAGTGAAATATGTATGGCTTTCTGCTTTACTGAGAGATATTTTACGCTGTGATTCTTCTGCTGCACATTTAGTAGTGAAGTGTGAAGGACGGTGGGAAACTGTCCCTCATGTTGCTGCTTCGGGGTCTTTGTTCAGGTCTTTGTCCAGTATCATGTTAGAATTTTGATTTGCAAAGTGACTAAAGCTGATAGATGTCCCGGAGAAAAAAGTTCAGTAAAGAAAAATGCCAAACCTTTTCATCACTTTATTCTGAAATTGTTTGTGCAAAGTGATGGTCAAGGAGTTAATAAAATTTATTCAGTGAAGCTGAAAAACGACACTGTAAATGATTCGGCTGTAAGTTTACAGTAAATCACTGGGTACTAGTTGCATTACTTTCACAGCATGTTGCAGAGAATAGAAACCCTTTCTTCTGGGTAAATGTTGTGGCCTACATTAAAGACAGGTCTGGCATTCTGAAGCCGTGTTTTACACAGTACAGAGAGCGATCGGCAAGCTAGGACAGGTGACACCCTGAACAGGTAAGTGTTGTTTGAGATTGTTTGTTAGTTTCACAGGCAGCTGATTCTCCATCATTTATCTTTATCTGATTTTATATTTTTAACGTTTTTCTCTTGTAGATGTTTGGTCTGTGGTTGTTGGTGTTGATTACTAAGCTGAAAATTTCGAGCAGGGACTTCTCCCCACCTGCTGAGCAGAACAAAAACTGTCAGACGGTCTCAACATATTTTACTGCACACAGCCCAACACCCCCCACCTACAATAGCTTCCCCTGTATCCACCCCCCTAACTCCGCCTCAGGACACACAGGGTGAACTCCCTCTTCCACCTCCCCCTCCAGACAGCAGGACTGCAACCACCCTCCTTCACCCACCTCCCAAGCACATTTAAGACGTGCACTGGAATTCTGGTTTTCTCCTGAATTTTTCAGGAGGGGGGTTGTGTGAACGCTAGTGTCCGAGTGAGATGCTTTCGACATTATTCATAATTATTATGATAGTTTTTCCTGCACTTGCGTCTCATGAAATGGACGTGACACTTTGCTCTAAAAGTGCAAAATGACTAAATGTTAATGTAAATACAGTATATCACAAAAATAAGAACGTCAACATTACCTTGGACGTTCAAGCTCGGGTGGTTGACGACATCCCTCTCCATGCAACATGAGAGGCTGTGGCATATGGCTGCAAAATAAGAATTAGCTGTAAAAATAACATTAACGCTAAAATTAAGAACCCAGGCTACAACAGGTTAGTAAAACATTCAACTATGTTACTACAAACCAGAACTGGGCTAGCAACGGTACTGAACCGCCTGACATTTACGGTATGAGCCTGTACTCAAACCCAAAGTTACCGGCACTAAAGTTACTGTTAAACAAGGACAGACTAACGGCACAGGTCTTTAACCAGGATGAGAGGAACGTCAGAAGAAAAACTTACACAGAATGTGTAACGTTAAAACATTCAAAATCAGGCTACAACTCGTTAGCTTAGCTTCCATTAGCTACAAGCCAAAACGGAGTTAGCAACGATCCTGAACTCTCCGACGTTTAAGTGACTCTTTAAAGAAGAGAGGGCTCAAACCTAAAGTTACTGCAAGTAACATTCACTTAAGCTTAACTTCATACAAAACACCATGTCATCTTGGGTTACATGCAACTATTATACACATTCTTATTAAAAAGCTTCTTGATAAAAAAAATACATATTTTATTACTTACCATATCTGAGTGCCAGGAAGCAGAGTGAACCAAAATGTCAATCAACGTTGTGTAATCAGAAAAAATGTAAATTTATTACAGTAAAATTAGCAATACAGTACTAGATTTTTATATATATATATATATATATATATATAATATCACAATTAAAAGCTGTAAAGTGGCAATAATGTCATTTATTGTGAAATTTTTCTGCCAAATGTTGTAAAATCACATAAATAATTTATTTTGATTTTCCAGTGCCCCAGTACCTCCCTAAAGAGCCTGGAATCAATCCAAAATGCTGCAATAAGATTACTAACTGGGATTGGTAAGAGAGATCATATTTCACCTTCTCTAGCTTCTCTCCATTGGCTTCACAGTAAATGTAGAATAGAATTTAAAACCCTTCTTCTCACCTATAAAGCTTTAAACGGTCAAGCTCCATCATACCTAAAAGATCTCCTTCTACCATATCCTCCTAATAGACCACTTCAGGCTCAGAATGCAGGCCTACTTGTGGTTCCCAAAATGGGAGGCAGAGCCTTTAGCTATCAAGCCCCTCTCCTGTGGAACCAGCTCCCAGTCCAGATTCATGAATGAGACACCCTCTATACTTTAAAGACTAGGCTCAAAACCTTCCTCTTTGACAAAGCTTGTAGTTAGTTCTAGTCGCGATGCTGTAGGCTTAGACTGCTGGGGGAGACACTGAGACACTTTCCTCCTCTCAGCCCACACTTATATTTCACCCCTGTATGACATTAACTCTGTGTCTTCTTAGTCCCGTAGTTGTGTTTCTCCCTCTCTCTGTCCCTGTCCTCAGTGTCCTCAGCTTTGGAGCTGTGTCTTCCAGTGTGCAGCTACTGGTCCTACCAACCTGCCCAATGTTTTGCTGTTACTTTTCTTTTCTCTCTCCACTTTCCACTCACGCAAAGCAGTCAAGGCAGATGGCCGCCCACCCTGAGCCTGTTTGCATCCCCTAGATGAAATTAAGGTACATTTGTACAGTTAAATATCATGTTGATAGAAAAACACAGTTGTACTCCTTGACTCGAAGAGCATACAAACTTTTGCCCCCAACTGTGAAAAAGTGATTTTAGTGTCCATGAGCAAGTCACTGAGTCCCAAGTTACTAGTTTAAGGTGAGTCAGACCAGTGCTTGAGAAGCAGTGTAAAGAACACTGGGTACCAATAATCATGCATCATACATCCAATGCATCTCACTTTTCACCATGAGCTCAAGACTGAAGATATACGAGCTGTACACTGATTACTGCTCCTGAAGGAGGCTCCAGGCTACTTACAGCACTAACACAGCTTTTAGTAGATGTGTAGGCTTGAAGTTTTGACTAGGAACAAAAGTGTGTAGGATTAAAAGAACAGTTTTCCCTGGTTCTGCTTCAGTATACAGTGAAGTAATGTAAAGTACTCGATGAAAAAAATAAATAAATCACACATTTCTCAGAATCGTTAAACTGTTGAAAACATAAAAAGTGGAACAAATACTTTTTCTCTTAAATCAAATCGGATTGATGCTCTGAGAAATCACCCTTCTTATCAGAGCACATGTAGTTTTGTCATGTCGAAGAAGTGGCACTTCTGCTTGTAGTGGAGTGTTTTTGTAGTGTTTTTTTTCACTGCTGCATTTTATCGACTTTGTACGGGCACTCTGCAGTCAAAATAATGTAAAATCTAAGCCTGTGTAACATTAATGGGATGTAATTTTGTTGATTTACTGATTGTAAACATGTGACTATGAGCCAAATTAATAAGACACTGACGTGGTGTCTTAACTTTAAGGTCGATGAGCAATCTGATAACATCAAGGCCAGCTGAGCAAGATAAACATGCACACATGGTCAGCCTGAGGACACTCGAGGACACACACACACACACACACACACAGACACACACACACACACGACCTCTCACCTCCCCAAGGTTTCTCTGTGTGGGAGAGAGAATAAAACCAGGACTCCTCAGGCTCCTCGCTTCATTTTCTTCCTCCTCATCACAGCCATGTTTATCCATCTGCTCTCCTCTCTCCTCCCTCCCTGCTTCTCTCCTTCACTCCTCCTCATCCTCTTCATCGTGGCAGCCGTCTGGTTTCTGATCACTCATCGGTCCGTTCCTCCGTCCTCTCCCTCCATCCCCTGCCTGCCGAGGCTCCCTGTCGTGGGCAGCCTCCCCTGGCTGGGAGGAGGAGGCCTCCCCCCTCACCTCCTCTTTTGTCAGCTGGCTCACAGGTGAGAGCACTGAGCTCCCTCCATGGAAGGGTAGATTTAGGTTTCTGGGGTCAATTCTAAAGGAAATGTAAAGAACCTTTGTTATTGTTTGCAAATACATTTTTGGTTGTTGTATAAACAGTTTTTAGAGTTTTAGAGCTTTGAATTTAAAGACGTCATTAGTGTTTGTGAGAAGTAATTATCATTAATCAAAAGTGCTTTTGCATGTTTTAAAGCATGTTTGAGAAACTTCACTCATGAACGACCCTGTGTTGGCCTCAAACAGGGAGCTCATGTTCATAAATTTAAGGGCTGCTTCAAGTCTGGAGGGTTCTAATCAGCAAAGCTGCATTCAGGATGCATTTCTATATATTTGGGCAAGACAATGCACTCCAAAATAAAAATATGACTTTATCATTTCACATAAATCTAAACATTTTATATTTGTGTCCAAGCATTTACAATCTGTACTGTTGCAGATACGGATCCCTGTTCGCGTTCTACCTTGGTCCTCACTACACCGTGGTGGTGAACAACCACCAACACGCCAGAGAAGTCCTACTGCAGAGAGGACGAGACTTTGCTGGACGACCAAACATGGTGAGACTTTTAGACAAGGAATAATTCCTGCCTTCAGTGGTGTTCTGTTAAAGTAAAGCCACCAATCAAGAAAATTAGATTAACTCAAGACTTAAAAACTTGGACCAGTGATGTTGTTATTGTGTTTTACTTTTCCCCCACTTCTCCTACGCCAACTTTATCCTCTCTCTGTTTCATCATCCGTCTGCAGGTGACCACCAACCTATTAACCAGAGGAGGTAAAGACATCGCGTTTTCAGATTACTCTCCTCTCTGGAAGTTTCACCGTCGCCTCGTCCACAACTCCTTCACTCTGTTTGGAGAAGGGACCAGTCGACTGCAAGACATCGGTACCACTTCCTCTATTAATCCACCATTTTTCTATTGATTTTACCAATTTGTTTTTTTTTTTATGTGCAAACATTTTCTGCCTGATCTGGCCTTGACTTGGGACATCTGCAGTGTCCTCCGACATGAATACAATCAATAGAATTTACTTAAGTTAAAGTACAACTATATCCTAAAAGACAGAAGCATCTTGAGCCAATTAGCAGCCTGCTGCAGTTGCTTCTCCTTCTTGTTGTGGCTTTTTCTTTTTCAAATTTTCTTTTCTTTTTCAAGGATAGTCAAGTAATTAGTTCAGTGATAAGAATTTTTACAGTGCAGGGATGCAGGGGGTAAGAAAACAGTGTGGCGTGAATAAAGAACAAAGATCTGAGACTTGCAGGAAGAATGTGAGGAAATTTCAAGCTGCATCTTTTCACTTTGATAACTGGCAACATGAGGTCGCTGTAAATCTTATTAGAAGAGCCGACAGTTCTGGTGAGGATAAAGAACATCTTCACTGAGAGTAATCTGCACTGAGTGATTCCAGACTCCCGTGTTCATATAAGACTCTTTTGGTCCAAACAGTCTCCGTTTTTTTTCATTCCCACTGCCAGTAGGAAGTCACTTTTTGATTTGTGGGAGTCTGCAGACTTTACTAATAACTTCATAGGACTTGTATGTTTACTGTTCCCTTTAGGCAAATGACCACACCACATCACATTTAAACTCTGACACCAGCTTTTATCTTCCAAAATTAGCCTTGACCACCAATCACGGCTGCATGCCCATAGTGACACCTTTACAATATAATCCCCCAACGAACAGAACAAACCTCAGAGGTATCATAAATTAAATGTTTAAAAGCAGAAGCAGCAAATCCTGAGAAGATGAAATCATGTAACAATTAGCATGAAAAATTACTTCTTGAATTATCAAAAAGTTTAGATTTAGATTAATCTTTGATTTTAATTTACTAAACATTTCAGGTACTACGACAAAACCTAACATTTCATAAGCTCTGTCTCACTAAATACCTCTTATTGGCAAACTCTACAGATATTCACCAAACCAAGTGACAGAAGGATTCCGCTCAGTGTTTCCACGAGGGTCCCCCCCTTCACAAACACCGTGGACAGTTATATCTTTAGTGACTTTTTAGTCAATGCTATTGAAAAAAATACTAAAACACAGAATTGCAGTGGAGTAAAACTAAGAAGTAACACAAAATGGAAATGCTAAAGCACAATCAAATGGTAAATGGCCACTTATAGTATTTAGTTGCTTTCCAACACTGTGATGTACTGAAGGGATGAATTAAAGAATGAATCTTGTTTCATCAAAGCAAACGGCATAAACATTGAGAGTGACCCTCGGCCTAACAAACCGGGTTTACCTGAGCTGTTTCTTCAGCTACCCGTTTGGGGTTATTCGAGGGTTTCACGGCGACGTTTGTGGACAGTCCTGTTCAGTGTGTTTTCGTTGCTCCGGCCAAACTTCAGCGGAGGGATGAGTAATCAAGAGAGACACCAGCCATTTTGCCAACAGGTGAGCAGAACTGAAGCCATTTCAAATTTTCTTCTTCTTTGTATTTATTGGCGGGTTGCCAACAATGACTTGGTGCATTACTGCCACCAACTGGTGAGAAATTTGGACCAGATTCCAGTACAATAATTATTATCAAAATAAATTAATAAATCCCAATAAAATGTATTTTAAAAACTGCAACAAAAACTTAGAACACTTACTGAGTGTTTTTTTTACATATAAAAATCAGTTAGATTAGGATTTAATTGTATCTTCCCGAGGTTTGGATTAGACTCATTGTTTGATATTGCTGACAGTGTATCGCGAGATGTTTAATGTCTCTATATTGAACGTTGCCCACAATAGCTGCATTCACCTGTATTGTATGTTTCCCTTTCTTCTAAGTCCTGTAGGTCCACATTTAAGTCTTGATATTGTCACATTTCCTTCCTATCTCACTTTCTTTCCAATCTTATCTGCTGTTTTGTGCTGTTGCCCAGAAATAGCCACACCTATAATGTTTCTTGTCCACTTTACTATCTGTTACGTAAACCCATCGTTGACAGTTTGTAGGCCGGGCTACAGTTGGTGGGTTTGTCCTAACATGAGTAGAATTTTTTTTATTTTGTCAAATCCCAAAATATTCATCACATACATTGTAAAAGCCCTTTTCAGTTTCATAGTTTGTATTGGAAAAACAATTCATCCCACTTGAAAGTTTACAAGTGAGCAAACAAAAGTAGCTTATTATTTCAAAGTAGAAAAAGATCTCAATAAAAATGACAAAACTGCAAAAAAGTGGCTGTATGAAGAGTTCCCTCTTTCAATGTAACAATAACATTCAACAAAATGATAAAAGGTTTCAAGGAAGGGGTGTCACTGTAGTGACTTCCACACCTGCCTGACCTTGTCCCTGTGCAATTGATTTACATAAAATGTTTAATTCTGTGTCGTCTCTTTTTCCAGTTCTGTCCTCTGTTGACAGTCTGTGTGTTGAGTTGTTATCTGGTGGGAAGCGTGGCTTTGATCCGTCTCCAGCTGTGACCAGAGCTGTCACCAACATTGTGTGCACTCTGGTGTTCAGTGCCACCTATCGCCATGGTGATGCCGAGCTGCAGGAGGTCATCAAGTACAATGACGGCATCGTGGAGACAATAGCCAGGGGAGGACTGGTGGATATTTATCCTTGGATGAGGGTTTGTACCTAAACATTTGTGTTGACCAAGCCTGGAAATCTATCTCAAATTTAAACCCTTAAACAGAGGAGAAGAAAAAAAATTCTAGTAAGTAAAAAAAATAGAAATATTTTTACATTTAAAATTATTATTATTTTCCAAAATTTCACTCATTTCCAAAAATTGTCTCTTTAAAGGAATGACCACTTTTTAAATTATTTTAAATTCTAATAATTAATTCTAAATAATTAGTCTAAGAGTGTGTCCAGTTTCTCCCCATAATGTCCCCTTCTCTTCAAAATGTTGCCACTTTTCAAAACTGACCTCATTTTCAAAATAGTTTTACTTTCCTGAAATCTTACAATTTCCAAAATGCTTCTGCTTTACTAAAACATCACAACGACTTGTGTCTGTCCCTCAGATGTTCCCCAACAAGTCCCTCAATAAACTGAAGGACTGTATTACCATCAGAGACAGACTGCTGACACGCAAACTGAAGGAGCACAAGGTAACGTACTGCACAAACACTGACGGCCCTGAGTAAAAAAAAAGGGTTTTTAACGTTGTGTGCACATTAGGAACTTGGACGAAAATGACACACAGCAACTATTCTACATATTGTTTGAACCTAAATCTAACTTTAAAATCAGTCAGATGAACTCAGAGAAATCTGTTCAACCTCTATGGCCCACACACATTCAGGCATCGCAGAGTGAAGGTGAGCCCCGAGACCTCTTGGAGGCATTGCTAAAGGGGCAGACAGGGAGCGGCCAGGGTCGGAGGTCATCTGGCCCGGAGGACAAGGGGATAACTGATGACCACGTCTTGATGACAGCGGCGGAAGCTTTTGGAGCCGGGGTTGAGACAACGTCTACCACACTGCTGTGGATCTTGGCCTACCTGCTGCACCACCCAGAGGTAAAACATGATGCTGATGATAACTGACTGCTCCTACCCCTAATACTAGCCAAAAAACAATTTCAAATATTGATTTGTCTGATATTTTTTCTTTGCCTGTCACTGTGGATCCTCCAGGTGCAGGATCGAGTGCAGAAAAAGCTGGACGAGCACATTGGCAGTGAGCGAGCGGTGCGCATATCGGACCGAGGACAGCTGACATACCTGGACTGCGTCATTAACGAGGGCATGAGGATCCGACCAGTCAGTCCTGTCCTGATTCCACACACCGCCATGACCGACAGCAGGTAGACCGACGTTGACATACCAGAGCTCAGGCGATTAGTCAGTTAACATTTACAAGTACTTTTCAGTTTCAGTGATTCTTCAAGCAAATATTTCTTGGTTACAGCTTCTCAGACATGACGGTTCTATTTTTTTCAACTCCTGACTCCAAAACCTTGTTATGTGTCGCCTCTGTTTGTTGGTCTCAGGGCTCCCATCTCTGTCTGGCTTTTCTCGTACTTCTGACTTTGTGATATCTTCACATGGATGAAACTTTGACATATATCAGCTACATGACCTCAACATAGCTGGAGATCAACTAAAGACTTGCGAAAGCAAGATAATGTCGCCTGCTACAGTACAGGAATTGTTTAAAAAATAGAACAAAGATGCCTTTAAGGATTATAGCTACGTTTTTAATGTCGAGGCTAACTTATGAAAAACAATTCCTGAAAAGTGTGGAAGCCCCTATAAAGAATTCCGCAGAAAGCTTACCATTTATCTTACTAGCAGTTAATGGGTTACTTAAACACTAACTCATCAACTCTTTCCTTCAGAATTGGAAATCACTCAGTCAGTCGTGGGACTCGTGTTCTGATTAATATGTGGTCAATTCACCATGATCCCCAACACTGGGACAAACCTGACGTGTTTAACCCAGGTAACAAACATTGAAAAGTCTAACAAGCTTTCTAAAGAGCACCCAAGCTTTTGACCAACACTTTTGTCTTTTCCCGCCTTTTTAGATCGTTTCCTCGATGACCAGGGTCAGAGGGTCGCACCCTCCTGCTTTCTGCCATTCGGGGCGGGCCCCAGGGTCTGCGTTGGCGAGTCACTGGCCAGGCTGGAGCTGTTTCTCATCTTGTCCTCTCTGCTGCAGCGAATGAGCTTCAGGCTTCCTGAGGGAGCTTCCCCACCAAACCTGCAGGGGCGGCTGGGTGTGGTCCTGCAGCCATTACCCTTTAAGGTCGTGGTCACGGCAAGGCCAGGATGGGAGAACAGATCAAACTAATAAAATAAGGCAGTAAAACTTCAGGTGACAGAGACATGAAGTTAGCATTTTATGTCAGTGAACTGAAATAATAATTTGAAGTGTTTGTGTTGCCATATTGAGGTTTTTACTGTAAAAATCACTTTGAGTTGGTTGTGATCACACTTTTTTGCAGCGTTTGCCTATTATAATTATCCTGTAATAAATCTGTGATAAAAGATGCTTAATTCATGTTTTAACATAATCTAAAGTACCTTAGGGTAACAAGACCTGTAATTTAGATTTAAGATTATTTTAATTTTTTGCACGCATTGCGAAATCAAAAACTCTTGACAACAAACATATTTTTTTCATGTACATGTGGAAGTAATCAGAAAGTTTGGAATTAGAGACAAAATGTTCTGACGAATGAAATAAAAAAAAAGTGTTACCAATTGAAGAAAATGTGTGCCATTGATCAAGTGTGATGGAAAAATTAAGTATGAGTAAATTCTGCAGTTAATTAATGTAATTCTCCACCTACTAACTAGGGACTCATTCGCACTGCTATTTATTGTGAAAACACACAGTTACTGTTTCAAGCATTTTCAAGCACTTTGTCCAAATTCAAGCACATTTCAGGCCTAGAAAACACAACATTACATGTTGCAAGGATTTGAAGGACCCTTCTGAAGCCTGTTTATAATTTAACCAAACTTTGAAAGGTTTTACACCATTTTTGAAATGACTGGTAATGTTTTATGAATGGAGTTCATAAACAGGAGTTCGACAACCTGGAAATCAGTTGGCATTTTTGCCTTCCAGTTTCCTCGGCCCAAAGTCTAGACATTTTCATGTTATAAGTCATCATTAAATACCCCACTTATGTTATTTTTAAGCTTTTACATGTATTACAAAAGACAGTTTCTAAGAAGTGGTTAAATGAGAACGCAGAGGTTGTCGGGAACATTAAACGTCATTAGGCTGAACGCAGCGACTCATTTACTAAATAATGGCTTTTACAGTCTCGACCAGTTTATTACTCATGCACATATATACCTAGAAGAAAGGCCTTTATGGAAAATTCAAAGTTTGGCGGTGGTGATTCAGGATCAGTGTGGTGTACTTTATGTATAACCTTTTTACTTCTATTGACTGAACTTAAACTTCAAAAATCTTAAAGTGGTGTTCATCTAAACATTTTCTTGCTGATCATAAACTTACTAAAAAACTCACTGAGCTTATTTTCTGCATTAATCCAAATGTCACTGGAAAAAACCCCACAACGTTTTGTCAAGAAAACCAGGAAGATTCAATTCCCAGGTAGGTGTTTATTATCACGATAAATGTGACCGTGCATAATAATTGCACACAGACGGATGTTGGATTTGACAGTTTCATTTTATTGTATATCTTCACACACTTTTAGAACAGGCTGGTTTAGTTAGGTTACCCACATACACACATTCACACATACACACCAATTTAGTAATACTAATAATCAGCGTTATCATATTGAGGGATTTTACAGACTCTTCTCTGTGTCCTTCGACTCCTCCGACAGAAACCTCATGCAAATAGGAAGGACAGAAGAGACGAGATCATAAAAAGAAAAAACATCATTTAGAGTGAGACAAGTGCTTCTTTGATAGAAGGAACATACTGAAGTTTTAGCAAAACACAGGTGGAGCTGCTTCCAGTCTCCTCTTGGAACAGACGGAAATTGACTTAATGACACCAATTCTTAGAGTTGTTTCAGGTCCAGAGAATGTTTGACTGGTTCACACGTCAGAGTCAGTGCTGGTTTTACAAGGCAAGAGAATAAAAAGAGGATGATAACTAAATAATATTCATTAACAGTATGAAGTTAGGCATTGAACGCTTCTTACCTTTTATTTGTAAGGCTTCTTAAGCTACATTTGTTAGGGTTAGGAGTCAACTTGTTAATTGGAGTTAAGCTGCATGGGTAGGGATGTCAAGACGCCGTTGTAAGTGGTGGCTGACGGCTAATTCGTGCTTTCTGTTCCCGCTGTGGCATGCATAACCAATTCCATCAATTGCAACAAGGGTCTGAGCAGAGTCTGCATGTAAGATTCTGTGTCCTCCCTGCAAACTCACTTACTGCACATGTGCCAACCAAAAAAACCTAAGGCTCAATTCATGCAGCGCAGGCATTGACTGTAATCTTCAGGTTCCTTGGCACTGTTGGATGTGTGGAATGTGTCTGTATACACATACACACAACTAAAATAAAAAGAAGTGCACACATGCTCGCTCAAGGGCAAGGAGAAAGCATGAATTGTTGTAAGAAAGTTTCTGAAAGATTAAATTTTTCAATAACCTCAAGCAAGTCCAGCTCTCCATAAGCTGGTGACTGATTATTTTACAAATGGGGTTTATATGATGACCAAATACATGATGGGAGTTTCTGCTCTTACTTCACTAGTTCTAAAAAAGCCATAAAGCATTTATTTAATGTGTTCAAACAGATCTTACAAAAAGACACTGACAATGTATTTATAGCTCAGATTTCTGCAATGTAACGCACAATTAGCAGCCATTGTCATAAACTGAAGAGATGCTGTTATTTCCATGACAAAAGGTGAAAGGCAACAGATGATGTGATGATGTTTTGGTCATGAAAACTGAAATAAATAGCTGCAACTTTCACCTCTTTATCTCTTCCCAGCAATTTGATGGCAGAAAAATTCTACACTTTAATAAATTCTATTTAGACAAATTCCACAGACATTGTGACCGAACATTATTTCCTGCAGCTGCTTCACAGTGAAACTGTTCAGCGTGAGAAGACAAGGAAGTAATTTTCTTTTGGTGGATTACCTATTTCTACAAATGTTCCTGCACAGTTTGAAAGCACGACCATAAATGACTGTTGGTTGTAAATATGATTTGAACATGGTAACATATGGGACCAAGTTAGACTGAACCTATTCCAGTCTGTGTGGTTGTCTAACCTCAGAAATCCAGAAAGGTAACCACCAGGGCTTACCTCAGGTTTCAAAGCATTATGATAGAAAAAATTTGAGCTAAAACCAAATCTGACCTGTCGATGTGAATCCAGTCAGTGCAAAACTCTTCTGTGAAGACAGCTAGATTTAAATGTTTCCGTGTACCAATGAAAAGTAGTCCTGATTAAACTTAGATTTCTTAATAAAAACAAACACGGTTGCCAAAGCTTAGCTTGCTCCAAACATCAGTCTCATGAACAGGGATTATCGCCCAAGCTACTGCAAGTTTTTTGGTTGAAGATTTTAGCCTGCAACAGTTCACAGTACCAGAAGTGCTGAATTTCAGTGGGAACGGAACCCCTAACCCCGGCGATGCTGGTGCTCTGCTCTACCATTCAAGCTACACGGGTGTGAGTTTACTTGATTTTCACTGGTTGTGATTTTGGGAATTCTGAGTTCCCTCAACCTACGAGGTCTACTTTATTCCAGTCATAACTTTGGCTCTAAGGGTGTTCTTAAATCTTAGAACACCAATAATTCCAATATGCTTTATATGTTGACCATCCAGAGCAATGTCAACACTCTCAGAGAACCGTAAGGTATGGTGGATAAAATCCTCAGTGAAACTGCAGAAGTCACAAATAAAAGTACTGGTATTTCCCCTCATGAGGCTGATCTGAGGGCTGCAGAATATTTGGGAACCTGAAGTACAGACACACCTCCAGTCATTCTGGTCTAACATCCACATCCACGCAGAGCAAGAACAGCTCCAACTAATGCTAAGTAGTAACAGTTGTCAAGTAGAAATGGCACTCGGTAACCATGAAGATATATAACCGTATTAGTTCAGGTAAACAAAAACACCATCAACCACAACATCAACCACAACATCGACGGCTCGGTGACAGGCTTGAGCTTTCTTGTGGAGGTCCTTCAACCTCTACAACCACTTCATCCTCAGTCCACAGGCATCAATTTAGCCTGGATTTACTTGATCAACTTGATTAACCTCAGTCTGGGACAACACACTATCAGAGAATTTGCTTGAGCTCTCCAATGTCTGGATTGGCTCAAACCAGATTCCTATGTCTGCAAATTTAGCCACAGAGGTTTTCAAAAAAACTAATGATTGGGTCATTTTGATCTATCCATGTATGAATCCAATCTTGTGCATGTTGGTTTCCAAACTGATTACCAGGACTTTTCCAATTCCAGAAAACATACAGGGGTCAATCAGTTTGGAATGGAAACGGTCATGTCCTTTCCATGGCAGGACATTGCTTTTGTTAAAGTAAAGTCCAGCATAACTTTGTCCGTCACGGTCACTGTTATGGGTAACAATCATCCTTGCGGCAGTTGGGTAGCGAATTATGTGACGTTTGTGTAGTAATGCAGCATGGACACAGGGTTTAAGGGTCAGAGGATCCATCAACAAGACTCAAGGTCTTTCCATCAGAGGAGGCTGGCAATGATAGAGGTGACTGGAACAATTTTCAAGGGACTACCACCACAGCATTTGCTGTACATACAAAGGGACCTGACTTTCTCAAGCTCGTGTGTCTTTACTTTGTGAAGCCCTGTGCAGATGGAATCAACATTACAGAGGTGGGTGGGGGTGTAAATATTCATTCATTTTCTGTGTAATTTAATTCATGCTTCCAGATGGCATTCAAACCATGGTCAAATAACAGAGCATGGTCTCGAATAGAACTGGTGCCAAAAAACTTACACGTCCTCAGAGTGATATGTTATATGGACATTGATGTCATTCTGTGTGACTCAAACCTTCTTAAGACATCACCATCTCCAGCGTCCTTTAAGAATACTCATCTATTAAAGCATCTATGAGTTAATAAAGGGGTGCTTCAGAACTTGCCTATCACCATATTTGATTTGTTTCTATAGTATCAAAGAGCCAATTTGCTAAATGTAAAAAAAAAATGGAGGCTCTGGGTGGTAGGAAAATTGAGGCTGGAATCATTACTGGGGTTGTGTCCACATGCAGTAAGTTCCAGACAGGATGAACAACACTAACCAGAGAAGGTTATGGAAAAACAATTACTGCGCCTCCCTCTGAAGACATAAATCCAGTCTGAATGGGGCTTAAGGTGACGCTGAATCAACTGCCCGTACGAAGTGATAACAGACTATTTTCTCTTAAGGACACATTATAGTCTCTGGTGTCTCGACACACGCGAATGTCACGCACATTTGTGAGTTTCTAAAAATGACTACATGACAACCTGTAAAACAAGCGCACATGAAGGCAGCAGGTGTATGAAAAGAAACGTTATCCCACTCTCATTACGCTCAATTTATAGTTCTAATGAGAGCAAACATCTTGTTGTAGTAGTGTAAAGCATTACTTGTTAAAGCAGCTGATGGAATTAATAAAGATTCTTTTCATATAAATGTACAATCGGACAAATGGACCAAGATAACAAGGTTCATTTTGAGGATTCAACATAAAAAATATTACAAATATGTGATGCATCAGTCAAGCGTGTTCGAATTGACTTGTGTGTTTTAAAGACTGCACCACCCCACACTCGTATTACACTGCTCAGATTTTGTTACAGTCCCTGACACATTTTTCTGTTTGCCCAGATGATTTTAAAGATATTTTCATCTGCATAAGGCCAGAAGAAATTGTCCAATCCTCAGAGGAGAACATAAGATCCACCTGAACTGGACTATGTTTTTACCCCAAACTGGCAATGGACTGCTTTGCTATTAACCCATCTTGAAGGTGTTTTTCTACACTTTGGGGGGAATTATTTACATACAGACTCTTGCTGATGAAAAATATTGCTTTTTCACTCATTTCAAATCGTCACTAACGGTGGTTAGAAATACACTAGCATGTACTATACAAATGTTACTGTCATTGACAAAATATACTCTACCTTTTCGGTCGTTCTGTCACGAAATATCCATATTGCCACGCCTATCAATCTAACAGCATACAAAACATCAATATGTTACAATTTCTAAAAATAAATGCTAAATGACTCAGCCTCGCAATTATTTAAGATCACTGTCCTAGAATTTTTTTGGCAAATACAGTAGTTTGATGTCAATTTTGTCTAAAATCCGTGGAATTAGGAATTCTGGATGATAAAACTTAGAAGTGTCTATGAATTTGGATATGTTCAAAGAGAAAAAGAAAGACTTCACAGCCTAGAATGGGATTTAAAATAGCCTATGTGGTGTCTACATGCTGTTGACCTCAAATTCAGAGAAAGAGACAAAGACGAGAACGATGACGTGTTACTGTCTTCGCTCTGTATGGTGCATTGTTTCTTTCTAAAAGTGCCTATTGTTTCTCGTTCCTTACGCAAGAGCTTTTCTCTGCCGATAGGCCGACGCACAGGAAACCAAATGATCAATACAGCCTTGAACTTACCATACAAGATCCAGTTGAACACATAAAATCTGAAAAACTGTCTCTCCTCCTTCATGAGCTACCCACCTAATTCCGCTTCCCTGACAGACTTCTCCAAAACGTCCCCTGTAATGAATGAATCAGTCTTCCCTCTGTCAGTCAGAGTGAATCATCCACCTACATCAGTCTCCCTTCAATTCCAAAACAGCCAATTTGTCCCCGGCATGTTTCCAAACCTCCGTCATCACCCAAGATAAGATTAGATAAAGAGGTGTCTTCAGCTAAATGTTCAACTATTTAAAGTTTTTCTTTTCTGGTTAGTGACAGACAGACGCAAGAAAGACAATGTGGAGTCTGTCTGAGACATAACTCACTCTGCAGCCACCATGTTCACAGTATTCATGTCATGTTCAATTCATGTGGGGGAGAAAGGCAAAAATGGGAATGATTCCGCTGTTTACTTGTGACAGTTAACATCCGTGGAAAACTGCAAAATTGGTTGACTGAGAGGTATCAATCTTGTGCATGGTCTGCAAAGCACGTTATCCATATTAGTTCCCTTAATTACCATTCAATGACAAATTTGGGTGTAGTGAAATATCAATACCTAACTGGAAGTTGGAAACATTGCACTTGGTTTAGTTTCGGTTTTAAAAAAAACGATCAGTCGATCAGTCTGCTTGCTATAGTTTGGAAGCTACGCCTAAAGAGAATTCACCTTAACTCCACAAACAAATGCATGTTAGCGGTCTCATCACTCTGACTGATGACTTTATTGAAAGTCACTTCAAGCTACTGTAACGTTTACTTCATGGCCTTTGGTAGACATTTAGACATTCTGCCTCAACAAACAAATTCCCCGTGCTACCTAATGGTGGGCTGCAAAATATTTTTCAGACTGTGATGCAATTATCTGTTGGAAACCAAAATTAGAATATTCTTTGACGTATTACAAATAGCCGACAAAAGATCTCTCGCGCAGAAGTTTTCAGACTTGATCAACATCGGATCCAATCTAAACAACCCTAATAAACCCTTCTCTTGCATATTTGTCCAAGCTGTAGCCCATAACATTTCAGATTCAGAGTTGATTAAACCATGAGCTACTACATCCTGTTGAACCTTCTTCTAGCAACCATCCAATACCTGCACTGGTCTAACTAACAACCGCTAAAAAGGCAACATTTATTTATGTGACATAACTGACCAGTCAACATTTTATACAAAATCTCCAGAAACACTATCAAGGTTTGACACCATAATGCCTTCTGTTCATCCCTTATTTGGACGACAAATAGGTTGATCTCTTTCTGTCAATCACACTGTCTCCATAAAAATGACAACTTTACCACTGTCTTCGGACATTGGTGTAGTGGTGGAGGTGGTGTTACACAGTGTAAGACCTTCCCCTGTGGTTATTGGACCTCTGGCAGGACAGTCCACACTGTCATGGAGATTAGTGTTCTCTTTTTCACCTCCTCCTCTCCTACCATCCTTCTTCCTTCCCCCCTCCTCCTCTCCCTCCTCCTCATCTTCTTCCTCCTCCACCCTACACCTGCACACCTCGATTCCAGAGTCACCGGTTAGTCGACGATGTCTGTATTGGCTCTCATCAGCTCCCATGTACTCATCTTCATCATCATCATTGTCTTCTTCCTCCTGGTTGTCCTCCCCATCTTCCCAGTTTGGAGGGCCCGGCTCAAAGACATCCACGCACGGGGAGAAGAGAGTCTGTTTCGGAGGGGACTGAGTGGCACGAGGTGAGGGGGAGAGTGAGGAAGCATGGCCAGAAGAAGATCCACCTTTGTCAGACTGGTGCAGAGCAGTGAGGGGGTCCAAAAGTAAAGCAGGGGCAGCAAGAGAAGCAGAGGGCAGGGCTGGTGGGGAGGGAAGGGAAGGAGGAGACGGACAGCATGGGGGAAAGGATGGGGGTGAAGGTGGTGACAGGGCTGACAGGGGTGATTGAAAAGGAGCAAGAGAAGTTTCAGACTCTATATTTATGGCTGGGCAGGAAGAAATGGAAGAGGAGCTTATAGGTTTTGGGAAGTTGAGCACTGGGGCAGAAGGAGACACCGGACCTGATCTAAAACCAACACCAGAGCATGATGCAGACCCAGAGCCGAAACCAGACCCAGAACTAAAAGGACCATCTAAAGGCAATGGACCAGTAAGTTCTAAGTCAGGTGACTGAGATGGCACCACAGAAGAATGTGAATGTTCTGTTGTTGAAGATTTATCTATAATAGGTGCAAGACCCACAGCCAATGAGTGCTCGGTCAAACCTGACCTCGCTCTGGGAGAATCCAGGACTACATGTGATCCAGTTGAAAGTTCTGGGTTCTTGCCTTGGGCTACTGTGGAAGAAGTGAGTGCTGTATCTGTAGTTAAAATAATATCTGAAAGTGTAGATTTTGAAGTTATTAGGTGTTTAAGTGTGGACTCTTGAATGGCGGTGGTTTCAGACTGTGGTTCTGGCACTAAGGTAATATTTGTGGGTACTGAGTCTGGTTGTAGATCTTGGCTCAAGTTTGTAGGTACTGCGCCTGGAGATTGGGTAATTATTGTAGGGTCTGTCGATGGAGTTTGGGTAAGGTCTGTAAATTCTGGGCATGATAAGGGGGTAAGATTTGTTTGTACTAGTTCTGGTTGGAGATGCTGGCTCAAAATTGTAGGTACTGCATCTGGAGCTTGGGAAAGTGCAGTTCCTTTGACTGCAGTTTGGGCAAGGTTTGAAGTTAGTGGAACTGGTACAAGGCTAGAATTTAGGTCCAAAGTTGCAAGACCAGCAGAGTCTGTTATCAGTACTAGAGTTCTTCCAACATCTGGGGACAGTACAGAGACTGGGCTAGTAGGAATGGTGATTATATCAGAAGTCCTTGTCAAATTGAAGGTTTCTAGGGGTTTGTTGGCTACAGGGCTGTTAGAAGAACTAGTTGTGGGGGTAGAAGGGCCTGATATTGGTGTGAGTTTTGAGCTAGGGTTAATTTCAGGGCCCTCATTTGGGCCATCAATGCTTATTATTTGGATGGAGGGGAGTGTTGCATTAACAGCATTTGGACTAGAAAGTGTACTCAGGCTACAGGTGCTAACTATTGGGGTACACGGTGCTAGGTCAAGGTGTTTCTTTAATGAAGACGTAGTTCCAACAGGTAAAGCAACATCAGTAACAGGAGAGGACCCAGATTGAGGTGAGGCTGCCATTGTGACAACCGCAATAGTAACAGTCTGGTTGGGCGCTGGTAATCCGTGGCAACAGGTTCCTGTGCTCTGGCAGCATCTGCATCACTGGTGTCAATAGCCGCTGTAGTAGCCATCCTGCCAGAAGCAAATTGTTTCTCATTTACCTCCAAACAGGTTGCGGCAGCAGTTACGGTCTCCATGGTGACATCAAGAGTGAGGGGAAGGGCCTCGCTGGGCGTGGAGGCGTGGCTTGTGTCAGTCTCATAGGTGACGGGTGCTGATAAAGAGGAGCTGCATGGAGAGGATGGGCAGCAGGAATCACAGGAACAACTGGAGCTACAGGGAGGACAAACACAGTTCAAACATGGCAAACAATGGACTAAATGATAATTCCTGTCCATGTCTGAACAAATCAACCTTAGTTTTATCAATATACTTAACAAGTGTTGTAAATTATCATGGAGAGAGCACCTTTATGCCAATTTTTGACCATCAAATATCATGTTTTCTTCTTCTCTGTTTTTTATACAACAAGTTGAGAGTAATATATTAAATGAGTGTTGTTCTGTTGTGCAAATTTAACCAGAAACTATATACCTATTACTTCTATTCCCAACACTGCAACTTGTTACCAACATTCGCAGTAATCTTTGTTTGCTGTTACAGTGTCTCAACCAGCAGATTTCACAGCTGTGTTACCTGTTGTCGGAACTGAGGGAGGAGGGTCCATCGCTGACTGGTCGGTGCAGCAGTGGGTCATGCTGCGTGAGCAGGTGGGGATCAGCAGTGCGGGGTGGCTGTGGATATCTTGGGGTGGTGAACACTGAGCTGTAGGGGGGAGGAGGTGTGGAAGGCTGAGCTGCCACCTCCTCATATGATGGCAGCTTCAGAGAGGCCAAGAAACCTAAAAACAGAAGACTCAAGTGAGATGAGAGCTTCTTCTTCTCTTTCGGCTTTTCCCATCAGGGGTCGCCAGAGCGAATCATCCTTTTCCACTTCACTCTATCCTGGGCATCTTCCTCTCTGACACCAGCTAACCTCATGTCCTCTGTTAGGACATCCATATATCTCCTCCTTGGTCGTCCTCTCGCCCTCTTGCCTGGCAGCTCCATCTCCAACATCCTTCTACCAATATATTCACTATCCCTCCTCTGCACATGTCCAAACCATCTCAGTCTGGCCTCTCTGACTTTGTTGCTAACACAGACAACGTGCACTGTCCCTCTGATGAACTCGTTCCTTATTCTGTCCAACCTCGTCACTCCTAAGGAGAACCTCAACATCTTCATCTCTGCTGCTTCCATCTCTGCCTCTTGTCTCTTTCTCACTGTTACTGTCTCTAACCCATAGAGCAGAGCTGGTCTCACCACTGTCCTGTACACCTTTCCTTTGAGTCTTGCTGACACTCTTCTGTCAAACAACACTCCTGACACTTTCCTCCACCCACTTCAACCCACCTGCACTTGCTTCTTCACCTCTTTTCCACACTCCCCATCACACTGAACTGTTGACCCCAAGTACTTAAACTCCTGCACCTTCTTCACCTCAGCCCCCTGTAACCTCACGCTTCTACCTGGATCCCTCTCGTTTACACACATGTATTCTGTCTTACTACGACTGACTTTCATGCCTCTTCTTTCCAGAGCAAACCTCCACCTCTCCAGCTGTTCCTCCACCTGCTGTCTACTCTCACTGCAAATCACAATGTCATCTGCAAACATCATTGTCCAGGGAGATTCCTGTCTGACCTCATCTGTCAACCTGTCCATCAGCATAGCAAACTAGAAGGGACTCAAAGCCGATCCTTGTAGTAGTCCCACCTCAAACTCCTCTGTCTTACCTACGGCACATCTCACCACAGTCATGCTCCTCTCATACATGTCCTGGACTACTCTGATGTACTTCTCTGCCACTCCCGACATCCTCATACAGTACATGTACAGTACAGTAAACAGCTCCTCCCTCAGCACCCTGTCATACGCCTTCTCTAAATCCACAAAGACACAATGCAGCTCCTTCTCAAGTGAGATTAGAGCAAAGCCTGAAATTCATATTTTTCAATAATGTTTAGTATTTTGAGACTGTTTAGATAGTCAGAAAATCAGGTGGTAACGATAAATTAAAGAGCTAAAGCAGAGTTAGCTAAACAGAGTAAGAATTTATTTCATTGGCTGTGGAGCTCAACTAATGCATCTCTTTTACCAAAGTGTAACTGGCCATTAGTGGCTGGAATATTTTAAAAGAACTAGTAGACCAGTTATTATCTGAAGGTAATGGATAATGTTTGGAAAAACTATAATCTGTTTACTTTACCAAATTGTAACCAATGCAAAATTGAACAAACCATCAACCAGTTCTGCATCTTCTTACTTCTTACTAAAATCAGTGGAATTCCTCTTAAGAGCTCAGCTCCACCACTAAATTTCCAACGAGTTGTCACAGCCACACGTTAGAAAAACAGCACGTCACTCGACAGCCGAGCATTAATCACATACACACACAAAAAAACAAGAGCTCCTTCATTGTCTTGATGCTGAGAGCTTAAAAGCAGCTCTCAGACAAACAAACAGCTGTGTGTCTTACTGAGGTCCAGCATGGAGGAGGGGTAGGAGTTCGCTCCATGATAAGCCAGCAGGCTGATCTCTCTCTGCCTCTGCTGCTGCTGGACTCTCAGTTTGGCTCGGCGGTGTCGGTAGGCACAGCAGCAGCTGAACAGGATGAGGACGGTCCACAGCAGCCAGAACCCTGAATGCACACAGCAAAATATCTTCAAGACAAAAACGCCCCCGACACTTGGATACACACACAGTTGGTTTCAGCTGATTAACCTTGATTTCAAAGTCTAATCAGTGACAGGGGCTGAACATTAGTCTCAGTTAGATGCCCTTTAAACGTTACATATGTTGCACTACTTACAGTGAAAATTTATCATTTGTGAACCTTTTGGAATTTTCTCTGTTTCTACATGAATAAGCAACTAACATCTTAAATATAAAAAAGTCCTAAAACTACACAAAATAAACCCAAATAAATAAACTAGACAAAGCCTACACTCATTCATTTCTTTGTTGTGGAACATAATCTAATCTTAAATATTTGCGTATACCAAAAGCATGTGTACCTCAGGGATTTTCAATTAATCTGAAGAGGAAATTAGAGTGTGGTGTTAGAGTATTTACTGGGATTAGAGTCAGCTGTGAGTCTGGCAGACCCTGCCTTATCTAAATAAGAGAAATCGGGGTCTTCTATATCAAAATCTGAGCTTTAAAAGGCAGGTTTGTAAAAGCGTGTCGTGGCTACAAAAATACTTACATATTAACGCTGTGGAAGGATGTATTACCTCATGAGATTATTCATAGCATTACTATATGCAGTTATGCATCACCACCTTCAGGAACAATACTGGTTCTGTTAAACAGGTCGTCCATTTTCTGGTCTACTCACACGGTACGCTCACTGAGACTGATGATGGACAGAATGTCTTCGTAGGGCACGAAGGTGCAAAGCTGTAAAAGTTGAGCTGAATCCCTGTCATTGGTTAAATCTATGCAAAGTCGATTGTTCAGCAAGACAATGGCCGTGAAGACAGAAGTCGTTAAAACAAAGAATGGTTAACTCAGAATAAATTGAATTTTTGAAACAGCCGAATCAAAGCCCTGACTTCAGTCTTGTAGAAATGCAGTGGAAGGGCTCAAAAAATTTGTTGCACTGCATATGCAGAAACTTCCAGATGTTGTGCAGAAGGGTAAAACCTTTTAGCCTAAGCATGTGAAACCTCATAGATCCACTGCTGTATTCTTCGTGTTAATGAACCATTTTGGGTGGAGCCACTATGGAACCATTTGGGGCAACACTGCAAAAGAAAAAAGCTAGGAGACTAAGAAAAGAGAAAATAGAATTGTTTTCATTGACTCGCTGGTTTTAAGTGTGGAAAAACTCAACAGCAACCCCTTTCATTATTTTATCTGATTGTATCTATGTAGAAATAAGCTAAATTTGTCAGAATGAATGATGATTAACAGCTAGGATGAAAAAGCTCTTGCTAAACGTGCTAATATGAAAGTGTCGCATTAAAACCAACTTACACCAGAGTTCGTAGTAGTAGGTGCAGCAGCCGGTCTCTCCACAGCAGTGTCCCGTCTCACACAGGTATCCTCCGTTAGCGTTGGCCCCAGGGCAGTACCGCGGTCTCCCCAGCAGGGGCAGGCTGCCACCGGAGTGGTACTCCATCGCACCCCTGCTCTCCCCGGACTTAGCCCCACGCCACCGTTACCTGCTCCCCACTAGCTGCTAGCCGCTAACTAGCCGTTAGCCACTGAACACGTGATCCTGGTTAGAGTTCCACTACATTTATCTATTTGGTTTTTAACGTAAATTACTACTGTTGGGGGTGGGGGGGGGGGTGTTGAGTTCACTGTGTTAGCTGTTAGCTGCTAATTGTTTCCAAATGAAGCCAATCTACATGTTGAGAGGAGATGAAGCAGCTTCTAGCTAGAGAGAAGTTGATCCAGGTGTGTTTCAACCTTAGTCAGATGTTAGCGTCAGGCTAGCTCCACCTACAGCTGCATTAAAACACCTGTGCTAGCAAACACTGGTGTTAGTACTGATCAGCGGAAGGAAATACTGCGAGTACGGCAGCTGTAGCGGAGGACCGGCCGATAGAGCGGGACAAGATGACAGGCAGTGGGAGGTCCTGAACTGGAGAGAAAACAGACAATAGTTTATTGATAAAAGGCTCGACAGCACGTCACACACAGCTGAAACGTCCACTTTTTCAGGCCTGTTTGATATTCTTCGCTGCTCTGGCCCAAACCACAAGTGGACACAATGCTTCCACTCACATGTCACGCACATGCACACTCGTACTTCATCTGTGAGGACCATCACTGGCACAATGGTTCACGTTCTTTCCACGATACTCACATACACACTTGTACTTTAAAAGTCTCTTTCCACACTGGCAGCGAAGAGCTTCGTTTAAGTGGCGGGGAACCAAATCAACAGTCGTTACTTTGCACTATAATACAGATATTAACATGGATGGATGTGTGGACAGTTTCCTAGGCTCCAAGGACTAAATAGTCATGGGGCCCTCGGGGAATGTGTCTCTGTATGTTTCATATTAAAGTCGCAGCCACCAGTTTCTCACATGTGAAGATTTGCTGCTTTTTGGTTTTTACATTTGGTTTTTTGTTATAAAGGCATAATATAAACATTTAAACATGACCTGTGACTGTTTACTCAAATAAAAACCCAGAAGCTATGGCTGTAAACAAAAAATACTGTTGATCCACCATCATGTTATGTAAAACACAAAACCCAGACCATAAACCTGGAGTTAAATTTAGGTCCTACACTATAGTAAATGACAGAATCAGATCAAGATCAAATCATGTTGCATATCACTGCCTTACATTATGTGTCAGACATATCAAACAAAAGTTTTGCTAACCCTGACAACACCAAACAGTGACAGCACAGTCCAAAACTTAAAAACTGTATGATTAACCCAGTTTGAAAAAATATATCATATTATTAGAGATTTTACAGCCAGGTTGTGTCATAAATCACCAATAAAAACAATTCAACAATTTTATGAGTGCATCCTCCTCAGGTACAGCTCAAAGTGAGCACTGGTCCTCCCGAACATTAATCCTCACGGTTATGGATGTACTTGCAGTACATGCTTGTGGTCTGAAAAGAGTTTTCACAGGCCAAGTTCTCCTGCATGCTGCAGTGCTGCATGCACGCGCACACACACACACACACACACACACACACACACACACACACACACACACACACACACACACACACACGCACACGCACGCACGCCGGTGAAATGACAGCCTTTGCAGAGTGGTAAACATGATGGCTCACAGTCAGTGAACGCCTCACACACACACAGACACACACACACACACACACACACACACACACACACACACACACACACACCATATGTGAAAATTCACACATTTCCGCGTACATACACGGAGTGTGTTTCGATTGCACAGGTGTGTGTGGCCGCAGTGCTCCGTGTGTTTCCTGTCTGAGCGCAGACACTCCGCGCGGCCGTTAACGCCAAAATCTCCCGGTAGCGAACAAACAAAAACAAGCGTACCGCTCCATCCGTCCGTCTTTCCGTCCGTCCGCCCTCCTCGCTGTCAGTCCGCGGGCCTCGGTGCTGCTGTTGTCGCTGTGTTCGGTCTCTGTGTGTCGGTGTGTCGGTGCTCGGTACCGCCGGGGCCTCCTCTCTCCGTCTCTCCGGTTCCACGCCTCCTCGCTCTCCCCTCGGTGCGACCCTCCGCCAGCCCCGCCGCCATCAGCGCCAGCGGCACATCAAGTCCGCGCCGCGGGAGACGACACACTTCCGTCGCGTCGCCTATTCCGATTTCAAAATAAAAGCCGTCTAGGACAGGTCGTTTTGCAAAAGGAAATAATACCGTCCGTAAGAACAAAGGATTAAACAAAAGATTTTCATATCCAGGCTATTTTACCCCACAAGAAAATATTTCAATACAATAAATAATCACAAAAAATCAACAACAATAAAAACATCCAATAAAAAAGGACAATCCACCTTATCTGTTAGTGTGCAAATAAATGGACATACAAGTGTAAGTAAAACAATTTAACACAGCTTAAAAACAATGTGTCTACAACTGAAAACATCAAATAAAACGAATTTAATTTTATTTATAACAAACACAGGAATCAATGGTATTGAAACTGTGTAAAGGAGAAACACTACGTCGACAACAAAAAATCAAAGCACTTTAATGAACGCACAGTTATATTCCACCTCGGATTAGAGATTTTGTGACGAGCTGCGCACTTTAGTGAAAATGACCATGATGGTCTGAAACCGGAAGTCCAGAAAGTGCCCGTTTATTTCAAACTCGACACACCCGATGTTCCAGCCATGAGCCAGGAACGTACCGAGTTCCCTGCAGTACAGGATCAGTCTGAGACCAAAGCATAAAAAACAAAAACAGGAAATTGTTGTTATTATCATTGGATTGTGCTGATTCCCACATGTTCGTTATGATCACAGTATGTAACAAACACATTTTTATATCAAAACTCCTTCATAAACGTAAATGTAAATAATGACACACACAAAAAGTGATTAATATAAAGTGAACAAACTGCACAATCAAAACATTTTGTAGAAAATGTGTAGTTATGATTATAGATTCTTATGGCGGACGCTCTGGCTTCTGATTGGCCTGAGGTGACAGGCTGTGGGCCAATCAGAGTGCACGCTGGGGGAGGCTGGCGCTCCTAGCAACAAGAGACAAAGTTTTTATTTTTTATTTATTTGTTTTATCAGCCTGTTGTAGATCTCAAGTTTCTCCACTTTCTTTATGAACAAATACTACTTTACACATACTATATATTTATATCATGCTATACAGGATGTCGAGGCTCTTTTGAAAAGAACTTTTCTCAAACCGCATAAAAGAAAAAGGTGTTTTGTGAAAAGTCGCCATATACACAAATACATATATATACTTGTCACAGATTCTCCGGGAGTCTTGTGTTTACATCTATGCGATGACAATCAGATGTGAGTCTGGGAGACCCTGCCATGTTTAACAATAGACATCTAGGTGCTCCCCATAAAAGTCTGATGTTGACAGATGAGGTTTATAGGAAATTTCTGAAAACGTTAAAAGAGTTGTTGGTGTGGAGACTATTATGCATTACACACCAACTCGGAGAAAGATCGACTGATAAAAATCACAGTAAGAGCAAGGTTTGTGACTGTGTGGGTCACAGGGTAATGTATAGGAAACTTAAGGCCTATCTTGCAATATCAATGTACGTGAGTTCACCGTCAGGTAAAGACTGAACAACATTGTTTTATATGTCAATGCGGCGAGGAAGAGGCTTTTACTACCTTAGTACCAGATCAAAATGCCAAAATCTGGCCCACTTCTATGAGTAGAGAGAATATGACTTTGCATCACACCATGTTAACTGTTGAAGCACATCTTGAGGTATGTGCTCAGTCTGCTACACCGGTTACCTGCTTACCCTTTGTTTTATTCTGTTAAAAGCTTGTGCCTCATGTAAAGGAGATTTAGGACAAAGGTGGAGCCCTGGCTTACCCAGTGTGTCAGCCGATGCATGTTTTCAATTTGTCTTATTTTTTGTCTCCCTCTGCTGGTTTTTATAGAATGTGGGAATAAGTCCTACACTCAAGATCCTACTTTAAATGTACTGTACAGAATAACAAGTCAGTATCTATAATTGGGTAAATAAAGTCACAAAACTAAAACTAATCAATGCATAAATAAATAAAGTAATGAGTACATGCATCAATGTAATATTCCAGCTGGTTTAAATCTGCTACATTTATCTTGAAAAAAGCGAGTAGTGGCGTTGGTAAAATTGCTTTTATGGAAATGGAGATGGGTGGGGCAAAGGTCATCATCTGAAGTTTTTCAGCTAGAGACAGAAGTAAAGTTGTTGTTTTGGCAAGTTCTCATTCAGTAAAATAGACTTTGAATGTTCTTTGCTGCTGAAACCTAAGACCAAAATTGGAAATCTTGATGTAGAAATGTATTTATAGCTGAAATTTGTCTGTTTCCACCTCAACAGCGTAACCTGTTGTAAAATGTGTTTTCCTGAGAGCGTAACGTTCTGTGCTGTGCCTGTGCTGCTTTTGTTTTGTCCTCACTTTGTTCTGATTTGGTGTTTTGGTGACATTTTGATGAGGATAAGTGCTGCAGAGCCAGGAGAAGCACAATAGTCACTGTGACAAAAACAGACAGATGCTGATCAAATCTGTTTGTTTTTTTTTAACTTTCATCATATCCTATTATGCCACATAATTAACTAAACTTTTATTATGTGGACAGGAGGTACAGTACGTGTTTCATCTGACAATCCAACTTACACTGATGTGGACTGTCGAGCCTCATTACTTCAACTTTAATGGTAATCGTAAAGTCTTGTCAAATCCAGGTTGTTGCATTATGTTCTCCCAAACTTTTCTGACCCTGAACACATTACATCATCTGTAAAAGTTTCATTAACTTATACATTAGAAGTTCACTCTTTGTAACAACTGTTGTATTGATGCCAGTTTTATATGATTTTTCTTTTAGCTTTTTCAATAAATATGTGTACAGTTGTATTACAAATGTATGCCAAAGTACGATTATCAATTCCATTAAAGAAGAAAAACTTGATTCAGGTGTTTCATCATGTCTGTAATCATCAAGATAACAGAAACCCCAGGGTAAGATCTAGGAAACATAAGCATAAGAATCTTATCTCATTAGGGATGCAGTATCATGATTTGGGCCTGCTTTGCCTCCTCTGGTCCAGGCTGGGTCGCCATAATTGAAGGAGCTATGAGTTGTACAAACAAACTCTGCAGGAACATGTCAGTGCTTCCATCCTTGAACTGAAGCTCAAAAGAAAGTGAATCATGCAGTAACATGGCGACCAATAACACACACACACACACACACACATAAATGCTCTACCTAGGCTTAAAGTAGAAGAAATGTAATGTTATGAAATGATTGAATCAAATCCTGATCTCAGACCCATAAAATCCAAATCTCACGGGGCTTTAGACTATTTAAGGAGAAAAAGAAAAATTCCGGAGGCTTCTCAAACTGTCAAGCACCACTGATTAAGAAACCTCAATGTATTCTTTGAAATAATGACACTATTGTCCCATAAATGGCTTCAAATTATATTTTGTCTTATATGTAAAAAACAAATCTGACAGAAATCTAGCTGTAAAGAACACTAAACTGTAAAAAAACAAAAAAGAATACTGTAATAGTATTTGTTTTATGACTTTTGGGAAAGTGAAGAGATTTAAATAATTATAACATTTAATAATTATTAATTAATTAATAACTAACAATTAAATAATAAAAAAACTGCAAAAAACACACGTGGAGACATAACATTATATAGAACAAAACAAAGTTCAAAAAGTCAAAAATGAATAAATTAGCGGCGTCAGACGTCACGTGACCACCCGCGCACGCTCACAGGTTCTCCGCCGAAGCCGACCTGCGAAACCGGAAACGTGAACATCCTCCCGATTCACTGTGAAACTTCGAGGCACCGCGTCCATACTTCCGGCCGGTCCCGATGAAGGAGGCAGCGGTGACCTGCTTTGTGAGCCTTGTGTGCGGCGTCCTCGTCCCGGGGTCAGGTCAGTCCCCTCCAGCGCTAACGCGCGAGCTCGCGTAATGAACGTGCTGACGGCGGCTTCACGCGGTCACGGCGACCTGCTGTCGGGAGAACAGGCAGGTGGAGAAACGGCGGTCACGTAAACTCCGTGAACTGCAACGAAGTAAATACATATTCACAACACGACTTTATGACAAGTTCCGTTACTATGAACTATTCCGCTAAATTAGCATTAGCATAGTATTTCTGGGAAACGGTCCCGGCTTCCTGTTGTTCCCTGGATGGATCCTTCTACATCCAGTTACAAGTGAAAGTGGAAAAAGATTTTATGGGCGATTAATTTCTGTAGGGAAACATCTTTTTTCAGCCTGGTAAATGTAAAGATGGTTTAATTTCTATGTTGTGGGATTTTGAACTAAATAAATCCTAAAGTGTCATCAACATTCCGACACTTTATACTCACAACAATCCGTGAATAAAAAGAATCAGTGGCAGCCATAAAGTGATGGACAGGCTCGTTTAATTTAATTCCCGGGTAATTGTTTAATTATGTCAGTCACGTGATAAATTAATGATTTTAATGAATAACACGAAAAAGTGGAAAAAATGATTTCAGCCTGGTAAATGTGAAGATGTTCTGGTTTCTATGGTGTGTGTGTGTTCAAGTTAGAAACCACTGACAGGTCGTTACACAGATGACCTCCAAGGTCATTGAAGTATTTGTAGATCTTGATAAAGTGAACAGTCATATAAAAAGCGCTTCTCATCTTCTAATACACATATGATCGTCTGACAGTATATGAAAATCTGTCTAACAAAGGTGTATGACTCCATCTGACTTCAATTTATGTATTCAGTGTTTTTGATTTTAGTCATTTTCAAGCAAAAATAACATTTACAAATGTTATATTCTGCATTTCTTTTTTTCTACGGTCTTCCATTTGAAAGAAACACTATTTGCATTTCATTGTAAACGTTTATTTCCAGGCGCTCTTTCACCAATTGACTTCGCTGTCAAAGTATTTGCGGTTTCTGGTGAAGATGTTACTCTCCGCGTTCACCCCATGACGTCAATTTACCGCATGACGGTGGAGTGGTCCCAGGTGGATGGTCCGCGGCAGTCGACGGTTCATGTTGAGCGTAACGGAAAAGAGCTTCTGAAGGAGAAGGCGGCAGAGTTCCTGGGTAGGACGGCTCTAATGAAAGACGGCTCCCTGGTGCTGCGCAACATCACACGACAGGACAGCGGAATGTACAGGTACACGACGGCCGTGGAGACGTTGGTGTCAGTGGCAAAGTGCCAAGGTGCTGAAGGAATCGTTGTTTTCGGGGAAATCTCTTTCTGCCTCACATCTGTCCTGCTCTTGTGAATGTGATATTTCACAAACGCCTTGAGGAAATTTCATGTCATTCATTGTAATGACGAACTGATTGAATTTTGGTGGTCAGAAGTAGCTGTATCCTCATGTAAATGCTAAATGCTCTGCACTTATTTAGCGCTTTTCTACCTGTTGGTACTCAAAGCGCACTCACATTTACTCACAGTCACACTGCGGCATTAAGAACACGTGGTGTTAATTCTAGTTTTTGAATATATCTCAGCAGACAAATGGCAGCGCAGTGTGAACTGGACATCCACAGGTTTGATTGAAATTCAACTCGTCACGGTGGTTCAGAGCTGTTGTGACATAACTGCACAAGCCAGCGATAGTTGCCCGTCTCTACAATAATTGATGAAAAAGTAATTTTCATTTGGCTTCAAAGTCTTCTTAAGATCTAGTTTCTAACAGTCATACTCCTGTTTATTACAAATATGTTTTTTAATCGTTTAATATTTATTATATACAGTGCAATACATTTAATATTTGGGACAGATATCACCAACAGCGAGAGTTATATATAGTAACTAGAGTTCTGTTTCAGTCTGTGCTGTCTATGCTTCATTCAGGATCTCACCCCAAATCTGGGCTTTGTTTGTGGTTTTTTTTTTTTTCCTTTCCTGATTGTTGTTTTCAGTGGAAGATGCTCAGTACGTTAAACACCAGTTGCCGGCGCCATGTTTGTTTTGGCAGGATAATGTGCGATAGTTTCCGTTCTCGTGCATTTGCTTCACTTCAACGGATGCTTGAGGATTTTCCTGTCCAGCAACTCATACCAGAGGAGAACACTGCAGTACTTGTGTTGGTTCACTGTACGGCATTGATGTCTGCTGTCATCAAACCACTAACCTGCCACTCTCACTGTGTGCACTCCTCATCAAGCCGGGCTACACTTCTGCATGTCGAATCTACCAGTCGAAATGGGAAATCCGGTTTCTCCGATGTGGAAACCGGATTTCCCATTTACAGTTAGGAACGCAAACGTTACTTGTGTAGTGTAGCTGCTGTTTCAGGTAATGGGACAGTTCGGGTTCAGCGTTTTGCCTGGAGACACTTGGAAAATCTGCAGCCAAACAGCCGACATGTGACATCTGTCCAAAGCTTTTTTCCACTACTCTCTGGCCTGTCAGCTTTTGCTTCCATCTTTCTGTTTCTATGTTGTTCGACTTTATGAAGAAAAAGGCAAGGTTTTGTTTTGTTTTTTTAATTTTGGAAAGTGTATTCATTTGAAATGGAAGCATTATTTTTCTCTAATGACTTTGTGTTGTCTTTTTTTTTCTCTAATCAAGATGCGCCATTTTTGGAGGGTCAGCAGCAGAAGTTGAAATGTTTTTCTCTCTCACTGTTGGTGAGCTGAAAAGATTAAAATGTTCAAAATGATTAATGCTGCGCAAGGGTTGCTGTATGAGCTAAAAATATAGTAATTTAGTCCAGAGAAAATTGAAAAAAAATATATAGAAACCCCCCCAAAAATACAGAAATATATTAATATCAATTTATCAAGTACCTGATAAAAATCATGAAGAAAGACAAAAATCATGTGGAGCTGCTGTAGTGACACGTGTCTTTTTCTCTCTTTCTCTCCAGGTTTGGTGCCTGAGGTCAACATCAGTCTCCGGCGAACTTCAGCCAATAAAATATTTCTACACTGGGACTCCAGAGACTGGAGCCTGAAACCACAGATATCTCTGCTGGACGGCAGGAGGAAGGCGCTCCCGGCTGATATGGCTCAGGCAGAAATATTCCCCGGGCCTGACGACCTCTACTCTGTCAGGGCAAGTGTCAACACCAAAGCCGCTAAAGGTAATTCAGCTAAAGTCACGATCGCTGCTGTGTGACAGTTTACGCATGTACTACCAGTTTTTGAGGAAAACTTATGAAAACGTGACACTACTTGTCTTTATTCTTTTCAAACCTTAATCTCCAGAGAATTCCACATCCCTACATTTTTTTCACTATGTTCGCCTTCTAGGGGTGTTTGTTCAGGGTCCATTAAAATCAAAATGTATTTATTCATTTTTAGTCACTGGCTGTAGCATTACAACTTCGCATTTTTGACAAGGATCCTACCATAAAGCTTACATTTAGTTATATAGTTATTTATTTATTGGTTTGTTTCTTGTTTAACCTTTATTTTAAACCACTTAGATCTCATTGATGTTAGACACATTTTATTAAAGTTTTCCAATATTATATATAGTGGATTACTGTATATGAGTATTTTATTGGCCCCGGCAAAGGAAAGTCCAGACAAGCCTAGACATTTCACTTGTGATATGACACTGTAGTTTTATTACTACTTGTCTTTTTGTTTTAACAGAAACTGGAATCATAATCTGTCGAGTGGAGATGCCTGGAAGCAGTGTGGTGAAAGAGACACAGATTTTTATCAGTGGTAAAAAATCTTTCTAATGAACTTTTGTGGGCTAAACAAGGATTTCACTTTGTAAACTTTCCTATTGATTTTTTTATATACTTCCCGGTTGCAGTAGATAATGCCCGCAGTTGTTTGCAAGTGGTTTGACAAAGCCGCATTTTTTTAATAACTAAATGAAAACAGCTGCTTCCTAATAACATTTGAAGGACGCCTTCACTCATGTTGAACTTGCTTGTTTTGGATCTGGCCTGGCTAGTACATGTTAATGAATGCCGTTACACTTCCCTCTGACCTCCTAATATTATAATATTTCTTCACATTTACCTTTAAAATGCCTCTAGATGACATAACTTGGAGAAACCTTCAGTTCAGATTATGTCATCTTTTTGCTCACACTATGAAATTTGTAATCATGGTCAAACCTGCTTTTCCAGAGCTCCTCCAGATGACGTCACCTGAACTCCTAATGATGAAAAACTTGTCCAGGTTATATCATTGAGTGGAATTTTTCAGCTTCAAGCAGAAAAATATTTTCATATAAGGAAGTCAGACGGACATTTAAAAGCATTAATGTACATTTACACAGTTTGGTGAAGGCTCCTAAATGTTTCTAGGAACAGCTCTTGAATTCTTATGCCATTTGTGCTGCAGCAGTCTTGTGTTTTACATCAACACTTTGTTTCTTCAGATGAGTTTCATCCTCGGGATTCAAGTCTTACACATGTCCTGGTGCCGGTCATCACCTTCACCCTGGGTTTGCTTTTGGCTGTTGCGTTTTATTTTTTTGGCGGCATGGCCACGATCATGAAGCTGCAGCATTTGCTGAGAGGTTGGTCTCTAGCGGTCAAAAGTGACAGTGTTGTGGATGAAGTGACAACAGTCATAGGTACTGTACTGTTATAAAAAATAAACTAAGAGCGAGCATGACCAACAGGTCTGACGGTCTCTGTCCTCTGACTGTTTCAGATTTTAACATCACCAACATGGATACAACAGGAACTTCCAGACCTCTGATCAGTTACGGTCCGTCTCTGTTTATTTCACCTCCACGTCTTCACTTCTGTCTTATTATATGAGCTGTCCAAAAATCATGTCAAATGAATATTCTCACATTTGATGGTATTTTAAAACAGTTAAGTTTTTCTTTTAGGGTATTTATGTAGTCGCCCCAAGTCTTAAATCACATGGACACAAGTTGTGTGTCTCTATTTCAGATACAGAACTGCGTGGAATTAAAGCCTCCCAAGAGCTGGCAAGAAGAGACCTAGAGGGGATGCTAGCATACAAAGACAAAATCATCAATGCTGCAAATATGTATGTAACATCTTTAACCTGGTTTCTTACACGGTTAAAATGCTCATGTTGGTGTTGTTGTTTGTGTTTTGTTGTCATTTTGTTTCTGTAGCTTCGCCTCTTTGCAGCTGTTTTGTCTCTTTGTGGTTGTTTAGATTTTTTTTAATTCTAGTTTTGCCTCTGGTTATTTGTTGTGTCTTGTACTTTTGTGTTTCCATCCACTTATTGAAATGGACTCAGTTTTGTCTGATGCTATGGCCTTTGATTTATTTTAGATTTAGTTTGAATATAACATGCACAAAGAAATTTACCACTCACAGTAAAAACATATATATTTTTGTTAATGTTTTGTGTCATATGATTATTGTTGATCATATTCTGCCTGTAAACCAACAATCTGTCAGTTCTCTGTCCAGTGTCTTTAATTCCTACTAAAGAAAATTGGTCATAGACGTAGAGTTAGTATCATGTGAGGCCTAGTGGTTTTGTAATTGTATAAATACTGTATAATGAGTTAATTGTATTTGGCATCTGCTTCAGGCATTCTATACACCCGGCTATCATCGCTGCTATCATCTCCAGACAATCTCAGTTTGGAGCCACACTGAGACCGAATGGTTTTGGACATACCGACAGCGACTGCTTCGGTCTCATGCAGGTATGTGTGTCCACACGCTACTGCCATGGAGAACTTGACAACCTCTGGTCCCAAACACAGACACCGTGATTGGAATCAGTAAAGAAGCTTGAACATCCAGGATGTCTTAATCGTTTTATTATCTTGCAAGAGAGAAGTTCACAGACAGAGTTTCATTCCTCTGTCCAGTGCAGATTGATCCATCATACTAATATTTCATAACCCATGAAATATTAGTGTATAATATTACCCATAACCCATATGAAATATTACCCATAACCATGATTATGCTTTGTCTCTAGGTCACAACAGTTTGGGCTATAGTTTACTGTTAGATAGTAGATAACCTTGGAGCAGTCCTGCAGACACTTCTCGAGACAAAAAAAGTAAAGATTGTTATGCCGTTTCCACATTCTTCATAAGTACAACGAGTCAGAACATAAGCATTAAAATTTAATCACACTTGATTTCTCCATCGCACCTACACATCAGTTTTCTGTGTACACACCGACATGCTGGAGCAGCATTTTCAGATTCACTCACTCTTAGTTTGTGTGTGTGGGTAAGCTGCAAAGAACTTTGTGGTGATTGTTTGTAGCTGATGTTGTGTCCTGTTGGTGCAGATCAATAGGCATTACCACATACTGGAAGGCGGTCCGTACGACGAGATTCACTTGAAACAGGGAGCCTCTATCGTTCACAACTGCTTCGAAACCATGAAAAACAAAAAGCCCTGCCTGGACCAAAGAACAGCAAATGAAAGGTAAAAATATGGACGATTCTGCCTGTTTTTCTTCGTGATTGTGTCATGATGAATCTGAGCATCAGCGTCACTGTGTTTCAGGAGCGTTGGCTTGCTACATAGCAGGTGAGGAAAGAGTCTTTCCTTTGCCGTATGAAAATGTGGACAGGGATACGCCATATGGGGACTTTGCCAACGATGTGGTAGCCAGAGCACAGTGGTTTGCCGAAAATGCCTTCTAAATGTCAAATCACTTCATCATTATACCGAAGAGTGTAAACCGGATTGTTTTGAAACATTTTTTAAAATTAAGCTTAGTTCGGGAAGCTGCTTTGAAATTTCTACCTTTATGTTACAGAACAAGTGTTTACCAGCAAGTATTAATATTTCAGTAATGTTTGTTCAATAATATTTCTTGTTGTCTGCATTTGTGCAGAAGTGTCATTTCTTAATCTCACTGCACATTTTATTTATCAAATGTTCGACCTTGATGAACACAGTTTTCAGATTTTTAAATTGCCATGATTATCCAAGCTGGTTATATAAGTATCTTTATTGATCCCCAAAATGAGTTATCAGCTCCCAGATGCTGGTAAGAAAGTGCAGCTGGTTCATTCAGGTTGTTAATGGGAAGCTTCGCTGTATTGTCAAGACTTCTCTATTTATTGATAGTTTCTCTTAGTCTGGATCTGTAGAGTCACGGAGCCTTAGAAACATCAGACTAATAGCTAGTTTTTTGGATTCGGTAACTCAGGGGTCAAATACAGGTCTATATGGTTACATTTTCAGTGAGTAAACTTAAACTTGAGGAAAAAATATTTTCACATTTAAGGAAACACTAATCCTAATAATTGTTGTATCGGGTAATTTAACACATGGAAACTTTGTTACAGTGAAATTCATTTGTTGTTGTCACTTTCCAACACACGTTATTAAGATTGCACTTACATTAAATTTCACACGTGAACCAAAGTAAGAAGGTGAATGAATTTAGCTGAGAAGCCAAGTGATTTTTTTCTTTGCTCTTCTTTATGTTATAAAATCAAATTTTGTTGTAAACAGATTTGCACTTCCTTCACACAGTATGTTCATTTGTGTCATGTGTGTCTCAGAATTGTCTGTTTTTTAAAATGAAGTTATTTTAATATTGTGATGGAGTGATGGAGTTGGTTGGTTATATGTTTTTCTCAGAAGTTACCAGAAGTTACCAAAAGTTACCTATGATTTGTGCCATAAAGTGCCATCAAAGTGTTATTTTTTAAAAAATGTAATGTCTTGTTAGGTTAATGTTTGTTTATATACTCAGATTGTCTTTATTTTTCTTAGATAATATATGCTCCTGGAAGTATTACAATCACTGGAACACAAGCTAAATGAATGAAGACTGATTATGACTGATTTGACTAGCATCTTGTGGTGATCTAAATACCAGAAATGTACAGAAAGAAAATGAATCAAAATCTGTTAAGGAAAATTATCACATTATCTGAATCTGCTGTTGTTGTCATTTTCTCTTTTGCTGTGGATTTTTTATAAAAAAAGTTGGCTGTCCATAACTTCACATTTTCATTCTTACATTGTCTAAGAAACTCAACATACTGTATACTCAGAGGCCACAGTTCAATCTATATTAACAGATTATAGTTTATTAATAATTTATTTGAACATGTTTGTAACAAGACAAAATAACATCTGTAAAGAAACATCAGTGACATCTGTATCTGTTAAAGTCCATAGATGGTGACAATAAAATATGCTGGATTCACATTGATAGTGGAAATATTACAGTGTGTGACCTTATGGAAACTTTAATGGCATAAATTCAATGTTTATGAAAAAAAGAGAAATGTCTGACCTGTTTTTGTGTAGCCTTCTCAATTGTCCGATTGAATTTTGCTCAAAGTTTTTAAGACTTTAGTGAATGAAGCGTAAACAGTAGATCTGAAGGATGAAAACCCCATGGATCTACTGTATATGTCAGCAAGTGTTTAGTTTGGAAGTGGAAAAACCAGCCCAACACAAACCCACAACATCTGATCACAGCGGACGTGAAGTTGGGCTCAACGCACTGATGCATTAGCAGATCAGGGACTTTTTGCTGTAGTTCTAAACCACCTGTTGTTACCATGGTAACTAGTCCAACTTTACAAGTTGAAATCTCCTTACCACCAGGTGGTGATGCAGGGAACTAGATGTTCAGAATATGGCACATGCATCAGTTAAACGGTTTGAGCAAATGCAACATTAGTACATGCATGTAAACAATCTCCATGATGCATAATTTTCTCTGAAATCACCTCAGTAGACAATGTGATTTAAAAAACAAATCAGTAGAATACATAGTGACAAACAAATAATAGAAAAAATGTAATATCAATGAATTAAAATTTTGACATTTTTCATTGGAATTTATAAAAAAAACTATTAAATATTCATCTAGTAATGTTTCCTCAAATTTAGGGAAAAAAGAAAATATCTTAAATACAAACTATTATACTTACAAATTAAACACAAGAAAATTGTTGCTACGAAGTCAGTTTTGCCTCAGAAAAACATCTTATATTTAAGTAATTTATAATTTGTCTTCATAAATAACAAAACTACTCTAACCTAAAATGAGTATAGCACAAAGAAGGACGACAGACAAAAATCACACCTGAGGTTCTCGGTTATGTGGATCAGGGAATGCAGGGTTTCTACAGTAACAGCAGTTAGTCCGCGACTTTCGTGCAACCATCAGACAAACTGTTTGGGCTTCTGGGCGTTGGTGGGCGTGGCCTGTTGCGAAAGGGGCTTGTGCTTGTCTGACAACTCGCCCTTGTCTCCGTGGAGATGTGTGGGGTTTTCAACTGTGATTAATAAAACGTAAAAATCTTTTAAAATGTAGCAATATCAATATATTAACAAATCAAATCGACATCTCAACATGCAACTTTTACCCCAAAATTAGTCGTATTGAATTTTTACTTATGATCTTAATTTGATAAATCAAGTAAAAAGGCTGACTAAAATGCTCATTCCTTAAAATTTTGTCATTTCCATCCACAAATTGTTTGACGCCAAAAAAGTAGATGTCGACTAAAACTAGCATAAAATGCTAACATGTTATCTGGCTACAATTAAACTAAATACAACTAAAACAAACATGGATTTTTCCAATGACCACTTGTATAAAACGCCTTCAAATTCCAAAGTTGCTATGAGACTTTAACTAGAGTTTTTTAATTCTAGTTAAAATTGTAGTTTGTCTTCATTGTTTGATCTCGTTTTTTTTTAATCTACTGAGCTTCGAGATTTAATTTCTGACCAGCAGACAAGAGAACGTTTAAACCTAAACTGTGAGGTTAATTTAGGGTTAGACGCTTGGAAATTCAGGTCACTGCACCAGTATAAATGGTGAAAACGTGTGTCTTACTCTGTACTTTGAATAAAGCGAACTCCAGTCCCTTCATGGCCTTGGCTTGGTTAGATTTAAACCTGGCAAAACCGAACTCCTGGTAGAGAAACACAAAGGATTAGACACAAGCTGCATCTCAACTCAGAAAGCTGAAAGCTGCCAGCCAAGAAATGCCGACAACAAAGGAGCAAACAGGTGGATTCTTCACAGAGCGGCTCTGAATTCACACACAGTTACAGAAAGATGTGCACTGGCCTTTGTTGTTACTATTTCAGTGCGTAAGATTGAAATCCATACTTAATGTTCCCCCCGACTTCAATGGTCTGAAGTTAAAAACCTGGGTTTTGTATGTCAGGCTAGAATGAGGTTTAGTTTAAGGTAAAGGCCAGTCCATGCTTTTGGGGACAAGAGTCTGGAGTGATGTGAATTTCATCATCTGCCCCATTTCCTGAGTCTCTAACTGACCCGGGACGTGTTTTATGCATTTCAGTATCAGTTTGTACCTGTATGGGCCGGGCAAAGCCGTAAACAGCAGAGGAGATCCAGGCCTCCCTCCTAAGTTTGGTCCAAGACGGCTGAATATGGTCCTGCTTAAACACACACCGCTCCACTACTGTCTGGGAGACAGTAGACACTGGACATTATGGGGGTCAGGATGAGGTGTGTTGTCATTTCCATACGTATGTAACACACATACAAAAGTAAACAGAAAGTTGTTCCTCATGAACCTTAATGAAATGTAGAACACATGTAAGTACAAGCATCAGGGTCTTAAAGGTCAAACTGAGCACTTGGATGTAAACAGGGACATCATACTGATCTCTGCTGTCTGCTGGACCACATTCTGTTGTGCTTTCTGACTCACTCAACGTTGGGATGTCGTGAACAGTTTGAACTTTAGTTAAACTTTTGATAAATCTAAGTTGGGTCGTGTCTCACCATCAGTGTGTTGTGGTTGAGGTTCCAGGTCTTGGTGGTGAGTGTGCGCATGTGAGGGTCCACAACCGAGTCCTCCAGCACATAGACGGCCCGCGCCATGTGTCCAGGGAAGACCCGCTCGGCCCAACCGGGTAGATGGTTGGTCTTAGTCAGCAGTCGCCGTGACAGCAGGTGGTTGTTAGGGGTGACCTCGCGGTACAGGACGTCTTCAGTGAGGACATGGCCACTGATACACAAACACACAGAAACTTGACGCACAATTAAACATTTTCTGTGAAAATATTTTATGCAACAAAAACTGAGGAGAAACAAATAATTCAAATTATTTGCTATTTTTATTTGAATGATGCAAATACATTTTTAAATTCTGAGACTGGCCTTTGAATTTGCAGTCAACACGTTACATCTGTCTAAAATGTCTGGTGAGACTCGGAACACTTTGCTGGATTGATGATCACGACACACCAGGCCCACACCATCACTGCTTGTAGGATGTTTTGTGTCCATTTTTTAATAATTTAGCTTCTTTTTTAGTCATTTTATGTTTATTGTTACTCACTTTGTGTTTATGTCATTTACAACCTGACTTTTTGTGGTAATTTTGTATCTCTTTCAATTCATTTACAGTCTGTTTTTGCTTTTAATCGTATCTTCTTATGATCCCCTGTATGGATTGTTTTTTTTGGTTGGCTTAAAGACGCCAGTCATCTCATCTCACTGACCTCACCAGCAGAGAGTCATTATGTAAACATGTTTGCTAACCACAGAATTATGAATTTCTGTGCATGAATTACAGAACTTGTACCTGTACGGGTTGGGGTAGCGCTGCCAGAAGGCGACCAGCACCTGATGCCATGGACTGTTTATGTCGGTCTCACTGTGAAAATACCTTCCCATGGCTAAAGACACAGTCAGTCCCACACAGAGCTGAAAGTTCCCAGTTCATTCAGGAGCTGCAAGAAAAAAACTTTGCGTTGGCCGGGAATCGAACCCGGGTCAACTGCTTGGAAGGCAGCTATGCTAACCACTATACCACCAACGCTTACAAAACGTCATCCTTCCACCAGATGTTTTTTTGACATAAAGACAGACATACTACGTACAGATAACATTTTTTTTTTTTTTACAAATATTTGGCTTATCAGCTGACACACGGGATCTTCCGCTAAATGCAGAGGCTAGCACTGACAGTGGCAGCACATAACATCAGGATATGAAAGCTCGGTGTTTATTTGTTAATGGTTATTAGTCATCAGTTACTATCGCAGGGTAATACAGCAGTAGCTAGCATGAGCTAACGTTAGCTACATGTTAACCCAGTGACGGATGCCCATCGGGTTTGATGGAAACAATTAACTGATGACGTCTGAAGAACTTAGGAGGAGCTTGTAAAACTCCCGTGGCCGTTTTGAAGACATCTCTAGACTCCTGAAAGTGTCATCTGACCATCCGGTCAGTCCGTGAAATTATTAAAAACGATTTGGACTCACTTTCAAAGCATCGACTCTTTTCTGAAACAAAACAAATATGGCGGACCTCCATAGGAATCACAACGAAAGAGGAAAGGAACGAAAGGAAACGGGTCCAAAGTGTTTTTTACTGTAACGCGGACGATTCCTCCTTCACCCAGACGGTTAGAAACGTGTACGGAGGTTCTAAAAAACACCAGCACAACGCCACGTGTTTGAGGGAGGAGACGTGTTCTGTCGTTTACACATACTTTTACGAAAAACGCACCAACGTCTGTAAGATGAATGAATCCTGATACTTCATGGGCACAAACCGAGGCTACAACTGTTGCTAAATTCTCATGTTCTACTTTTGTGAACCTCCACATCCTACTAACGCAGCTACTTCCTAAACTCTTCATCATCACCATCATCATCAGCATCGGGAGGAGACAGCCGGAAGCTCGAGCCGACACTCAGCAGCTGTCATACCTGCCGCCGGTGTCCGTCAGGCTGGATCATGAAGACAGAGCATCAGTAAAAGTGACCGGGGTCGTCGGTTTGAGTCTGAATGAAGAAGGAGGAAAAGAAACTGGAGTCAGGTGACTGTAACATCAACGATGTGCTTCTCACGTCTCTCCACTAGATGGCGAAGCTGAGCTATTTTTATTTTCACAGAAGCTTTTACAGACAAATTCACACAAAGTGCCTGGAGATTTCTGTGCTCTATCCTCTGGTTTTAAGAACTGCACAGCTGTTCACAGGCTCATTTTTTATTGCCCTTATATGAAACCAAAGTGAGTTCCTCTTGACAAATGGAAATTTCTCAAATTTGAATTAACCTGCCCACGCACTGCAAATAAAAACTGGCCTTGAGAAAATCTAGCTGGCATTGTTTCTTCATTTTGATCCAACACAGCCTGCTGAGCAAAAAAGAAGTGTTTAAAGCTAAAAAATCAAATCAATATACCCTCTGTACAATAAAAACTCAAAGGAGAAACATATTTGCACCAAAAGAACTACAGCTGCCTTGAAGAGCATGCTCAGTGTATTCTTACATTCAAAGCTTTTGTTTTTAATTCTTTTATAATTACTTTTTCTGCTTACCATCACAGAGAGACAGGAACATGGTGGCAGCTCATTTTACATTTGTGCTGTCAACTGCAAAGAAAATGCCACAGGTTAAAATATCACAGACACCCTTTTCATTAAATCACTCAAACAAACTAAATATCACTTGAAAACACGAAATGTTTCACTTTAAATATTAACTCCATACTTCAGGCTGATATGGAGGCAACATCTTCAGGTCACAGTAAATATGACAAAATATGGAGTGACTCCTTGATTAGAGCTCATATCCGTCCGCCGAATGCTTTGAGGATATGGTGGAGGTGTACAGGTGAGCAGCTTTTACCCACATCCACAAGGTCTATTGGGTAATTACATAGTTTATTCATCATTTGTGTCAAATGCACCGTTTTATCCCTGTAGGAGAACATAATTATACAGTTGTAAGTTTCTTTACAAGGTGTTAAACAAGCCAAGTGCCCACATGATGAGAGAAAATGTAAGTCAAGCTTGGTTTTGTTCTGTGTTTTCAGACAGTGGATTGTCGATCCAGATCCAGCGATCCTGATTTATCCAGTTTCCAGCCTTGAAAGAGTTTTGGTCTCTTACTAAATGAAAAGCAAAATGCCAACAGTCCCCATATATAGACCAAAACCAAAATGATTTGGATCATGTCTATAAGTCTCCAGCCTGGTGTAGCTTGTTTGTCTCTGCCAATGATGTGCAAGGATGCAAAAAATAATTTGTTAAAAATGTCTTCACCACGTGTTGGATTGAGGAAACACCCCATTGTCACCCAGTGGACACAGGACACAGACGAATAAGCTGATCCAGTTTGTAGTGAGCGACATCAAGAATTCATTAGAGGCACCAGACAAAAAATTATAAAATGTAAAAAAAACCCACAGCTAATCTAGAACCTGCAGACAATATCAGACCAAGTTGACAAAAAACAAAACAAAACAACAAAAAAGTCATTTTCTAGCTTTTGTGGTGCTCAGAAAAATGTATTTAATGTTTAATAGCTGCTGGAGAAAATGCTTTTTTATATCAAAATCAAATTAAAACTTGATTTGTGTGGCGCCTTTCATATAGATTAATGCAATTCAAAGTATTTTGTTGAAAGGCTTATGAAAAGGAAAACGCACATAAAAATACAAATAGTGTGAAAACAGTGATAATGATGCATACAAGAATATATATTTAAAAATCATGTGATGTCAAGTGTTTGTCGGTGAAAGTTGTAACGCAGGCATCACAAATTAGTATTTTATACTAATTATTGTGCGGGTACTTATATGAATATGATTGTTTTATGCGCAGTTGTCATTTGTTCCCTGGTGTAGGTGGAAACATTGGCACTAATCAGATCATCATTTGTGTCACCTCCATAATTTTGTATAATTTTTTATGCTATTCTTAACTTTTTGGATTAAAAAAGAAGTGTATTGTTGGTCGACTAATTGGTTAATTGCCTGCTCGATGAATTTCTACTCATGACATGTTGGTAAAATATTAAAACCTCGCTGCTACAAACACTAGTAAATATTTCATTCAGCCCATTTCTCACTCAGCTCGCTCTCGCCCAATGTCTCTCTCCCGCCCTCTCTCTCGCTCTGGCAGGCAGCCAATCATCAGCGGGGTCTCGCGCCTCCTGTTTGGCCCTCACCCGCCTCAGCGCCAATCAGACGCCTCACACGACGCGCGCGCGGCGCATCGCCACGGGCGCCGCCGACAGCAGGAGACACGGCGTGGAGCACGAGCCAACACACGCGCACGCGCACACACACTGACACACTCACACACACTGACACACACACGCACACACTCCGCTCTCCGTTACAAAACATCAGCGTCGCGTGTACCCCCTGCCGCCACCTTCCCCTCCCCTTCTCACTTCAGTCTGTCGCGAGAACGACGCACGTATCCGTTCATAACCTCCGCCATTATTCATTACCCCCCTCCCCCCCCTCGTCTCTCTCCTTTCATCCCATGGTGCTGGTGGTGTTTCTTTCCTCGAGCCTTTTCCCGCCCCTGCAGGGTCTCCTCAGAGCCGCTTCCTTCCTCCTCGCCTCGACCTGACTAATTTAACGCCTCTCTCCCCCCCACCCCCCGCCCGCCTCACGCTCGCTCGTGCCAAGCCCAGGTGATTATCTATACGCCCCTGTTATCCATTACCCCCTCCTCCTCCTCCTCCTCCTCTCCCCTCCTCCTCCTCCTCCTTCTCTCCTCGGTACCGACAGACCGACAAATCCCTCCCGGTGCTCCTGTCTCCCCCACCCCTCCTCTCCTCTCTTCTCTCTCTCTTGTCTCCTTCCCCGCCAGCCATGATCCGTGGCGGGCTAATTCCCAGACGGTATTCTTCTTCCTCTTCTCCTCCTTCCTCCTTCTCTTCTCCTCATCACCCTCTTCCTCCACCTCCTCCTCCTCCTCTGCCGCCTCCTCCTCCTCCTCCTCGCGGGCCCGGTAAGTAGCAGCAGCAGCACGCTCCATCCATCTTCTCCTTTTCTCCTCCTCTCTCTGTCGGACTGCATGCTGTGTTCACGCTATTTATCGCTTGTTATCGAGTTTGGCTTTTTTTTTTTTTTTGATTGACCCCCCTCCCCCCACCCCCCTCCTCACCTCCCTCCCTCCTCCTCCTCCTCCTTCCTCACTGTGCCGAAGGGGGGAGAGGAGGGAGGGGGGGATAATGTGTCGCGTGGGAGAGCCGTTTTCCCCTCGCGGCCGGTGGCCACCATGACCTTCTGTCGGAGCTCGCGCCGGCCCGGTTGACCAGACAGGGTAATTAGTTACGCCTCGAGGGAGTGTGTGGGGGGGGTGAGAGGAGGGAGGGCGTGAGAACACACATTGTTACACTGGCTGCACACATGCACACACTCGCGCAGTGCAGACACACTCATCGGGCTTTTGGAAGCTGCACGGATTTTGTGTCCTGCACGCGTCTCTCACACACAAACACACACACACTTCACACTCATTTACGTGCGCGCTTTCCGTCTGTTTGTCCTGCACACACTCACAAAAGGCAGTGAGTGTTTAATCAGAGGTCAGAGGTCAGAGTTTGGAAAAGGAAGCAGAGGTACCTGCTACAATCTGAAGGCTCGCATCCCAGCAGGACCAGAGACGAAAGTAGCAGAACTCCATAAACTACTGCTCCATTTTTCTCCACAGCACCGTTATCTCCAACCCAACTTTTGTTTCTCAGCTCATGAGTGCACATGGGAAGGTCAACATAACTTCCACATGTGCCGTATTGAGTACATTCCTGTTACATTTCAATGAATGATAATTTACACAGCGCACAATGACTGTTTACATGCACTTTAGTAACCGGGTACTCTGAGAAACCAGCTTCCACAGGTAATCAGGGAATGGCGTTTACATGCACTTAACGAAACCTGCTTACTCGAAATCCGTACATGCAGCAACAGAGTAAGCTGATTTCTCCTCCACCTTGGACATTTTCTGGAAGCCTGGCTCACAGACTTTAACGGTATACTGACAGAAAATGCTGCTTCCTGACTTTTACTTTTTTGTGTGCGTGTTCGTGTTGTAAAGAAAGTGAAAAAAGGCGGGGGGCACACAGATACTACGGTTAGTGTCTGAATTCAAACACTTGACCTTACTGCGATTTTGGAAACCAGCTTTCCCGTTTGCATGACATTTAAGAAATCACCTTCACCAAAATCAAGTCCATGAAAACACACTGAATGATGAATGCTGTTCATTTTCAAGCATGCTGCTTTCATAATGATCAGATCATTAGTGTGTGGCCCGTGGTGTCATCGGCCAATGGTTCTGGACACAGGAGAGAATATTGGGTTATGAAGATCAGATCTTACGGGTCCTTCTTGCTGCTGAAACAACTTGAAGAGAAACGTCTAATGTGGCATTCAGCTGCGGCATCAACACTGGGTGTTTAGAGAATTCAATTATTCATGGTATTTTTTTCCGTTTGCAGAGCAAAACACGTCATCAACGCACAACTAACCGCTGGACGACTTCTTTTGTGAGGGTGTGTGTGCATGTGTGTGTATGAGTGTGCATAAGTGTGTGTGAGGTCATGTCGGGCATGACGAGTGGCGTATGTGTGGAGAGCGACCTCTCCTCGATGCTCCAGAGAAGCTCTGCACCATCCCACCATCACCCGAACCACCATGGTTACAGTGGACAAGGACAGGTAAGCCCCCATTTGACAAATGTTATGGATGTCAGTGTGGTTCTAAGTAAAGGTCCGCTTGGTTCCTGGTCATTTCCACCTTAGGAACTGACAGAGCCAGAACTGAATCTTTTCCCACTTGCCTTGTGTTCTGATTTTGGTTCAACTTTCCTCAATTCACTTTGGAGCAAAATGTTAGCTTTTTCAAGCTAAGTCAAGTTCCAGGGACTTTCAGGACAAAAGAGTGAGTGCTCATGTTCCTGTTCTTACGTACTATCTGAGCTGTCTAAATTATCACTGTGTAGCAACCAACTAAAGAAAACCAGCTTGACTCGACTCCCTTTTTTTGTGTTTTTAAATTGACCAAATCTTAAGAACAAGTATTGTCTTTGCCAAGGTTCCAAACAAGTTGAGGTGTCACCAAAGGGTGACTTGAAAACACTCTAGAGCACAGAAAAGCATCACTACGACTGTCTCCCCAGACTTCACCAATCATCACCAGGGCGTCATATGTTATCAGTTTGATAACCAAATGCTTCTATATTTACAGCTTAAAGACGTTGAAGTGGAACCTATGCAGTAACTACGTAATACTATCGCTGTGTTTAAAAAATCTAGAGTTGCACACCTGGTTTCCACCGCAAGAAGCATCATTCTGGAAAGTTTGAGTTGAACTGAACTGCCCACCATTAGTGGTATTTATCTTCTGTTTAAAGGAACGAAGCAGCTTTAGGTGTTTAGCACCAGAGTGCGTAGAATTAATCACCTAGCGTGTGATCCTCCATACACGAACACCATACAGTAATCCTAAAGTGGGGGTATACAACAATCTATAGTCTTTATTTACCAAGCTGGAAAAACTTGCACATCCTGCGATATCATTATCTCTTGTAGCCATGGTTTAGATTATACTGCTGTCTTGACTTTATGGACCTTTACCTAATCCCAAGCAGCACTTTGACAGTCTCCCAGTGTCATGTTAGGGCTAGTTAGTCTCAACAATGATAAACTTACCAAATCATGAGTAAAGATGCAGGACTATAAAAAGCACATTGATACCCATCTATTTTTCTAGTGTATATTGCTTTTAAAAAAGTATTTTCAACATATGTTACACAAAATGGTTGACGCAAAGTTATGTGTCATATCTTAAAGTCATATTTGGGTTTCGGTCAGTTGGGTGGCCTAGGGTGTTTTGTGTGTTCCTAGTGCTGCAAGTCTCAGGTAATTTTTTTATATAAGTAGTTTTTTCTACAATTGCTCCATTGAAATCAAAGCTCTTGGTATTTTCTTTCCCAGAGACTAAAGTCCAACAAGCTGCACTGAGGTAAAATTCCCTCCAGTGCTTTGTAACGTGGCAGATTGAACAAAGCAGCTCACTCCAATCCTTGTCACTGGCTCCTCACTATCTGTATATGTATTTAAATTACTGCTTTTTGTGGATGAAAACAAATGACCCTCATTGTACAAAATGATGGGTGGCATCTCACCTGAACCTTTCGAAGTACTACACTCTGACTTAGGACTTATAACTATGGCCCAGAACTTGATTTTGACACTTGTCTCTCTCTGGAAATGCAGGTAGAGTAACTACGTTTCACAAAGGGTTCCTGGCCCAGTGGTGTAAATGGCGCTAAAGACTTACTGGTCAACCAGGGATTCAAACGGTTCTAACAGCACGTGACAGGCCCACCTTCGCAAAAACCTTCATAACAATGTCTAAAGTCACAACATGACAACAATTTAACAATGTTTAACTGGAAGTGAAGAATAGACAACCTCTCAGTCACTTATGCCAGTCATGGTTATTCCAAAGTTGCTGAGCAGTGGACACTTGCTTGAAGTTCTCCATGTTTTTGAAAGCTTGAAGGTGCAGAGGGGTGCCATTTCTTTGAGAACCTTAAGCAAGATTAATTGCCAGCAAACTATTGATTACAGTAGATGACAGTAGAAATGGATTTCATGTGTTGCAGGTGTCCAGCCTGGCTCCAATGTTGGACTACACCACAGAGATGGACCGTTACCGTTCGTCCATCGCAACCTTCTACAAGACCAATGTCAACATGAACATGAACGTCTCTAACTTTCCTCAGTCTGCCAAACTAGCAGCCCGCTTGGCAGCTGCCACCCCCATCTTCCCCCCCACTGCCGCCAGGCTGGGTGCCATGGCAACAGCGCCCTGGGGTTGCCATGACAATATGAACATGAATGTAAACATGAACCACCCAGCTGCCATGTTTTGGGGCCGGCCTAAGCCCGTGGCAACTGCACCGACACATCACCACCACCACCATCACCACCATCACTCCTCTGGAACACCAGGTCATATGACCTCCTCTCACCCCCACAGTACTAGCATGCACCAGAGCAGCGGGGGGTCAGGAGGGGGAGGAGGAGGAGGTGGGGGTAGCAGTGAGGGAGGAGGAGGTGAAAAACAAGGACACACTGCCTCCTCACTTCCTGTCACTCAAGGAACAGCACACCATCACCCAATGGCACCTAACAATGGAAACTTCCTTCCCAGTTACGGCGCTGGATCAGACTGTGGCATCATGAACAAGCAGGGACATGCCCACCCAGACATGATGGGCCTACCAGAAGGTGGGAGCTGCAATGGGGGAGGGGTGATGGGTGGTAGCTTTCTTGGGGGGCTAGGATTACCTCCAGGGGTCATCGTCATGGCAATGGGGTCGGCCAGCGGAGGGATTTCGGATGCCGGCAGCGCATTTCAGATGACGGGCGGCCAACGGTCGCTAACAGACTGCCAGCAGCACACAAACTCCTCCCCCTGCCCATCCTCTTCCTCACCCTCATCGTCGGGGGTGACAACAGGGGGTGTGGGCTTGTCGTCATCATCGTCTTCATCGTCAGGGGCTGTGGCCAAGAGGAAGAGGAAGCGTTGCGGCGTGTGCGGGCCGTGCAGGCGGCTGATCAACTGTGGAGTCTGCTCGTCCTGCCGCAACAGGAAGACTGGTCACCAGATCTGCAAGTTCAGGAAGTGTGAAGAGCTGAAGAAGAAACCGGGGGGAGGAGGGGGGGCGCTGGAGGTAAAAACACACACACGCTCACACAGTAATAAACATAGTGACAGATTTTTCACAAATTTGTGTCATATTTCACAGTTTTTTCAAACACTTTTCAAGCCTGTGTGTAATCCCGTGTGTGTGTGTGTGTGTGTGTGTCCTGGCTCACTTAACCCAGATCACTGCCAGCAAAAGGCATGAGCTGGAAGGCATCGCTCACCCTGCTGAGTGTGTGTGTAAGCGCTGTGCAGATGGTGGGTGGTGAAAAGTGAGAGCTCGGTCCCTGCTGAGGTCTGGCAGGCTGCCAACACACACACACACACACACACACACACACACTGATTCAAAGAGATAAAGCAAGCTGGTGAGCGAGGGAGAGAAAGGAGAATATTTATGTTATCTACTACTGCGTGCGTGTGTGTGGAAGTGTGAGTGAGTGCAACATGAATTAGCGGCGATCAATAATTCATTGACACCAGTGTTCGACCTCAGTGACGTCTCTATATATCACACACACACACACACACACACACACACACACACACTTCTTCCTGTGGGAATCTCCACAAACTACCACTAATTATTCCCTTAGCTTCCACACACATGTGGTATGAACACGTGCATTCAAACATGGTGTGTGTGTCCCAGGAAGACACTGAATTAGCTGTCATAATCTTCCTCAATTACACACTAATTGGACCTGTGGAGGCTAACGGCAAGTGACACCAGTTTGTGTGTGTGTGTGTGTTACAATGTATGTTTGTATGCAAGTGCATCAGAGTGTGTTCCGTATGTGTGGTTATTAGCAGGTGGTTTCACACTGTTGCCTCATCCCCTCTGCCTTTCTCTTTGATGTCGACCTGACAGACTTTCAGCCACTCAAAGTTTTGAAATGAGCAGCAAAACCCTGTGGGTAGTGGTTTTTTTAGAGGACACCTTGTCTCTTCTGACAGAATATTAGCCCTGTGGAGTCTGGAACAAACTGACCACTGACTTCAAAGTGAAATCCACTAAATGCAGGCTAATTTAGTTTCTTTTAAAGTAATAGTCCGCTGAAAAATCTAAAAATTTCACCATGAAAATGTCTTCAAAGGCGACTGAAAAGTCTTCAAAGGTGCCTGAAAAACATTTGTGCCTCGCACATTTAGTGGCAGCTGTAGCTCAGTAGGTAAGGCAGTGGTGCACGGACAACAGGGTCATTGGCTTGATCCCCAGTCCCTCCTGGCTGTGTCCTTGGGCAAGACGCTGAACCCCAAGTTGCTCAGTGGGTCAGGTGTGCACTGTGCACGGTAGCCATTCACACCAATGGTGGCTGAAAAATCATTCACACCAATGGTGGTGTGAATGAGAAGCTACATTGTAAATTGCTTTGGATAAAAGTGCAACATTAGCAGGCATTTACCATTTACACGACTGACACACCCCTCTAAAAGTACTCTTTGTTGGTTTTAGGTCTGTGACAGACCAATCTAATTATAAGTGAATCGCCAACGTAGAGGAGGGTTTGTTGGACCTTGTCTTTTTTTGGGCAATTTAATTTCAAATCAGCATCTGAAAAGAGACCACAGTATTACCAAAATCAGTTCAACTTGTACTGTTGTTGTAACCTATTATCAGAAAAATCATTGACTAGTTATAAACTGTCTGTAGTGAGGCAGTTCGTTTTCTCTTCCTCTCATTGAGATCCAACATGTGCTCAGTGGGTGTTGTAGTTTCAGCACGTTCACGTGACACTTGTTGGCTCAGAAGAAGCCAACTTAAGCTGATGCAGAAGTTGGTCTTCCTCTGCATAGAGTTACTATGGGAATTGTTTAAATTAATTTAGAAAAGCCATGCGTTTCCCCATCTCATTCTTCTTCTCCCTAATTTCTCTTTAGCGACCACCGTCCGTCCCAACTGGCGAGGCATTTCGTTGGTTCTTCTAGCCTCCAGCTTCCCTCCACCAACAGAATCACAGAAAGTCACTGTAATATGTGGACTACAAATCAGGCTTGGACAAATTCATCAAAGGACTACAGCTTCTGGAGTTGAACCAGACATTTTCCAGAAGGATTACAAATTTCATACTGTGTGGATGATAACTTAAGACTTCTAATCCCACCATCCCTGGAACAAAGGCCCAGCTAGGGGGACAGAGGACGACGGGGCAGTTTGGTTACAGAAAACAGGAATTGATCAATCAGCATGTGGTGTGAAGATGTTTTTCCTGAAATTGTTTGCAGGTAAATAAAAGAAAAACTGTTATTGATACATACAGGTTGTGTAAATGTGGGCTTTTTACACAAGTGGTACTGATCTTTTTTTTAAAAGGTTATTACAAGTTAGTGTGTTCTCTTTTGGTTGATTTTTGTTCTTTAGCACCTTAAATGGTCTGTCAAACTACAACTTTTATCTCAGTCCATCAAAAATATATATAATCAGCGTTTAAGTATCTGGGCTGCCTGAATCTATATACTTCAGGGACAGCCCTACCAATTATTTTTCTCTGAAGCTCAGATTTGTCTGACTTGGCCGAGCCACCTAAAAACAGATTCTACTTTATTCAGCAAGAGTTTTTGAGGGCAATAAAACCATAATAAAACGTAAAGACCATAGTTTGTTCAACCTTAAAACCTGCTCTGTAATCACACAACCGACTTGAGTTGTCCAAAGATGTGAGCGCTCACAAGTTGTAAATATGAGAATCCATCCACCATCCATTTCATGATGTCAGTGCAACACTAATCTACCTTCACCACCTGTGATCAAACTGTCTCTTCCTTCCTCTTCCTCCTAGCAAACCACAAACTCCATCATAGCCAAATCTGGAAGATTCAGGCCTCAGCCACAGAAATAATCACAGTTTGACCAAAACTGGATGACAAGTTAACCTCAAAGGAAGAACTTTACCACAGTGCAAACTGACCTCAACAGGAAATGATCCAGGACTGTTATTAAGGACTACACCTTCACCACAGTAGGACTACAATTACCACATCACTGTTATCTGTCTTCTCTGTCTACCTCCTCCTCAAGAACTTTAAAGGCACCTTGATTCATTTTTACTGAGCTGTGTTCATGCTGGTACAACAAAATCTGCTTCTTAACTCTCTAGCGGGTCCAGAACTGATGGATTCTGGTGTTTTGTTTTTACATATACATTGGGTCATTTGGCTGAGGCTTTTATCTGAAGTGACTCAAGCCTGTTTCAGACAGGAACTCCAGACAACGTTAGGAGAATTCAGCCTCGGACATTATCCGGAGGACCCTTTCACATGCAGCTCACAGTGGGAGATTGCCTGACTAAGAAGCATCCTCACGTGTAAAAAATCACCTTGATTTGTGTGACGATCAGGGCGCAAAGGAGGCACAACTCGACATAAAGGGTAACATTTTGGAAACCCTATTTAATTTACAGCACACCACAAATGTGCAACCAATATAAAAAGGTGGAATCATTCGACTAAACACCATAAACATGCCCACTGTAATATGTAATATGGACATTGCACTAGGGGGCTCGAAAGACATAAACCCGATAATGTCTGCAGCATTTTACTGGGACATGTCTGTTCACACAGACAAGCCCTCTAAAAAAAGTCAGGATAATGTCAGAATTCCTGTGCGTTTCTGAAAGGGGCTTAGGTGAGTCAGGTCAAGTGTCAGTGAAGTACAAACAGCAACTAAACTCTTGGATTAATTTTATACAGTCGGGTTTCAATGGAACGTTCTCAGGGCACAGTCACACTTCCAGTTGGTTTTATGTGAACTAAAGCAGACTGGAAACACACATAGCATATAGGATGTCAGTGGAAAGTTTGTCATTTTAGTCTTTATGGAGACTAGTCTTTAAAATAAAAAGGAAACATTTTTAATAGATTTCAAGTTTGAATGTCGGCTTTAAATTGGTTCCTCCTGTCCCAAACATTCACCTGGAGCTCAGAGAGAGTTCAGAACCAGCTTCTCTTAATGCAGATTGTACCACATTGTGACCAATAGGAAACAACAGGAGAATCCACCTGCAGTTTAAATGCACCGTGGGAACTCACTGGCATCCTTTGGATCCTTTGGGAAGCTCTGAGCAGAACCCTGGGACTAAAGGGAACCAAACTGAGCTGAAAGAGACGAGATCCGTACATTCCACACTACAGATATATGTCATTTCCAACACGTCTGTGTATAATTTTGATACCATATCATCACATTCTGCAATACCTTGGAACCACATAAAAATTCCTTTATAAAATGGCTCCATGCATGCACGATTTTCTTGTAACTTCACAAAAAAACGTTTTTAAATATTAACTTGATGAGTGTTGAACAATCTACCAGAGACCTCAGATCTCATTCTTATTTTCCATTGCCTCGGCCACGGTGGTTCTGTGGGTTGTGTTCCCTTTTCACCACAGTTGTAGACCTGCAGGAAAGTAGGCAAAAAACGTGTACTGGAGCAAACTGTGCAGGCTTCTTTCAGCTTTCCAATCAAAGAAGGTTTCAAATAACTAAGTTCATATGCTTGTCCAGGCCTCAGACTTAACACACACAAAAAATATTCTGTAATAAAAGTATTCCCTTGTTGAAGTTGCAAAGAGTAACTTTCTAGATGTAGATTTGCAGTCATGTAGGGGAGGTCATGTGGATGATGATTTATGACAACAGGACTTCATGCTTGTTCATTCAAACGTTCTATGAAAATGAGTTAGAGAACCCTTTTTATCAGACCTGAACGGGCTTGTGAGGTGGACCATGAAAGTAATGTGACTAGGGAAGAGTCCTTAGGATCAAACGATGATGACGACCTCTTGTTTAACAAAAATGGGCCGTTAGTTCTGGCCTTCCTGGTAGACGTGTGAGGTAGTCCTAATCTTCCAAGGGATGTTTGAGTGGCATAAAAAAAATTGTACTGAGAGTATACAGTGAGAGAAAGTATACTGCTGATTATGTCCCTGTAGTGTTGCTTTTCCTTTGCTGGACCAATGTAGAGCCTTGAACACTCCTCACTGGATTGCACAACATGTAGCCCACTATTTTGCTCTTCTTGTGTTTTGGATCATTTGTCTTGTGGGTGGACGAGTCTCTGTCTCAGTGTGTTGAGTTTGAACAAAACAAGTATGTGGTGTTTCCTTTGTAGCTTATGGGACACAACTACCGGAACATTCCAATTCTGTTGAATCAGGACGTTGTCTTCATAAAGGTCCACTGTCCTCAAGTCTCTGTCTTCCCATGTCTTTAGTAGGGACCTGTAGTTCTCAACCTAGAACTAGAAATCACACAGGCCAGTACTTGTAGTTTGACTCCGAATTTTTGTGGTTGTCAGTGCGCAGAAAACATCCCGACCTCCTTGGAGGCCACCAACCGCAGACCCAACCTCTAAATGGTGACAACTCAAACCGAAACGTTGGTCCCAGGTGAAACATCTGGACAGATTTATGATGGACTTTCCTTAAATTCAGTTGAGTCATTCATGGTCCCCAGGGGATGAATCCTAGTGACTTTGATTCATCTAGCATCACCAGCTTCACATTTACTTCATCGATTGCCAAAATTGCATTGATTTCATTTAGAAATGAAAATCTTAAATTCATTATGATTCTCTGGGGACCAGAGGTGACCCCATCACTGAAAGCTCCTCCGACTTTTCATTTTGTAACACCAGCAAGCAAGGTTTAATTCAGAGGATAGATTGCCATTAAATTTAGTAAACATATCGTTGTCACACAAAATGAATAGGTGACTTTTTAGATCTTTTGACTTTTCTCTAGTCACAATTATTGTGGATCTAGCATTTCTGCATTCACAGACGTGTTGGAAATATTAATTTATTTATTTAATTTTTCAAGTATCATGAGGAAAACGTTCCCCCACCTCTCTGTGGGAACTATAATCAAACATCCCCTTTTTCTTATGGGGGGAGGGGGTGATAAGGGAGAAGGGGATGTTTGTTTCGTGTGTCTGTCCTCCTCATGTATTCTGTCTCTGTGACCTCCTCATGTGCTGAATTATAATAAAGCATTTCAAAGATTAGCTGTGAGTGTGTGATAGACACACACATTGGAGGAATATGGATGTCAGGTGATTGCATCATACAGCAGTGTGTGTAATCGTGTGTGTGTGTGAGAGAGAGGGGAGGGAGAGAGAGAGGAGGCATGAAAATGAACAATATGTTTTTGTGTGAAAATTTTCTGCCAGTGGGCTGCCACAAGATGGAAGCTGTGTGTGTTTGTGTGTGTGTGAGGGCTTGTCATCTCAGTAATGGTGTTGCTATCAGAGCGAGAGAGCGACAAAGACAGAGAGGCTGGTTGTCCCTGACGACAGTGCACCGTGTTGCCTGGCAACAACGCTAACAATGGCCCACCACCAGTGTTCTAGAATGTGGGCGTGGCCTGGGAGAGAGCGAGCGGGGCACTTTTCTCTCAGCAGAGTTTCAACCTATTAATTTTAGCATGTGACGTAAATGATTGTTTATAATCATGTGGCATAAATCTGCACATAAAGCAGCTTTTGTATGAGTCTAAAACACATGAAATATTTAAAAAACTAAACTGCAGAATAATCTAACATATAAAAAAATAGAGAGAGAGAGGAGAGAAATATATAGAAATAAATGTGTTTTATCTCTGTAATTACGACACCTTCACCAACATTACAAGTGTGGTCTTTTACTTTTCGTAAGGGCCACAGGATTATTTTAAAAATCTGATTTTGTTCTCTAAACTTACCTAAAACCCTCCTGTGAAGTCAGACGTACACACAAGCACTGGCAGTAGTGGAAAATTGTTCATTGTTTTAATTTTTGAGTGTGACTCACTAACCTAACAGAATTTCTATTACGTCTGCTCGAACAGTACGTCTCAGAACGTTCTCATTTACTGTAATTTTGGAGCTTTGGGTTTTTGCTTCATGCTAGGCACATTTTTGTAGGGTAGCAGACTGCAGCAGAGCAGGGACCACCAACAACCACTCAGATAAAGTCACTCCTCACACATTTCCTCCTGTTTCTAATGTTGGTCCAAACATTACTTTGTGTTCATGGATCCACTTTAGTAAATTTCTAGTGTATCTGCAATGTCAAATTTTATCTGTTTTCTTTCTATTGTCCTCTATTTTTTTATATACTTTCTCTGTCTCCTCTATCCTGCATCCTTTTCCTCAACCAGCGTCAGGACTTGGCAGTAATCCACCACAGACTGTGTGTTTAACAGCCATTTAATCGGACCCTGATAGTCTTAATTAGTGTAGGAGAGCCTCTCTGTCTCTGTCACTCTCTCCCTTGAGACTCATTATCCCTTTTAGTTTTCTTGCTCTGAGGGCAGAAGATGAGGAGATGGAGGCGGGGAGCGTGAAAGTGGAGCACATGCAGAAGGAAGAGCAGAAAGAGGGGGAGAGGAACAGTCAAAACCAAGACGCTTCAGCCTAAAGGTTTTTACTGGCTCCATCTGGTGGCGTCCAACATAAAGCACCCGAGCCGGTCCCACATCATTGACATGTTACCAAATGCTTGAGAAGTCTTTTAGAAGTGAAAAATGACGATAAAGACAAAGACGGAACTTTGGTTATACATCATAAAACCTGCAGGTTCAAAAGGAGGATGAAAAAGTCATTAAATATGTCTTCAATTCTGCAGAAAGTACAGGAGCGACATCAGTGTGAAGTTGTTCAAAGTTTCTGTGCTAGATTGAGTTACAATGTGAAGCATTGGTACAGATGCATGACATACGCTGTACTTTATTTTGAGCAGCTGAAAATGATCATGGACATGGTAAAACTGGATAAAACGTTGTCTATATTCTGTGGGGGTTTTTGGAGTGACTAACCGCAATTTACCTTACGAGCTAATGACCTGATGTAGCAAGTGTCCTGATGGAAGTGGATAAAGACCAACTATAGCAATAACTTGGCGACTTACAAACTATTCATTATAAAACTTTTAAAAAGGGTGAGTTATTGGTATCAAGTTGTCAGTGCTGCTTCTTTAGACATTAAACGTTCCAAAACACCGGTTCTCTTTCTGGGCAAACCTTTATTCCGGAATCGGTTATGACGAGCGTTTTCTACAGAACATGTAAACACTAACACATTCACACACTACGGTGGCTGCCATGAGACTGTAGCTCAATCTTCTGTGTGAAGGATACTTTCACGGTCCTGAACGTCTCCGTCACTGTCCAATTTTGGGGGGGTATAGTCACAAAGTTCGCGTTTTTACTTTAATTCAGAGCACAGATAATTTGTTAATTCGTAGCAGATGTGTTAAAATTGCAGAAACTGGAGACAAAATTAATATTAAAGGATGTCCTTTAATGCCTTTTTTACCTTTGCTATTGGGCTTACATTGTTTGTAGTTGACTTGTCCATTAACTGGAATGGTGACCACTCATTAATTTATCAATAATTACCATCTTGAGCACCATGAAATGAACAAAAAAAATCTTTTTTTATAGTGGTTAAAATGTAAGAAATGTAATAATCTGATTGTAGAGGGATAGTTTTGAGAGACTTCTAAATACGACTGATTACGTGGCTGTAATAACTTAACATAAATATCTGAGTATGTAAGAACTTAAAACCCAGTGTATCAATTTTTCCAAATTTCTCTCTTTCCTAGTCCCTGAACAAAAAAATAAAAAAATAAAAATACGTAATCATATTTAGAAATTAAGAAATCTACTACTTTCCTTACATACAGAGCACAGCATCAAACAAGCATCATGGACTTGGGCACAGGATGATATAGACAAAAACCAAATGGGATTTATAATTAATCACATTTTCTTATAAACATTTAAACAAAAACATTAACATGTTAAAAAAAATCCTTTTTATACCTCAGTTATTTTATCGATCATTTAAATCTCTTCATTTGTCTGTCCTTTGTGGCAAAGCGTCTTTGGTCCAGATACTACTGGCCGAGTGTTCATCAATGTGCAACTGAGGGTCTGGATGGGCGTCAGTGCAGGCATTTAAATTCCACTGTTTTTCCACAGAATGGGGAGAAGATGGGATATGATTGCTTGTGTGAAGCTGAAAGCCTTTCAGAGAGTTTTCTGGATGAGAGTCAGTGGGTGGTTGAGAGTCAGTGGGCAGATTTAGTTTTGAGCAGGCATCACTAGGTAACTGGAGGACGGGCCTAGGACCAAAATGATTGGCAGGTCCTGAGCCTGAGTTAGTTAGATGAAGATGTTTAAACGGGGATTCTGTGGATTGAGAAACACCCTTTCGATGTGATGTATGGAAGTTAATGGTGTGTTCGTTGGACGAGGGGGATGAAGCTGTGGGGTTGGAATGTCTGCCAACAGGGGTGTTGATAAAGCTTGAAGAATGTAGGTTAGCAGGTAGCACAGGACACAAGTGAACGGGTGCTGACTGACCATGAGGTGACCTATTCTCGTGATTGACTATTAATGACACCTTGTTGTTTGTCAGCTCTTCAATGGATTTGGGATTCCTAGGATGCAAGTCAACTGGTAAGAAACTGCTGGTGGAAGCTGCTGTTGGCAGTGAGCTAATGCTATATTTTCCTAACAAGTTCTCGCTTTTATCAGAAAGGTGGGAATCAGTGGGTGAGTGGGGGGTTTGAGTCTTGAAATCAATGGAAGAGACAGAAACAGCAGGCAATTTGTCATTAGATTTGACTCCTGAGAAAACACTATTACCTGTCAGTTTGCCTTCAGCAGAAACACTGCTGCAAGAGTGGAGGTCAATGGGTACTATCCCACAATTATTTTGGCCAAGAGTCACATTCCTGAAACCTCCAGAGGTAGAGTCGATGTGAGTCGGCTTCTCAATGGACTCGTCAGTCTTAGCTGAGCAGAAATCAACAGGGAATAAAGAATTAACCAGCTGCGTGTCAGTGGGTAAAGATACAGGAGCAGGGGCTGTTTTGTTTGAGCGATCAAGTGTGCAATGTAACTTTGAGGAATTGGGGTCCAAATCCGTGGAATTGTTTTCAGATACAGCAGGATGGGAATGAATGGGAGGAATGTGACTTGAGTGGCTACTGGTGGTCAACGGTTGGACTTTATTAGGAGAAGCCGAATGGGAGTCAGTGGCTGGTAAATGACAAGAGGAATGCATGTCAATAACTGAAACGCTGCTAGTAGAGGCCAGCTCTCTTCTCAGTGCCAGACTGTTTGTGAAATCTTTCTTCAGTGCTGAAATGGGAGGTATAGCCTGGTTATTTCTGGGAAGCTCAGCAGCCAAGTCTGAATTGGGATCTGAATTGAAAACAACAGGAGAATTTACCCTAACTGGTTCAATGTCAGAGGTGTGAGATGAGGGGATTTCAACTGGAGAGATCGGGAATAGGTGTGCACACCCATTATCTTTGTAGTCCAATGGCCACGGCGGGTTTCTCTTGTCCGACTGAACAGGACTGGCCTGTTTCAAGTGCAGGAGGAGGTCCCTGTCCTCTTCTTTTACACTACACTCCTTCAGTTGCTTAGGAGGCGGCGGCAGTGGGATGGTGGTTTGACATGTTGGCAGGTCCAAGCCCTGACTTTGGTCTCCAACATCATTAAAACGTTGCTTCTCAGTACTGGTATGACTTGTCACAGCCAAGCAGCTGTCTTTATTTGAATTGGCCTGATTAACCTCACATGGATTTTTAAATCTTTGTGTTCTGGTTTCAGGTGAACTGGCCTCAAAGTTCAAAGAATAGTCACATTTTGGTGCATTTATTCCCTTCAGGTCATTGAGAATTGTTGCTAGCAGGCGAGTGTCAGAAGTCAAGACCTCAGAGTCTCTTTTACAGACATCCATTGTTATGAGGTCAGCAATGTTTTCTCCCGTTGGCATAGAAACATCTACAGTCGCTGCTTCTCTCTGGTTATTACACGTGGTTGCTTTAGTATCAGGCTTTCTGACAGGCGCATGCATGTTAGAAGACAGTCTATTGTCAGCATCACCGTATCCCTGCAACGAATAGCTCTCTTCAACGTTTTCAACGTCCACTTCTCGATCGCTGTTGTCACTGTTGTCAACGGTAATGGGACCTGCAGACTCGGACGCTCCCGCTGGCTCCGTCTCTGAGCCATCAGATCCTCGGTCCAGGATGTCAACTGGCAGTTCACCAATTTCAGAATCCAAGGCCCCGCCAACACCAGCAGAATGGGCTAAAGGTAGAGGAGGAAGATCTGAGAAATCAACGGTCTGCTGGCTGCTGAGTGGACTGCTGCTGCTGCTGCTCATGTGTTTGTTGTTGATGTCATCATGGCTGCTGTCGCTGTCAAGGGTGATGATAACTGGAGAACTGCGAGGGACAGAGTGTGGTAAGAAACGTTATGTCAAAGGAAACCAAAATTATACATTTTAAACAAGTTCCTGATAAATCTTTCGAACCTTAAGCGTTAACTTGATTAAATAAAAGATGAGATAGATCTGTCTAGACATAAAACACCATATATAGGATAGAAATTACAATAAAAAGTTAGACAAATAGATTATAGGACTTTATGCATATAAGCCATAGGTACAGTGTATAAAATGTCAAACATGATAAAAAATACAAAGCTTTACAGACAGTTGAAAGTAACTTAACCCTGAAGCCTGACCACTCCTTTTATGGTGCTGGAAAGGATGGCTGCAGATGGTCACCTACAACACCTACAACAACTACAGAGGACTCTCAACGGTAAATCCTATTTTTTTAAAAACATGCATTATTTCAGGCCAGAAGACTGTTGTAGAGCTGCTGTACCTGCTTTGCTGCGTCACGCGGTGGCGTCTCCTGCGGCGTTTGCAGGTGGAAGGTCGTGTTGGGTCAGAGCTGAGAGTGCCCTCGTAGATGATCTCCACGCTGGGACTCCGGTCTTCCCTGCATTTTTTGCTGCTGCTGGATAAAAACAGACAGGAAACAAAGTAATTTCATCCACACAGACGAATAAGCCACATCATCTTATAACAGTTTAACAATTTTCTTAAGTAACTTCTCTATCTTTATGAATGTCCCCAGTTCACGATAAGGGGTAGATATAATAACATTTATTTATAATATTTATTATTAAATCCCAGTTAAAATAACATGAGCTGCATGTAAACTTTCCTCAGTGATCTGAGTAACCGAGTAAGTCCAATCACTGGGGAGTTTCAGGGCAATCAAAACAGAAAGTGGAAGCTCTCACCTCTCCCCGCCGTGATCACCACCTTCCCTATGTCCATCCTTCCTGTGCCTTTCCCTTCTCCTCCCTCCATCTCTCCCATTCTTCTTCTTCCTTTCCTTCTCCCCCCTCTTCCTTCTTTTCTCCCTGCAGTGGCTGCTGCTCGGCCTCCAGGTGGGGTCCTTGTCATTGCTGTCCAGATGGCGGCTTTTGTACTTCCTCTTCCCCCCAGGCTTTTCTCCGTGGTGAGGATAGCTGGGGGAATGTGAGGGCGTTGGTGGGGTCTGTGGTGGTGGTGATGGGTGTGGGGAAGAGGAGAAAGGTGAGGAGAAGGAGGAGGTACGAGAGGCTGAGGAGACCGAGGAGGTGAGAGGGGAGCAGTTGTACTCCCAACTGGAGTCGGGTGGGCTAGGCGGCAGCGGCGAACCAGACTCACCACTGGAGTGAAATGGCGAAGGTGTCCGGGACCGGCGCCGCATCATTGCAGGATATATGGAGCGGTTGGGGTTGTACAGTGTACCACTCTTCCTCAGCCAGTTGCTGCTCCTCTCCCGCCCTTTCCTCCTCTTCCTTTTCTTTCTCTTCTCCCTTGCTGCCTCACTGCCTGACTGCTTCCTGTCTCTCCAGGTCTCTCGCAGCTCTGCACACGCACTGAGCATTAACACAGACTCTGTGTGGCTTTTACCTGAGCTACCCGAACACGAGCGTGCGCATGAGGCTTGGCCGACTGCCTCGCAATCTTTCTCCTTCAGCTTATCGTTCTCCTCATCTCTGTAAGCACCTGAAGTAGAAGGAGGGACTGTGGGAAGGTAAGAAAGGGGAGGTGTGGTGGTGGCTAAGGAAGGAAGCGTCTCCTCCACTTTCTCCTCCTCTTTTTTTTTCTCCTTCTCATCCTCCTCTGTGTCAGAGGAGAGTTGCACCAGCTCAGGTGTCCGCTCTGCTATTGGCTTTTTGTATCCAACAATCAAACACTCTTCCTCCCCCTCCCCCGCGTCCCGTTTCTCTCCTCCACCCTCATGGGCAACCTCCTGTGGAGCAGGACTAAATGACAGTGAGGCTAACGTACATGACGGCTCAGCAGTGGAGTAGGAAGGTCCTGGCGTCTCGTCATCCCAGGCTGACAGGCTAAGGCTGCTTCCTGATTGGATAATTTCACCATGGGCAGCCCCCGTTCTCTCCTGCAGCCTGTCCTCTGGTCTTTCTTCTGTCTGCCTCTCGTCTTCCTCACCCTCTGAAATGGCGATGACAGAGCTGCTGTCAGAGGAGCTGTTTACGCCGTCCAAGTCCAGGGCGGCAGCTGGTGGTTCATACACCGCCTGCAGGTCGTAGTTGTCCAGGCTGAGGGGTGAGCGTGCAAAGCTGACCAACTCATGCAGGAAGTGCTCAGTGCGGGCTAACAGGAATGGCCGCAGCTCTTCTTCTATGGTGGGTGTGTCCTCCAGCCCATGGTGGGCAAGCCGTGCCGTGATTATTCGCTGGACTATTTGGACCAGCACGCCATGTGCGCCGTACAGCACAGTCAGCTCCCGCCGCAGCCAGGGACGGAGTCTGTTTAGGTGGGGGGTGTTTTCACTGAAGCTCTGTGCCGTAATGTCACGCAGCTGCTGCCTCTCGTTGCCGCTTACACCAGCAATACCACGGACCTGTATGCCACAGCGATAGAGGGCACGACGGAAGGCCACCATCTCTCTCTCCCTCAGCCGCCGCACAGTTCCACCTTCTCGCTGCAGGCGTTGCCTTGCTGCCAGGCGGCTCATCAGCCGCCGTGAGGCACGGTCATTGGGGACCACAGGTGCCACTGTCCCGCCAAGTCCAGTCAGTCCTTCAAATATGACCCCACGCTCTGCCAGACCTGCTCCCCCCCTTAGATTCTGCTGTGCCAGGTGTTCTCCCTCATCACTTTCTTCAGTGCCTACCGGTGAGACCGGGGGATGGTGAGGAGGATGAGAATCAAGGTACCATTCCAACACGCCTGTCCTCTCCTCGGCCCTCCGACTCCCCCCATCTCTTCCTCCCCTCTCCCTCCTGCGCCTCCTCGTACTTGTCTCCCTGCCATCTTCACCTCTGTGCCTCCGCAACGTCAACCTCATCTGGGAGTCACTCCTAGCAGCTGATGCCATTGCAGCCACCAAGGCCACAGTGGCAGCAACGCTGCTGTTGGCGGGCGTTGGCCTGAGCGTGTACTCCTTGAAGTCATCCTCAGCACGCACTGAGTGCAGGATGGAGGTGAAAGGCTGCTTGCAGAGCGGACACTCAGGCTTATTATGCGACCACTCCTGGATGCAAGGGAAGCAGAAGCGGTGAAGGCAGCGATCCAGGTACGCTAGGTTGTTAAAACGGTCTAGGCAGATTGGACACTTGGAGTCAGGTGACGCCTCTTCAGCTGCCACCACTGCCCGCGCTGAAGCAGACGCAGTGGAGGTGGGCTGAGATGAGGTGGAATTGGCAGCAGCTGTTGTTGTTGAACTGTTGCTTGTGTTTTTTCTCCTGCTGCTGTGGCCAACATTCTCTCGACTCCTCTGTCCTCCTTCCTCTGGCTGACCATCTCCTTCACCACCAGCCGCATTATCACGGCGACGTACACGCAGTTTCATCCGCGTGGGTGCCATCACCTGAACATGCAGAGAACAGGCTGTGATGTCGTTTTAGGATTATACATCTATTTATCATTTATTTGTTCCAAACTTCAACAGACAATAGCATCTAACTTCCTAGTAATTATGTCAAAGTGTGATTTTGTTATTCACTAAATACTAAGATACAAAGTACCTGCATCTCATGAAAAAGAAACACTTCCTTGATCACACTTTGCTTTAATGTTTTCTACTTGACTTAGATTTTTGCTGCTTTTCACTTGAAAGTCGCTTTGGATAAAAGCGTCTGCCAAATGACTAAATAAAATGTCAATAAAATAATTTACAGGAAAAAGAAGCTACGGAATTTATTGTGACTTTATATATATTATATGTAATACCTCATCTCATTGTGTCAGAAGCATAAATAAGGCTTCAAATGTTTAGATTAATAAATGAAAGGTGTTCATAACGGCCGTGCCTAGTGTGACCAAGTAACAGAAATGACTGCAGTACAGCTGTTTACAGCTGCAAACGTTACGTGTCTAGTGATGCCTCAGGTTAACCTTAGCATTAGTAACCCAGAGGCTGCAAAAGAAAACAATAAAAAGGTAAAATACTTTTACACTGTTTCACATCCTCCAAACTATTGTTCTCAGCTTCATTTAGTCGGTTACGGCCGCAGCTCTTGCCGATAAACGGGAAGACTTAAGCAACAGACTACACTCAGCGTCACTAGCCTAGCATGCTAGCAGTGAAGGTCTACTAGCCTAGCGAACCCCGGCAGTCTGAAATGTCGTCTTCAGTGTTCGCTTCAGACTCACGTATCCGTGTTCTAAATAAGACGTTCAGTCGGTGATAATCACAGTGAAACATTATTGCAACGTAATCAATAATTAACCCCGAAGACAAACAATAAATACTGATATATTACTGTTAGCATGCTAACACGGCTACTGTTCCGTACCTGAGCAGCAGACTCTCCGGGTCGGTCAGGGGGCTTCTCATCCGTATTTTTTGTCCTCCTCCGGGTGGAACTCCGCGCCGTGAGCGGCACCCGCCCTCTGCTAAGATATCAGTCTGCCAAGCTCCGCTGCTCCGATAGTTTTACACCGAAATTCCCGATAAAAACAGAGACATTTGTGACGGGTGTTGTTGTCCACCCCAGAGCCACACACAGCTGGAACGAAAACGATGCCGCGGTGGATGATGGGAAAGAAAGGCTCTTTCAACAGCCAAAGATCGGAAGAGCAGCGGCTCACTCACGATGATAATCGGACGTCGGCAAATTTACACACGCTGACTGAAACCAAGGAGACAGCTGGTTTCTCGTGACACAATTTCGAGAAAAACATGTAAAGACCTTAAAATTATTGTTATGCAACAAAATACTCTTATGAAACAGAAACATCTCTTTAATAGCACTTTGCTTTGACGTTTTCTCCTTGACTGAGAATTTTTGCTGCTTTGTATCTCAGTGGTAAGTCGCTTCGGATAAAATCGTCTTATTAAAACATCTTGTAACATAAAAATTAAGTAAAATATAAAGTAAAAAGTATCAGAAAATGAAAATGCTCAAGAATTGAATTTAACAGAAATCTTTATTAACTGATTGTAAAATGTACATGTTCAGGCAGCACGGTTATGGTAAATAAGGCTTTGTTTGCCCAGTACAATAAGTAAAACAGTAATTTAGGGATTTAAAAGTCACATACATGACAAACAAATAATGTAGTGCTGGTAAATATAAAACATGAAAGGAGAGCCGCTGCAACGAGCTCTCGGTCCTGTAAATATCTATTTTAAGCCCTAAACAAAATGTTTGACGGACAATGCGTGTCATGTCCATCATTACAACAAACATGATTTACAACCCGGCGTGTTAGTGGTTCCTGAAAAATGAGTCAGAGTGAGACATCATGAACAGCCGAGCTCCATCTGTCGCCTCCTGGCGGCGTGAAAACGTCCCTCTGCTCCGAGAGTTTCCAAACACTTTTTGATTATTTATTGTATTAAAAAAATCAACAAAACACTGAATAAAAAGACCAGTTTTGGAGAAAGAATATTATTGTTTTAACATACAGACAGCACTTGCCTTACACACTCCGCAGCAGCAGGTGGCGGTGTTGGGCCCGCGCAGCTGCGCATCGACCCACCGCGTCACAGAACGACGGTAACGGGGGACGCGCAGAGACCCGCGACGAACCGAAGTGTGTCCGGCCGGAGGATGATGCTCAGCAGACGGTCCAGGGGAAGGATTTATTCCGCGGTGGGACCATCACACTCGTTTTCAGCTGTAATCATGTTCCCAAAGAGATCGCGTAACGTTAAAAAGCAGAATGAATCGGGATTAATGCGCCAGCGGAGTTGGGTAAATGCAGGTGGTCGCCCCCTGCTCCCGCCTTTGTTCTGCGGGGTTTCACGCGTGACCGGCGGGATGAATCGAAGCTGAGTCCGCTGCAGGAAGTGAATGTTTGCGAAGCGTGTCCCCAAGTCGGGAGCCCGTCCTGCTCCTGGAGGTGGACAGCCGCCATCTTTGTTTAGACTCACAAACACAGTTGTAACTTGGAAAATGATAAAATTTTTTAAACGTTTAATTGAAAAAAAAAAAACCCCGGATAATCCAGGTGGTTCGAAGAGTATGTGGAGATTCCAGTGACCTAGATCTAGTCTAGATCACTGGAATCTAGTGAAGAAACAAACTTTTCAGTGAGCATGTTTGTATTCCGTTTGTATTATATAACACATAGTTAAAAAAGCAGTATAAGAAAAATGTGTTTTTGGAAATAAACCTTTATTTGATTGACTGTATCTCCTACAACAAAACCCATGAACTGTCACCATTATATCAAATGTTACTGTGTTATTGCCACACCTCTACATACACAATATCACCACAAATGTGTGTGTATGCATGTTTTTTAATGTAGTGAATATAGAAGAATATACACATCTCTGATGTACGAACACTGTTATTATGACTAAAGGTTCCTCTGTGTCTGTGTGTCTCAGGTCTTGGTAGCTGTGGTGGTTTTGTCCTGGTCTTATGTGATCTATGCCAGCAGGATCGCAGCTCAGTGGCTGCTGGAGAAGAGAACCAGTGTCCTCCGGCAAGGCTGACCACACACTGGACCACCGGTACAGCGGAGGTCAGTGGTTAGACACTAACGGGGCTGTTGTCCAAGAAAATTCAACACGTTTGTCAAATAACTGCCATCATCACTACAATAAATGAACGAGAAATCTTAGAACTATGAAAACAGCCACATATTTACACCTGTAAAGCTGGAACTAAAATTGTTCCAAATTCATTCAAATTATAATTCATGATTCAATTTTTTGTTGCTGAAGATACTGAGGTATTTTTTACATGAAGGCATTTAGAAATGTTTCTCTCCTGGCTCTCAGACTGATGGACCCTTTGAACCTTGGTGGGGTTCAACCCTCTTAAAGACTCTCAGACTATCTCATACGCTGGTAGAAACCAGACAAACCGATTTACAAAACCCCTCAGAAGTGGACTGAGCGTGCACAGCGATGTCTGGATGCAAATGATGGGAACTCCGCTCAAAGCAAAGCTGAAAACATGAAGACTTCGAGTGGCTTGAGAGGTTTAAGTTATGGGTTTTCCCCATTTCCCAGTTTGATGTCACCAGCGGTGGTGCAGGACTGATGGTGAATAAGAGATAATTCACATTGAATATTTAAAGTTTTGCACATAAATTCAAACCAAGGGGAGAAATTTCCATAGATCTTTATCATGTTTATAGAAAAGTCTCATGTAATAATCTACCAATGATGTATACTAGTAATCACACACTGGAAAAGTTATTACACTATGAGTTACATCTTAAAAATGTATGTACTCTGAACATATCTTAGTAACATGTCACTAGAAATAAAACATGTAAATACTTTATAAACAGCATTATTGTCGTCTCTACCACCCTGGTCTTTAAGGTTTTCAAGTCTTCAGTGATGAAAGCACTCACCCTCAGAATTCAGCCTACAAACAACTAGGTATTGTATATGTATATGTAATATTAGATAATTCATTCATTTTCTGACTGACAATCACTTATTTTTAACGTTCAATAATAAAATTTCCCCGTGTTCCAGGCTTCAAACACTCACTGTAGAGCTTTTCAGAGCAATTAATTTTTTTATGAGATTTGTTTATTATGTAAATAACTGGAAGGATTTCTGCTAAAACAAGAAGTATTTTGTTGCATTGAAAATAAAAATATTGGTAAAATTTAGTCATTTCAGTAAAAAAAAAGAAACCAGAAAACTAAAACAGTTTTTAGTTGATACACAGATGTCATACAGTTTCTTTAATATAAAGAACCGTGTTGTTGAATTTATGTCATGGTGGTAAATTCTGAAATGTCTACGTTTTTGGAAATTAAACAGTTGTTTTTTCATGTGAGCAGTGTCAAAAATCCTCATTTCATTCTCTATAATAAAATAACTTTACGACAGTTTACAGACACCGAGCATCGTGTCCAACTCGATTTGAATGGAATACATGTCCGATCATTTTGTGTGTGTGTGTGTCCTCTGATGTATTCAGTAAATAAGAGCTGTGCACACACAGTGTTGTCTTTGATGTGTGTGTCGTCAGATATGTAAATGCTCTTAACTGAATGGGTAATTCAGAGAGGAGGGCGAGCGAGCTTATCAGATAATAAGGGACAGAGAGAGAGAGAGGTGAGTCCTCATTGTGTTGACAAAAACACTTCAAACGGACATATTCACTCTCTCATCTGTAATTAAAAACCAGGTTTTTATCTCTGCTCCTCTCTCTTCCTGCTAGGTTTGGGGACCTGGGGCCAAAATTTGTCATTGTTCCCAGACAGAAATAATCCAGTGTGATGTAGAAACCAAACACACACGAGCATCTTAGATTTCTGCAGAAACTTTCTTTATGACTCATGTAATCAACAGCATTACATTTTTATCAGAACTGCAGTCAGATACATAACTGTATCAGTGCAGTGTCTATAAAGAGCAAACACTGCAGTGCTCGAGCAAAGAATTTAAAGAGGTTCTCCTCGTAGTGGAGTACTTTTAGTCAAGTACTCTGCAGCAATATCCATCTCAACTAAGTGGTTCGGTGTTACTAGGCAAAAGGTTGTTTCTGAGCTGACTCTGACCTCAACAGGCCCAAACCATGAAAAGTATTATGACTATCATCAGGTTTGGTTTAAAAAACAATTAATGCACCAACATCCATTAAATAAAATGTCATAGTGTTTTAAATCCTTTTGGATGTTTGTGAATCCATTAGTATCACCAGATGTGCATATATCACAGCTAAAATATGATCAAAATTTTACAGAAGCTCTGAAGCCAGAAAGGCCATTTAGACAAATGAGACAAAAATTACATTTATTTCTTGTAGGAAATGATACAATCCTGAAGTATTTGCAACAGACTCTGAAAAGGTTTTAAAAAACTCTGTCACTGTTGCACAGATGTTAAAATGGAAATAGTACCTGCTTAAGGTGGATATTTCTGGCTTTAAGTCAAGCAGATTAGACATTTATACATCCACCTGAGCCCGGTGTGTGTGTGTCTGTGTCCAATGGGAAGGACAAATGAGCTGCCTGTTGCAGCTGTGCTCGTATTCAGACTACTCACGCAGATGGGCCCATGTAACACAAACACTCGTCTCTCCTGCTGCAGCACTCGGCTCCTTGTTAAACAAAATAAAGAGTCACATATATATATATTTCAATGTTTGAAATAAGCTATAAATTATACATAATACTTAGATAAACAGTGGTAGATTCTTCAGTAACCAGCTTCAGTGTAATCAGAGTTCTGGGCTTCAGTTTGTGAATATTTCAGGCTGCAAAGAAACGCCAACTAAAACAAACTCCTACAGGTGGGATTTCCGGCTCGGAAAGTCCGAAGAACCATTGTGTTACCCCATAACTCAGCATGATGACAGTTACAGTAAGCGATGTAGCCTGAAGTGATTTGTTGGCCTCCGGCGAACACTGTGACATATTAATGACGTTGGCTCTAAAAGGGTTTGTCCAACTGTCAAAACATCTCAGAAATTTAATCTCTCAAAGCAGAATGTGGACCTGCCACAAACCGCCTCCCTCTCCTCTTTTCTCACCCTCTTCTTCCCACTGTCCCCTGGTTGTCATGTCTCTGCGACCAGGTAAACAAACCCCCTCATCCTTGTCTCTTCAAGTCTTCCATCTGCTTAATAATGTCACATGAATATTTATAAAACACATTTATGCCCACAGCGATGCTAATCAGCCCATTTGAAACTACACATGGTGAAACTGGAGAATCCAGAGGAGGGTGGTTTTACATTTTAATACAATTGGTTCTTTATTGTTGTTAATTAATGCTGAGGTCATGAAAGAATGAATTTAGCCATTTTCACCTTTCTTAATTTCTCCCATGATGTTGTCAATGCAAAACATCTGCAATCAGATGTAAAGTCAGTGTCCATTATGACCACTTAATTAAATGATTTTTCAGGCATAAATGTTTAAAAAAAGCACCATAAAGTATGAAGTCTTGGTTATATAATATTCTTATAGTTATTTAATTGTTTTCAGACTTTTTACAAATGAATTGTTTAATGAAGAAATAACTAGCAGACTAATAATAATTAGAATTATTTTAGCAATGTCATGTTGTAGATACAGTATGTGGCAAATGTTAATTTTACATCAATCTATGAGGAAAAAAAACGCAATAATTTAATATTAGAAACTTAATTTAATAGGAAAAAATTAATAGAAATTTTCAGAGTTAAATGCAGGGTTTTGTTTGTAATGGAGATTTAGTTGTATAATCTTGCCTGAAGTATTACAAGTAATTCAGGAATAAAATCATACCATTGTGTTTAGGGATTTCTGATGAACTGAGGAGATGATGTTGAAATAAAACAAACTTTTTCGATACTATCACAGAAGATTTATTCACCGTTTGTAACAAAGCTTTCACATCCACAATATGACATAAAACCTGTACACACCTACAGCACCTACAATATCAATACACACATAGTACAGTACAGTGTTAAACTGCATTTGTGTTTTGTAAGAAAGAAATGTGATATATTATTTTACTATTTTTTTTTTATTAATTCCTTCCTTTTGGTTTCGGCCTGTTTCCTTCTCAAAACTGGAAACAGCATGAATTAGGTCAAACTGATTTAGCTGCAGCTCTGTGTTTAAAATCAAACCTTATTTATCACATGAAAGAATATTTATATTGAAAGGAAACCTTCAACCATAGACACTTTCCTTTATCTTATTCACACGTATTTAAAGCGGCAGAGCCACATTCTGCAAACTAAGAACCTTTAGACACTGAGGACACACAGACACACACCACATCGAATGACAGAGTTTGTAGGTCAGGCAGGATCCAGCAGCAGATCCTCGCTCACAAACCCCGGCACAGACGAATATGCCTCTGGTTCCTTCTCCTTCTCCATGGTGACGTTTTTGGACGTCTTGGCATCGGAGCTGACGTCTTTGCAGATCAGAGACATCTTCTTTCCTTCTAACCAGTAAGTCACCATGTCACCTTTCCCCTTTGAGACCCCACACAGACGTGGATTATTACTAGGCAGCTCCAAGAATCTGAAAGATCTAACCTTTGATCAGTGGCTCACCTTGACCTGGAGAGTTCCTCTGCACTCCAGCACGTAGCCGCCAATCTCCTCCAGCAGGTAAAATGTACTAGAGCTGCACTGGATCTTCAGGGCTGCACAGCAGGTTATCAAAGCAGTTTTTATTCTGTGTTTTTGTCCATTAGATATTTGCACTTCAAATTACTTTTGTTTTTCATCAGTTCACTACTATGAAAAGACAAGCAGAGGCAGCTATGTTTATCCAGTTATACACAGTTCAAACCGCAGTGATCCACTTAGGGAAACATGTTTAGCAATTAAAAACAGGATATTATAAACTGAGTTTTGTTTGAACCCAACAATACGTGTGTGTGTCTGCAGTAGGTCATTATTGTCAGGGTTGAATCATAATTGTCTAGAAATGACGAGAGTAAAGTTGAATACATCTACACTCAGTATAAGTGTTACCCAGGCTGTTGGACTCCATCCGAGACGCTGTGTTAACTGTGTCTCCAAACAGGCAGTAGCGAGGCATCTTTGTCCCTACAACGCCCGCCACAACTGGACCTGAAGAGACGGAAACGTGAGGGCAAAACCAGACTGAAGAACGCTTCCTGAAAAACCCTCAGCACATTGTGTGTGTCTATACCAGAGTGTATCCCCGCTCGGATCTGCAGCTGCGTGTTGGGTTTGTGGGGGATCCTGAAGGTCCGACAGACGCCCACCAGGTCCAGGGCCATGCTGGCGATTTCAGAGGCGTGGAGGATCCCGTTCTCCCGGGGAACCCCAGACACCACCATATCTACACGGCAGTGAATAATATCATAATGTAAACTATTAGTTGTCACAGGCTTTTGTCTGGGCTTCTGTTGTGTCCTAATGGCATGTGTTTCTCATATTTTGTCCCCCTCCTTTAGATGTAAAGGACAAACTAAACTAAATATTAAAACCTTTAATCTACCTGGGCGATTTAGGATTTAGTTTGGTGGTTCAGGTCAGTATAAGGTTTAGAATAAGGTTTAGAATAAGGCATTTGGTGGTTAAGGTTAGGGTACGAGGCCATAATGTCCCAAGAAAGGCGCAAGTATGAATGTGTTCTTGTCACTCACAGGCATCTCCAATGGTTTCCACTTTGTAGACGTCATGGTTGTCTATTATGTCGTCGAATGTTGTGTAGAGCTTGTTTAGAAAATCCACGACCTGGTAGGGAGTGCTGCTGCTGGACAACTGAGTGAAGCCCACGATATCGCTGCACATGCACAGAGTATTCGATAGGATAAGTATTCCTTAAACGTCAGGTGGTTAATCAATAATGATACGTCATCTTTTATTAGTCTCTAACATTCTTATATGAAACCAGACAGCATTATTATTAGTGTTGTGGCAAATAAGTGTATATCTGTTTTGAAAGTGGCACATCGTGACTAACACTGCTAAATTTAGATGCACTCAGTCAGTTCCTGTCTTATCTACCTGAAGAAGACGGTGGCGCTGACGTAGCTCTGAGCCTGTAATGGTTTCCCCTGCCGCAGGTCATCGGCCACTTGTTTAGGCAGCATACCTGCAACAAAAACACGCAACTGCTGCATTATTAATATCATTTATTGTTCATTTAATCTTTTAAGCCCGAGGATGCTGGGAGGTGTGGCTTGTCTTCACTGACATGCAAATTATTGCCAAACAAACACTGGACAAAATGCATTTAGAGTGGGGTTTTTTTTTTGCGATATCGCCTAGTTGTTTTAGAAATATTAGAGAAAAAAGTCATGAACAGCATTTTATGCTGTTTTTTTAGACACATATTTATTGTAATTGTACTGCTGGGCCCTTCACAGGTTCATAGGGTTTAAAGGATGAAATCATACTGTAAAGAAGCCTGTCAGTCTTCTGTTTCTCATGCATCAGATCCTGAGTTCGCTCGGCCACCAAGACCTCCAGATGTTTACTGTACTTTTCCATCTGAAACAGAGAGTGTTTAACCTTTATTCAACTGCAATCTCAGTCTAATGAGCTATGTGAAGTCTCTTTTGCAGCTTCATTTAACTTCCAATTAATTAACAATAGCCTACATTATTTTCTAGCAGAAAAACGTATTTGAATTTCATGTATTTACAGTAACTGTGTAGTATATCACACACAATATGGTATAAAACTATATTTACCATTACGGTTAAATAGTGTCAGATGCAAGTAATTACCAGGTTCATCATCATGTCCACTGGGCTGACTTTGATTGGGTTGATGCGATGAACAAACTTTTTGATTTGTTCAAAGGTTGGTCGGTGGGTGGGGTTATGAGAGCGGCATCGGCGAATCAACTGCGAGAACACACGCGGAACGAAAGATCATGGAAAAGGTGAGAGAAGGCACTTCATGAGACATGCTGTACAACAACTGGAGACCAATGCAGAGGAAAAGAGACGTGAGAATAAGATAAAATAATGGATCACATTTTAAACTGTGGATGCTTTAAAGCTGATTTAAACAGCGTCTGCACACCTCTACATAATCAGCAGGACAGGGGCACGTGTTGTCAGCTTTACTAGAGATCAGCTCAGGTAGGGGAGGACACCAGGCACACTCCAGATTAGACTCCTCTGCCTGCAAAGTTTTCATAGATTTACTGGTAATAAAACATTAAAAAAGGTAACAATAAGTCACAATATGATGCTGGGACTTTAGATTCATTCTGTATTAAGAGTGACTGGAAAGTGAACCAGTCCGTTTCAGGACTTACAGGGACTGGGTCGTTGCGAGTTGCTATCTCCAGCAGAATGATGGAATAACTGGAAAAACAAACAGAGATTATTATAAGTGAAGTAAATTCATGTATGAAAATGTTTTAATCACATGTTGGGGACAAAATGTACACACAGTCACATTAAGGGACTTAAAACTGGTCTCCACAAGGGTAAACCATTGCATTCTAAGGTTAAGACTCTTAGGGTTCTGTTACAGCTTGTCAAATGTCAAAAACTGTCAGTACTGTCCATCAGAAGTGGTTGTCTCATAACCTTTTCTAAAAATTTCAACTTTGGTATAAGCTGGATGAATTGAGTCCAACAATTTCTGTAACTTTCTGAAAGGACAAACTATTACACTAATTCATTTAAACAGTAACTGTGTAAATGAATTACGACTTCTGTCGCTTTTTATGTGGATAAATAAGTCACAACTCATGTAGGAATGTCCAGGAGCCGCTGTCTCAAAATGTGCACCATTTATGGAGTCCTCCCATTCTGATTATAAACACTTCTAATTTGAAAATATGTTGCACTAATTAGTTCTATTCTATGCTGAGTCACAAAGGTGACGTTTCTGTGTTACCTGAACACATCCCCAGCCAGCGTTGGCTCCATGTTAGAGTTCTGGAACTCGGGGGGCATGTATACCTCCAAGAGTCTCTGCTGATAGGTGGACAGAGGCTCTGCCCCATCATCCCTGCGATATGTCCTTAGCCCGTAATCTGACAGGATACAGGATTTTAGTCACAAATCAGGGAACGTTCTAACTGTGGCCAGTGACCAGGGCTTGTGCTGAGAAAATCATGAGTAGCACCGAGCCAAGAAAAAGGGGCCAGCTTCCTCTTGCTGTTTCATTAAATAGCTCTAACTTAAACGTCTGTTTTCATTTACTTGGATATCAGCCAGTGAACAACGCAGTGGATAAAAAGTGAGATAATTCCCTCAGGGGTTGTAGACAGAACTAGGCAACTGATCCCACATTCACCATTTGATATGGTTTATAATCAGGGAGCAGCCAACTAAGACATCACTGCAGGTTTGCTTTTCACCTGTTATTTTGCAGACCCAGCGGTCATCTAAGACACAGTTTAGAGATTTGAGGCGACCGTGACAGATCCTGTGTTGGTGAAGGTACGACATCCCTCTGGCGATGTCTGCAGCGAAGAAAACCTGGGAGAAAACCAATGTTTTACTCTTTGTAGTTAGTCCAAACCTTCTTTATAGTGACAAAACAAGACATTTGACTGAGTGCTTGATGGTCTACCTGAACCCCCAGTTCAGTGGAATCTCCTCGTTGAGGAGAACGTCGTTAAGGCTTCCTTTCGGGCAGTACTCAGTCACTATGGCAACGTTTGGCACCTCAACACACCCACCAATAAATTTACACAGGTTGGGATGATCGAGCTCCCTGGAGACAAAGAGAACTTAAAATAGCATACTTTTGATATGAGGGCTGTTTTAGACGAGGAAAGATGGTGAGTTTTTGTTTGTTACCTGACTTGTTTGACTTCCTGTCGGATGGTTTTGGAAAGAGAAAAACTCTTTGTCTGAATCCTCTTGATGGCAACCGTCCTGCCGTCACTGGAGGAGAAAATTAGTTTTAATTCAGCATGTTTTCTAACAATCCTGCAGCCAGCTCCAACAAAGACAAACTCGAATATGACATTTAAACGTTTAGACAGACAGAGAGGTAGTCAGAAGGGTACTGTACTATATCCCAGTGCAGGTGAACAGGATTTTCCGGGTCCCTTGTTGTCCTGTATAGGAGCTGAGGGCGGTCACACAGCTGGTATTACTGTCACTGTTTCCTACCAGCACACTCATTATGCTGCCCATGGTCATACGAGCTTCCTGATCTAAGCAGAGAAAGAAGATGAAACATGTTAGTAGGAATAAAGAAATCTTAGTTGGATTTCTTGTTTTTTCATAATCACACCTGTACTTCTTGTAAGTTCTTGTAAGTCTGCAGAGACTACCATGCGCCAATATTTGTTTTGACCACACAATGTGGTAAAGTGCTTTGAGCCCATTCAGACCAATATTACTAAAATAGAAATGCTAGTTTCAAGCAAATTCAACAAATTGAGATTATCACAGTACCTTGTTTTATTGTAGAAAAGTCAATGACCCAGCTCTCGTCCCACAGCAGCTTCTGCTTCTGGTACCTCAGCCACTACTCGAGACAGATTCACTGATTGAAACTCTGGGATATTTTGATGTTTGGAAATTTCATACGTTTTCAAAGTTTTCAAATTTCAAAGTTCAGGAAATTGTTTGTGTGTCGCGCGAGTTCTCACCACAGCAGTCAGAATAAGGCAGAGGCAGAGCAGGCTGAGGGGTAAGCCAATGGCCAACTTGGTGGCCGAGGTCATGGGACATTCACCACAGTCAGCTGGACAAATGGAACAGTGTTCGGCCTCCTCACAGATGCCATCACCGCACACTTGGACAGGGACAGAAAAAGACTAAGGAGTCGAGCAGTAAAATGAAGATTCCCACATTCAATTATACAGACAACCTGTCCAACACAACCAACCTTTTCCACCATCCAAACATACGCATGTCAGGTTAAATGTTGACTACAAATTGTCCATAAGAGTGAATGTGAGATGGATGTAATTATGTATAATACTGTAATTTTGTTAATTTCACTCGTTCCTATTATAGAACTACAGTTTAACAATATACCAACAGTATGTTTAATTTAGAAATACTTCTAGAACATGTGATGAGAGTAATATGACAATTGGTGGTTAATGCATAAAACCCAAAACAAAAGAAGTGGCAACGTGTGATGGCAAAGTTAGTGGCTAATCATGCGTAAATGTCGCCTGACCAGCTGGTTGGTTATTGGGGAAGGATTTATGAACTTGTGTAACCAGCGTGATGGAGCCAGATTAATGTTAAAAAAGAGCAGATTTCTCTAAACTACACACGGCCTTAAACTGCTTTAGTTCCCATGTGATGCAGCTTCTATGGGTCTGTTCGAGAGAAGAGACGGAACGAACGCAAACGTAACCTACCTACAGCTGGCAGCACAGTGCTCTTGGCCTCCAGAGCAACTTGCATGCGACCAACCCGAATGTGGGCTATAAGTGAGGTCAAGCCCGGGTGGACCAGAACAACCTGTAAGACAAATCAAAGGGCATGAAATCAAAATTTAACATCAAAGTAACAGAAGTCACGACGTGTCATGTTAGTTGCCATAAAGTGTATCATTTACTGATTTAATGATTTTCAAATTATGTCCTATGATAATTTTGAGAAAGAATTATTAGATTGTATAAATAACTTTATTGCATAATAAGTTTTAGACTATGTTTTCTGTAAATATAGAACCGGACCCGTCCACACAGTACGACTGATTATACTACAAAGGTAATAAAAAGAGTCGCTACAAATGTTTACAGACTTTTTTGATGAATTGTACCTGGTCTGGTAAAAGTACAGACAGTTTTTGTTTTTTATATGGTTGGAAAGCAGGTACAAATGTGGTAGAGAAAGCTATTTGATATTCGTGGTTGGGGGCTTTCAAATTTAGTAGATCCACCTACGTAGATCCATTTAACTGGCTTTATGGAACTGTGTTCTAAGACTAAAATGGAACTACACAGATAAAAAGAAGTTACCTTGGCAGACCAGTTAGTCTGGGTCATCTTGCCGGAGGTTGAGATGGTGTGTGTGAAGATTTTTCCGTCATCTGGAATCCACGGACCACAGATGCTCTCTGATGTCTGCGAGTTGATGTGTGAGTGAAAAACTGAATATCGTCACATCACTGGTTAGATTTTTAGATACTTTCTTTATTTCTTTCACCACATTTTGGACTGAATCTTTGGGCTTTGTGAGAAACTGTAATAATGCTTAACACCTTTGCAGTTAGCGATCTGAAAAGATAAGCTTCAAAATTTCAACAGTCAAGCGTCTACCATGTATCCCATGGGACAGGAGTGGATGTTGGCGTGATGAATGCAGCAGTTGTCTCCATCAGCATCTTTCCAGTTAGCTGGACAGTCATGATGTTCGCAGAACGTTCGAGCAGCTTCAGCGTCGACTATGGAACTGAACAGAAACCCACATGGGTCTAAATTCAACCCAAAACAAGTGACAAATGTGCAAATCACTTAATCGGTCTGAAAAACTGTGGAACTGATTGTAGTAGCAGGTGCATTAACCTGTGTGTGAATATGCTGTTTTCAATCGCCCACTTGTAAAAGGAGTCCCGGGCTGTTATTGAGTATGTGACGCTGAACACCTCACCGCTCTTCACGGTCTCTGGAGGACGGACCACCCAGGCCATCTCCAGACCTGGACACAAGAGAGGAGAGTGAATCATTTAAAGTGAAATATAACTATTTCCTTCTTTTGCAGAAACAAAAAAAGACAGTTTGCATTCTGTCAACAACTATGAATACATCCAAACATGTGAATATTTTCTGATTCCCAGAATCCAAACCCACGGGTTTATGAATCTTTAAAAATCTAACATAGAGATTATTATGATGACTATTAAATACAAACTACAGCCAGTCATTGTAATGCTAAATCAATAAAAACAGGAGTAAATATTGCCTGAAAATCTAGGATGTTGATCTGTTCAAAGACTGTGTAAGACTGTCGGTTTCTCACCTCCACAGTCGATCATGTTGTACTCGTTGGGTCTGTCTAAAGGCCAACAGTCGTACTCGCTGTTGTCCAAGTCGTGCCAACAATATGTCGGGACATCACAGCAAACAGACATCTAAAGACAAACCAACATAACACACACCGGTGACCAGTGTAATCCACGAACAATCCTGTAAACACCACACACACATGCACAGAAACATCTGCGCCATGATGATTAATCAAAAACAAAAGCAGATATTGGCCAACATGAGCTAAACCTTTTAATTTTGCTTCACGGGTTTAAAGCAGTTTATCATTTTATCAAAAAATTACATGGATATGCAGCACAGATTGGGATTTTACATCAAAAGACTGTGAACTTTTTCATAAAGCTGTTGTTCCGTCTCCTAAATGTGATCCATTTTTCTCTGCAATCATAAACTTAAAAAAAGAAGCAGTAATCAAGCAGAAACCACCAGAAATTGATTTAAAAGAAATTTGGAAAGAAGGAAGAAAGTGCTACATTTTCTGATAACATAAAATACATGACCAATAGTAATGTTTAGTTTATATTTTTTCTTTAATGTCTTGAATTTAAACTCTGAATCATAACTACAGAGTGCAGGTGTTCACATGAAACTTTTATTTTGTAACTGACCTGATCATTAACTTTCTAAAAAATACCAATATTAATCATTTTCTTTTCCAGTTAATACTTTCAGTAAAAAAAAACAAAACTGCAGGATGTGAGGTCTTACCCATAGCAGAAACCAAAATCCACTCTGCTTCATGTTGCTGCTGGAGGACAAACAGGCTGAGACAGAGAAAAGGTAATCGTGGACATCTGCGGCTCCTGACCTGTTCAATCCAGACTGAACGACGAGTAAAGGAGGAGAGATCTGGGAGTGAGGGGCACCTAGACCTGACCACCGTGCAGCTCAGACCTGAACACACACACACACACACACACACACACACACACACTCGGGCAGTGGGACTGCTGACCTCCTGTGGTCACAGCGGATACTGCACATTTGAACTTGTCCTTTGTCCTGCAGAACATTATTACTCTGACCTGAATTGGTTAATTTGCCAATTAAGATTATGCTTAAAAAACATATAATGGATGTTAAATACATTCCACCATTTCAACCACTGGTTTACGTTATTTTGGCATTTGTGCACTAATATAAATGAACTGTGTCATCATTGCTCAGTAGACGTCCCACCAAAGAGGCGCTTCACATCAAATAGTGGCTTTACTTTGAAGGATAATGTGAGTCATCTTCCAAATTAAACGTATTCTTCATCACCATACAGGCATTAAAATAACAGGCTGAAACACTTTCCTTCATCCTGAAAATCAAGACCTTTGTAAATACTGTCTTCGCTCTTAGGAGTCTCCATAATTCCACCTTAAAGCCTGTGTGTGTGGCTGATGTGTTTTTAATATTTGATGGATAACAACAGTCGTCTAAGCATCTTCCACAGGTTTTCCTTCAGAATCCTTTAAAGCACAATTTCATTCGACTTTGACAAAGCACGAACAGAATAATCTGCACCGGGTCTTCCTGTCTGACCCCCCAGGCCCTGTGGGTGCTCCATCCTCACAGCACCTGGACTATTTGGACGTTTAGCTCCACCTGAAGCAGCTACAACAGTATGATGCTTCTTACATATTATACATTCTGTCCATAGTTTTCCTGGACTACAGGATCTGGGTATTTGAATGACGTGTCCCAAGGCTCGTGCCCTCGGGGGCTTCGAACAAACACCGACTCACGACACTCAGAGACGGTTTGCAGTGACGGTGTCAGTGCGGAATGTCCGCTGCTGCCATGGAAACCGAAGCTGGAAACTCCGTCAGCGACTTCGCTCGTGGGTGAATGTTCGGCTTGTTTACAGTCAAAACTCACACACGTGTGTGTTTGGGTCACGTGCATGTGTGTCTCTTTGTTTAGCTCTAACTTCCCTCCGTGTTCCGGGTTTCTCCTGCCCGGGCACGAGACACCGGAGCCGGAGCCCCCGAACCACCAATCAAGCAGTGCGCGCGCGAATGTTCGACTGCACGCGCAGCTGCGCAGGGTACGGGCACGCGGGCCCAGCGGCTTCGGAGACGGGCGAGAATTTCCCGGATTTTACTCGGTTTCTTCCACATTTTTACATTTTACCGTCTTACTTTACTTTACTTTCTAACACTTTATGTTTTTGCATCTTTGAAACTAATTAAATTCAGCACTGGCTGCTCCCGTTTAAACTAAAGTTAGTGTTTGATCGACGCTTGTTTTCATCTCATTTTTCCATTTTAATCTCCGCTCATTGAATTGCTCGTGTTTTGTGGAACCACCGGATCCGGGTCGTGGAGCTGAGATGTGGCTTCAAACCGCAGCCGAAGGCGGTTATTAACTTTTTCCGGACTGAGCGGGGCTTTAATTAAACGAACCGGGATTTCGGCTCGTTTCCGGAGGTAAAGGAGGAGGATGCTGACCCGGGTCCGGGTCCGGGTCCTGGTCCTGCTGTTCTGGCTGTGTACGCGGACCCAGGGCCACATGGATTCCGAGAGGTCAGAGATTTACCTCGTTATTTGTCGTTTCTCAGTTCAAAAGTTTTATACCGACACAGATTTGAACAGTGATTTAACGAATATAATCACTATCAAAATATTTTCCAGTTTTGTTCCCGAACATAAATTTTGACAAAGTGGTCTCGTCATTAACGTGTTGAAGTTACAGGATATTTAATCACCAATAGCCTATTGTTTTGTTTAGTTTTTGTTAAGAGTCTTTACAGGAAATGCTACAGATGCAAATATTTTATCCATAATCCATTACATATGGAAGCTGGGAATCTTATTTTCAGTTTTCTTAATTTTGTGGTTCCTTAACTACTTTTAAATGAGTTATGTTTGACTTATGATTGTGGTTTAAATGGTAGCCTGTTGCAATAATTGCTCAGAGTAATAATCAATAATTCATAAATAAATGTCTTTGAACTTTAAAACCGTTGATCTAAAGGCAGGAAAAAACATGTTGCATGTAAAAAAAATACATTCAAAAGTACTAAAAACGCACAGATGGAGAATTGATTAAAAAAACTGAAAAGACTGAAGTGGTGAAAAGTGTGACAGGAAAGACAGAAAGTATGTGGGGGGAGCGGAAAAGAACGACACCACCCACCCACCTCTGCCTGATATAATTCATGTTCAGACAGGCACGTGGAAACAGAAGATGTCAAGAAAGAATAGACACACACTTTAGCTGGTCTAAACTAAACTAAACATTCGCCTCGGCCGTTTTTCATGTTGCTGCAAAGACGCCGGGTTCCAGTCGTCTGTTAGTTCTGCATGTTTGCAGAGAGACTTTAGTTAATTTAAGATCTGAGCTGTTTATAGAAACCGTGTGCATATTGGTGTCATTGCGTGTTGCAGCTGGACAGGCCAAGCAGTGCTGCCTAGTGGTCTCTGTCGCTATGGCAACAGCGTGGAGTGTTGCTGGGGCTGGAGACAAATGGACCGGGGACGCTGTCAACGTGAGGACAAATTCAGCCCAATTCAACACATTAGTATTTTCACATGCTTTTCTAATAACAGAGTTATAGTTTCACTTTATTCCTAAAAGTCCAATTTCTTTATTGACACTTATTAGGAAGCTCATTGGCTCAAAGTGTCAGTTATACCAAAAACTTTAATTACTAAAGTTTTTGTATAACGGCTCAGAGTTTTGTTTTATAATTTATTAGTTTGACTTAATATGAGCTTCCCTGCTGCTAGATTTTAGCTACTTTCAAACAGTAATGTCAGTTTTCCCCTTATGCACAGCCCCCTCCATTTGAAAAAAAACATAAGGAATAAAATCTAGAATCTAAGAGATGAGTTTCAGCATGAGGAAAATGCATTTTTGATTCATAGCTTAAAACAGATTAAAACAGGAACAGGAACATGTCATTACAGGTCTGTCAAACACCTGTTTATACTGTTAATTAGAATGTGTATCAACCACCTGTGTGTGTGTGTGTGTGTGTGTGTGTGTGTGTGTGTGTGTGTGTGTGTGTGTGTGTGCAGCTTATTGTGAGCAGGGGTGTAAACATGGAGAGTGTGTCGGACCAGACAGATGCAAGTGTCGCCCAGGATACACCGGCAAGGCCTGTAACCAAGGTAACTGTTTGCACGCGTCTTCCTACAGTTGTCGTGTGTAACCGTGGTCGTGAGGACATGTTGACTGGTCCTCAGAGCTGTTGTGAACGTATGAAACCTGGTTTTAAGGTTCGAATCAAACCTCAACCAGCAGCTCTCTGTAGTTCCACACAGATTTGATTTCCTGTCAGGAATTCTGCTTTTAACTTACATTAGATATGTTGATGTCACATACGATCTGTTTTTGAAGTTACAATAAAAGGGTCACATCCACGTTTGTGTGAAGATGAAAAAGAAAATCTTTCTTTGTTTAAACTCCACACTTCCCTCCATTGTGTCGACTGTTCACGTTTGTAACAACAAAACTTTAATTTGAGCTGCAGCCAGATCCTATGTTTCTTTCTTTCTTTCTTTAAGATAAACTCCATAAATGTCTGGCAAAGCTGAGACGTCTCTCCGTTGACCACTGAACTGCTGTTGCGGTTCTTGGTTGTGGTTCTGCACTCATTGTGTTGTAGTATCCTGGCTGTTGTAAATCCACTTTCAAATAATATACAAATTGCCATTTTAATAAGGGCTGCAGCCTCTTTGCGTCTCATCTACACCCTGTGCTTGTGCGAGAAGCAGACAGGCAGAACAGGCGACAGGCAGCAAAGTGAGACGTTAGAGAAACCAAACGATTTCTGATTTGATCAAGCAGATTGACTTGGTTGGTTCACACTTCAGAGGAAAACTGAGATCTGAGGCGCAGAGAGAAACACATTCCTGACATTCTTTTTTGACCTGTGAAGGCGTGTCTTAGCTGAAGACCCCCGAAATAAAATCCACCTAAAGACGCACGATTTTGGGTGGGTTTGTTTTGTTACTGAGGACATTCACTGATGAGAACCTCAGCCCTTCACCTTCACCCACCTGAAGCCCAAATGCAGGTGTGAAGGTGTGAAACAAAGTGAATTACAATCTACAAAAAAATCTACAATTACAATTTCTACCCCCCACACACAAACACACACACACACAGCCGTCCTCCACCCACCTCCACATACAGTGTTCCTCTCCTGATTAAAGGCTGCATTATGACTCATATCCTGACAATAAAACAACATCTGGATCTCAACCCGGGGCTTCACACACACAAACAGACGCTCACACACACAAACAGATGCTCACACGCACAAACAGACGCTCACACACACACACACACACACACACACAAACACTTAAAATGCTCTACACGACTACCAGGGATGGGGGTCAAAGGTTAATCCCACAGGTGGACAAGCAGAGTGAAAACAGAGGAAAAAGTGCACTTGGTTGAATGTTTGACTACTGTTGTGTGTGTGTCTGTGCGTGTTTTGTGTTGCATTGTGTGCCTCAGATCTGAACGAGTGCGGTCTGAAGCCTCGGCCCTGTAAGCACCGCTGCATGAACACACCGGGCAGCTACAAGTGTTACTGCCTGGACGGACACACGCTGCAGCCGGACGGCAGCTGCAGGAGTGAGTTCACACGCACTAAGGCGTCACTCAGCATCTGTGTCTGACACGTTTGTCCACTTCCTCAGATCCGATTAGACCCACTTATTATCTCTAACTAATGTAGCAGGAACACTTTTCATGTTTTTTCTATCGTGTATGTCTCTAAATACAGATATTCGAACCTGTTACCACGCCAACTGTCAGTATGGCTGCGAAGTCATCAAGGGGAGGGTCCGATGCACCTGTCCGTCTCCAGGGTTACAGCTGGGACCAGACAGACGCACCTGTGTGGGTCAGTGGGTTTCTATGTCCTGCAGGACGACATCTGCAGTCTGACGTGTGGTTTCTCCTCCATCCGTCTGTGTCTCCCTCTCTCTGCAGACATTAACGAGTGTGTGTTGGGCGGAGGTGGGTGTCCTCATCGCAGGAAGTGTGTCAACACGTTTGGGAGTTTTGTGTGTAAATGTCAGCTCGGCTTCAAACTCACGTACATCAACGGACGCTACACCTGCATCGGTGAGGCTGTTTGTTATCTGCCCGTTACCGATTCCCCGTATTTATCAGCGTTCAGCAGTGAACGGATGGAATTACTCTCTCACTCTGTGTTCTAACAGATAAGGATACTCGGCCGTTCTGCTCACTGAATCCATCTGCTCCAAAGTGCAGGTGTGAAGATGGCGGCTGTAAAGGTAGCATCAACACCTCCTCATCACAAATGTTTATTCAGCACACGTAATATTTTTTTAATAGAGATATAGTCTAATAGTTGGAGAAGTTCTGTCCACGCCTCCTGTGACACAGAATAGCCCCAACAGCAGTGAAGACAAATTCACTTCGATTCATCAAGTTAACCCGTGAGGGTTTCGTATTTGAGACATCACGGGCTGAGGGATGTCTCTCAGTGAAAAAACCGAGTCAGCTTCTCTCAAACCAGGTCTGGATTTATTGTGTGATTCTAGCTCTGCAGCTGCTGTGAGTTCGCTTGATTTCCAAAAGTTTTTCTTTTAGCTTTAAATGTAAAAAAAAAAGTTTACTTCTGAGTTTGTGTGTGTTTCCTCTCAGCTCCACCTAAAGTTACTCTGGAGCCTCACAGACCAAGACATACTCCACCTATAACTACAACACCTGCAACTACAACAACTGCTACTGCTACAATACTCACAACTACTTCAACACCCAGAACTATACCTGCAACAACTACTACACCTGCAACTACAACATCTGCAACAACTACTACACCTGCAACTACAACATCTGCAAAAACTACTACACCTGCAACTACAATAACACATGCAGCACCTTCAACACCACCTGCAACTACTACAACACCTACAACAGTACCTGCAACAACTACTACACCTGCAACTACAACATCTGCAACAACTACTACACCTGCAACTACAACATCTGCAACAACTACTACACCTGCAACTACAACATCTGCAAAAACTACTACACCTGCAACTACAATAACACATGCAGCACCTTCAACACCACCTGCAACTACTACAACACCTACAACAGTACCTGCAACAACTACTACACCCGCAACTACAATAACACATGCAGCACCTTCAACACCTCCTGCAACCACAACACCTGCAACAACTGCAACTACTAAAACAACTACAACAATACCTTTAGCAACTACAACACCCGCAATTATTACATCTACAGCAGTTGAAACACTTGCAACTACAATGCCTGCAACTACTACAACATCTGCATCTGCAACGTCCATCACCACCAATACTGCTGCTCCTCCCCCTCCTCTCAATACTACTACACCTGTTACTACTTTTGCTGTTCTGCCAACCACCATAGCAACAACCACTGCTGCTGCTACCACTCCAAGAGCAACTACACCATCTACTACTACTACCACACCTGTTACCCCAACTGCTTTTACTACACGTACTCCAACCACCACTGCTAGTGCAACTGGTTCTACACATCTGCCTACTACAACTGAACAGGACACTACACCTCCAACACCTACTACTATCACTACTACTGCTACTACATCTACTGTTGCCCTGACAACCACGATGTTCACCGCTGTCTCCTTGGTAACAACCACCATGAACAACAGGATCAACAAGGACGTGACACACAAACAGCGAGGAGACGTGCACAGTGAGGAAATACACACACAGCTGCAATGATTAGTTGATTATATATTTCAGTTTTTATTATAAATGGTAAAATCTCCTGTTGCCGACATGCAAAATGTGAATATTTTGTAAGTAATTTCAATATTTTTGAGTTTTAAAATTTTTAGTTTGAATATAACCGGAGAAGTATTTTGCTGTACAGTTTGTTTGCCATTACCAGGGCTGCAATAGTTGCTTTCAGCTTTTGTAATAAATATTTGCTGCTGAAATTTAGGAGACAATAATTTGATAAAATGATAGTTGGTAATGAAATAACTTGTGTGGCCGCCGTAGTTGTCATTATTTCATTTATGTGTGTGTGTTTCAGTCCCCCGACATCCCAGTTACAACCAGCTGTGGGAGTTTGACATTGAGCTTGGGAAACACTGATGACTATGCCAGAGATGATCCAAGTAAGTGTGTGTTTCAGGATCTGATACTCCCAACAGTAACTGGAGTTTTACATGCTGTTTAAACACAGCTAACTAATATTACTGACTGTTTTGATAAAGTAACTGAAAAAGGATTAAAACTTTCCCGTGTTAGAGGTTGGAGTTCTGCACTGCACATTCGATCATGGAGTGTGTCTCTGGATGTCAGACAGAGAGGGAGATCTTCACTGGCAAACTATTCGCAACTCTGCAGGTATTAAAGACAAGTTCACGTTCTTCCACTACATCATGTTTCAGTCATTATATACTCTGTCATGAATTTATAAATAATATGTTTATTAAAATAACTGATACTGTGTAACAAGTAACTATCATTCAATCATTGAAAGGGAGAAACATCTTTGCAATCAAGTTACAAGGTTGTGATCTTGGGGCCTTAGGGATCGCTGCATTAAAAACAGACAGACCAGTTTCACTACACGGAAAACCACTGTCAAACTCAACCATGCAAAGACGCAACCATATATAAACAAAATCCAGAAACCCCGACACCTTCTCTGAGCCCATTTAAAACTGAAGTGTAAAACTGTTCTGTGGTCTGTTAAATTATGACGTTTGTCTTGTTGAGAAAAGAAGACATGATGTAAGACAGTGGTAAACATAGCCATGTGCTGCTGTCACCCATTGGGGAAAAACATTTGTAATAGCAGTTAATGCGAGTTTAAACTGTAAAATTAATGAGTTTTCTCTCAGGTGACTCATACCTGTCTGTCCCGGAGCTCAAGGCGGGACAAAGAAGCATCCGTGGCGCTCGATTGGGGATCCAGATTGACCCGCCCTGGAGCCACGGCGATGTATGTTTCTCGTTCTCCCACTGGCTGACGGGGAATCATGTGGGCGTCCTGCAGCTGTTTGTGAAGACAAAGGGACGAGGCCAGAGGTACCAGAGCTCCACTGTGAACACCCACCAGTATTTTGATTTACTGGCGGCGCCTGTGTGAACTCTTGCTCCTCATTGGCTTTAGCAGGTACAGCACTGCGATCTGGAGCAGGACGAGTGGACACGGTTGGAGGCAAACGCAAGTGACTTTGACGAGCTACTCTGTGGACAAAGTGAGGAACACGCACACAGATGAGCTAACAGTGAGTGTTGTGCTATGATGATGACGAGCGTGTCTGTGTTTGTGCGTACAGGTGTTATTGAAGGCCGAGCGGAGACGAGGGCACAGAGGACAAATCGCCATTGATGATGTCACACTGAGACAGGGTGCGTGTCAATGACATCACTGCAGGACAAGGACACAGACTGGCCCACTTCAGACTTAGATTTTTCCTATTTAATAACGATTTTTATTGAAATTTGTTCACCTTAAATTCTTAAAATGTGGACGTAGATTTTTGAATTTGTGTGTTGGCTGTAACTGATTGAGCAGAGAGGAGATAGAAGTTCCGAGGAGCTCCTCCATCCATAATAACACCGGTACTGTGCTTGTGTACACGCACTTAGTTACTTTGCACCTCTGCTGTTGAGTTGATTCCATTGTCATCAGGTGAGGACAGTCTGGGGCAGCGTGACTCAGTCGGCAGAGACACCTGTGATGATGTGAAAAGAATCTTCAGTTGTTCTCAGAGCGGCCACCATGAATCAAATCTGGATTGCGAATTGACAAAGCCGGGACTGTTTTTATTTGAGTTTTTAAAAACTGAATTTCAGAGCATCAGCTTGGACAGTTTAAAGCGGCTGTTTTATTTCTAAATTTCACGATCTTTAAGACTTTTATTGGTTGTGAGCTGCATATTCAGACTAGTCGTGTATGCGTGTCTGTTTGACCGAGAAGCTCCTGTGTGAGAAGCAGCCAAGAGACAACCTTCGTCCTTTGCTCGGCAGATGAAAGCAAAGCAACAGGTTAAAAGCAAACTTAGTCAAACATTTTCTGCAGACTGAACTTTCATGCAAACTTGTGCGACATACCTCAGCGATCAGAGGGTTCTGGCTGTTAATATTTCACACACTGTTGCCCTCAGTGGTCGTGGGCTGCGTTCCTTCAAACATGATTCATATGGAACAAACAGACTGGACACTGGTTTTTATGTTGGATTTATAAACGTGTCGTGTATCAGCTGCTTTGAGTTATTTCCAACAAACCGTTGTTTTGTACAGTTGTTTTCATTAAACAGACGCAGAGTTGCTGCTTACATTAAAAGCTGCAACTAATATTTTCATCATTTAATCCTCACAAAAATGAAATACAAAGGACATCAAAACAGAAAAAATATCATCTGTGGTCATTTCATGTCTCCTTCAGTCTGGGATCCTGATCCTGTTTTCTCACAATTTCTCTGAATTATTTGAGGATCCACTTGTTTTATTTTCAAACAGTATTTCAACTTCTTTTACACATCAGTTGCAGTTTTAAGTCATGTAGTAAAAAAATTAATAAAACATTAATGTGACGTCTTTAAATGTCTTTTGTCAAACCTGCCAGTCAAATCCTTAAAATGTTTAGCTTTTAGTGTGATATTTGAAACCATCAGGATTAATAGACATGTTGCTGCTTGGTGTAACTGCTCCGTCTTTGCCTTTTAACCTCCGACCTCAGCAACAACACCTCCGTCACCTGCAGGGACAGAGAGGAAAAGCAGGGTGGTGCTGCTGTGATTTGTGTTTAACATCTGCTTTAGAGGGCGGGGAAGCCGGAAACGTGATTGCTACTTTACCGAGAGCTTGTCAGATTCCTCAGGTTGAAGACACGACGTGTGTGTGGAGAGTGAAACCTGTGATTTAGCCTTTCAGTGTGTTCACAGCTGGGGGGGTTGGGGGGGTTCACCCTGTAATTTCCACAGCCACATCTCCACTCTCTCCTCAGTCCTCTGCCTCCCGCTGGTGAACACAAGCAGCTCCCACCTTTATAGGGAATATCAGATTCTTTAGCTTCATTTTTGTTATTATAGTGGTAAAAAATGGTAAAAATACATAAAATAGCAAATCATGTGAATTTTTAATTTCAATTTGTTTTGTAAGTAAAGAGTGAACTACACAAAGTAGGGAGGGTGGATGAAGTTCCCAGTGTTTGCTGAATTAAAAGTATCGTTACCAGTGTCGAACCACGTTATATTAACAGCTCTGAATTTAAAATGACACTTTAGTAGAAATGCATTTAATTTTAATAAGTAAAAGTACTTTCCTGGTACAAAGGCTGTTATCACTTTCTTTAAATTTCAAAAAGAGAAACTCTCTGGAGCAGGACAGTCCAGACTGGCCTCTGGTGATCAACATTCGTCCTGCTGAAACTGGTTCTTGTTTTCGATGTTTGCACCTGAGCGATGATGGAGGCTGCAGACGGCAGCAGTAACCTGCGTATTACAGTGTTATAGTGTAATATAAAACACATATTACAGTGTTTTTATGGTTTGCAACAAACACTTTCCCAACAGCAAGTCCATGATCCTAACGTAACCACTAATCATCATTTAAATATGATTAAGCTGATCACATTGTTTTTGTCAACTTGAGATGAATTTAAGAAATAATGTTTTTATTCCATTAAAAATTCTATGTTTCAGAAATTAAAGTAAAACTGCTGTAGTATATATTCCATAGTTTTTCAGTTTCACTGTGAGCTGATGCAAACAAACATAATAACAGTGCACATCAACCTAGTACGAATGCTGTTTTATCATCAGAAGTAACAAAATAACAAAAAAAATATTAAAACTACCCAGACGTTTTCATTCTCTCTTCTTTCTCTTAAATTAAAAATAAACTTTATTTTCTGATGAAGGAACATTTGTTTTCCTGAACATGCATTAAATATTATATTGACGGAAAATGTTGTGTCCCTCTTTTTGACAATTCGAAATACCGGAATGCAAATTGGCCTTGGTGGGGTTTCTGCTGACTCGTGGTGAAGTGCAATAACATTTTAAATTTGGCCTCACTCAGATCGTCCTTTTAACACAAACACAGATGCAGGGAAATTTTTGTGCCTTCGCATTGAAGCCTTTCACTTACGTTAAATGTGGTCGCCTCCCCGTCTTACTTGAACTTTTCTCTCGTGCTCCTCGTCCTCAGGTACATCTGGTTTCCTTTCGTCATCTCTGTCATTTTTCTCCTTGTCATCACCAATGTCATTGTCGCTCTGGGCCTCAGACTTTACAGAAACAAGATGTTTGAACATCATCACTTGGTTTTGAAGTGATTCCAACGTCTTCTTCGTCATCATCTTTCCTGAGCTTCCATGTGATGTGGAGCTGTAGGTCAGGACTGTGTTTCCTTCTTTATGCTGAACGATGCTGCCAGAGAAACCAGAAACACGACGAGAACGGTGAGAATGAATCCGTTTGACTCTCTGTCAGACTGTCACGGTTCCTGTCTGGTGTCCTGCACTTATTCCCACTCCCAGCTCCCTCAGTGGTCCTGTTATAAAAACAGCAAAAAGCACAAAAATCAAAACTCAATTCCACTCAGGACATAATCCACAAATCAATTATAATAAAATGAATGATTTTATTTGTTGTGCTGACAAACTTCATACCAACAGTCTCCAGTTATCGTTTATGATATGGTCTATGGGAGTCAAGAAAATGTGCGGAAGACCAGAAATTGAGCCAAACATTATCTGGACCCATTGTTGTGCGGGCACTGCGGCCCGTCCCAGCTGGAGTCATCTCAGGTCTCACGAGGGACGGAGGAACCCATGTGGTCACAGGGAGAAATGTGAACCGCTCCACCACCGGGCCGATTGATTCTTTGTACGCTTGCTTACTTGGCTAATAAAACAGAATCTAATCATTTTGAAATTATACACTAATTCAATAAAAGAAAAATCTAAACTTCAAGCTGCTTGTTTGTCCACCAGAACTTTTTAAGTTACTGTATGTGACAGCTGAGGCAAAACAGCTAGTGTTGTAGAAGTGTATTCATTACAAAACCTAAGTTAATGACTTAAAACATGTTTTGGTTGCAAAAGCAGAATTTGAAGTCGACTTGGAACTACACAGAGAAGGGAATTCTGGGAATTCTGGGTAACCGTATGTCACAGTGGCCCCAACGCGCACACCTCCCAAACCTCAACGTGTTGTGCAGGAAGAAGCAAAGTACATGACGATGGGACAACGTCAGGCGTCTGGATCGAAACAGGAACAAAAGCAGAACGACAAACAGAAAAGTAGAACAAAACACCTGACTTCATATTTATATGTTGTTAAATATATTCTGTTGTCGCACTGCTGCTTTACTCTTTAGTCTTTGGCGGATTCATTTTGTTTCCACTTCTTTGATAAACTGTTGTACTTTTATTAAAACGCAGGGTCTCACTTGATCTCAAATGTGTTTCAATTTATGACATGAAGGAAATAACAATAAAAGAAAATAAAAAAAGGTTTGATAACATTCCATACTTCAAATGGGACAAACTGGTTAATTTACCATTTGGTCTTTGAAATGACCGCTTCTGTTGTCTCTCAAACACACACAGGTTTATTCCGTAATAAAAGATCACAGGACATTGTAGTTCTCTGTGTCTATCAAATACTTCACATGCTCATCTGAGCAATGGACGCAGAAAACAAGGGAACTCCAGAGGCTGCACGTACTTTTCTCATCATTGTTATATTGTCTCTCTGCTGTAAAATGTTCATCAGGTTGAAATCTGTGTGTTGTGGAGGTTTACAGCTATTGTGCAAGTGTAAAATTAAACATGGGTGTGAACGTACAGTTTCAGAGCGGAGGCCTGCATATCTACAGAGACACACATTCGCATTAACACGTTAGTATTGCAGTAACATTGACAGCACTAGCATTTTAATTACTTTTCACTAACTGCTTTATAGAAAGCGAAACAGAAAAAAAACTTCACGACCTTCCAGTCCACTGGTGACACTCTACACGTGGGTTTTCATGTGTAGGGTCTCTCCAGTGTGACCACTCATGTGGACTGTGAGCTGTGTTTGGCGAACACATGCTTTTCCACACGTGCCACAGACAAATGTTTCTCTCGGAATGGATCAGCACGTGTTGAGATAAAGATCTAAGGTTGCCTAAAGATCTAAAGATCTGCCACACACGCGGCAGCGATACAGTTTCTTAGGGTGTTCGCTGCTGTGAAGCTTGAGTTCAGCTACATGGTTTTTTGCAAATTTCAAATTTGAGTTTACCCAGCAGATGTTTTTTCATGTGAGCAGTCAATTTATATCTTAAAAAAAATCCTTTACCACAAATATCACATTTATGTGGTTTCTGCCCCGTGTGTCCGGCACTGTGCTCCTGAAAGTCATTCAGTGTGATGAAAGTCTTTCCACAGATGTTGCAGATGTGCGTCTTCCGGTGACCCTGAAGGTGACTTCTCAGCTTCTCCGCAGACTCTGTATGTTGTCCGCAAACTCCGCAAAGCCTTTTCGGATCGTCCACATGACACCAGGCGTGTCTTATCACAATGTTTTTTGACTTGTACAGAACTCCACAGACTTTACAGGAAACAACAGCGTCGCTGTTCGCAGTCAACACACGCGGAGACGACTTGATCCGGTTGCTTCCTCCTTTCCTCCTTGTCTTTGATGATTTCGCTTCTCCGTCCTGCTCACCCTCAGTCACGTCTGGCTTCCAGCTGTCATCTCTGTCATTCATCTCCTCCCCACCTCCGATGTCCTCTTCTGTCTCTTCCAGATGCATTGTGGTTTCTTGTTTACACTGAACTACGCTGTTGTAGAAACCAGAAACATTTGAGAGTTACACAGTTTATATCATGTACACGTTCTTTTTGCCATGAGGATATTTTTTTAACATGGATGGCAGAGAATGGTCTACCACTGACAGTTTAGAATTTTTCAATGTAAAAGCCATAAAAATTATTTAAAACCTTCAAGGTTTAGAAGAGAACATTTACCAAAAAAATGCTAGAGTAGTTAATGTCTTAAAGCAGCGCTGGTTTCCTTTTAAATTACCTTGTGTGTTGCCTGGTTTCATCACTTGTCATTACTGCGGCAGACGTGGATGGAGAATCCGTGGAGGTGTTTCTTTGGAAAAGATCGAGCTGCGCTGTCTGAGAGAGTTTATAAACTGGGTTTAGCTTGATGGACAATTAAATCTGTGTGGGACTAAAGATGACACTGAAAAAAGGGTAGAGGCTAGAAAATTATAATTACTGCATTGTGGTTGTAAATTTCGCCAAATCAGTCAAGTTTCAATTTACATGCATGTCTGTCCACACATCTTCCATAATTTCTTATAATTTAATCCTGCAAAAAGGTTCTAACAACATCACAGTTTGTAGATCCGACAGTGGCACGGATCCACGTCATGCTGTTTTTAGTCACGGTTCCATTAAACTTGACTTTCCAGTATTAGGCAGATGAAAGTAATGGAAACAGCCGTTTATGGAATAATACATATCTTATGTCATGTGACACTGGAGGATCATGAAAAAGAAAAGGTGGGTTTAGATGAGAGAAAGTTTTTACTGGTAGTTTTAAAGCTACAAACCTACAGAAAATATTAAATGTTGATTAAACATGTAATTCTTTTTGCTCCTAATGCTTTAGTTCTTGTTTCAGTATTAAACATTGCTCGGACTGATAATAGAAATGGTCAGATTTAAACAAACCTATGAGCTTTCAGACAGTGGTGTTTCATCAGTCTCTTTCTCCACAGACACAAAGAGTTTTCAGCAAAAACAAATGTCTTTGTGCATTCACCTGTTTACATTAACAATCAGTGAGGACAGACACAAATGCCACTGAACCATGAAGCCGTTCTTCTGGTCGGAGATGAAAAAACTACCTTCAGTCGAATGTAGAGGGATGACTTCCCTGCTCCAGTGGACCTGAGAGCTCTCCAGATCCTCTCTGGCGTCAGTGTTTCTAGTTTCAAAGGCTGCAGGATTCTGGTTCTGTCAGTCATGTAGACATCAAACGCTTTGTCAGCAGCGAGCTTAGGGAAAACGGACCTGAGCAGCTTCAGGAAGTCTTCCTCCTGCAGACCGTGAGGACACAGCAGCTCCTGAATGGGACATTTCTTAAACACTGAAAAAGAGAAAACGTCACCAAAAACTGCACACATTCACATGAACAACCATGACAAAACATGCCCACAAAATCCCCTCCGTCCATCCATTCTCTTACCAGCTCCTACAAAACACGTCTCCTACCAGCTGGAAAAGCTCCAGTCGGAGGCTCCCAAGAGGAATCGTTATCAGCTGATGTTGGAACGTAGACTGACTGGTAATCGGTGAGCCTCACATGGCGGCTTATCTCTCTCTCTTCACCACAATAACTCGGTACAACATCCTTATTACTGCTGATGCTGCGCCAACCCACCTGTCGACCTCCACTTTACCTTTTCTTGTAAAATAGACTCAAAGATCCTTAAACTCTTAGACTCATTCCCAACCCAACTTCACGAAACACACGTACCCTGGACGTGTAAACTATTACGACCCCTCAAGGACTATGCAAGGGTACTGAGGTACTGTGCAAGGTCTGTACTTCCTTTATTGTGTGTTCCATTCTAACAGCTTTAGGACGGTGACATTTACCTATGTTTGAGAGGACGTCAGCCGGCCAGTTGTCTAGGAAACAGACACTGAGCTTCAGTGGCCGCTTTTTGTTTCCTGTTGATAACGCCCTCCAGTCTTCATCTCCATCCTCTAACTTCTTCTCATTGGCTTCGCCTTTGCTGTCAGCAGCAGAGTTGACAGGAATCAACCGTTTCCTCTTTGTGTTTGATGACCCAGAATCAGTTGGACTATCTGTCAGAACTTCACGACTGCTGTCTGGTGTCCTGCACTCATTTCCACTCCCGGCTCCCTCAGCGATACTGTCAAAACAGCCGAAAGGAAAAATCTGACGTAACATTATTCAAGTAGCATGATACTTTATACTTCAGTGGAGAAAGCTGTATTTTATATTCATCAACTTTTAAAAAAGGCCCAGATATGTTATGTATTAATTTGGATTACTCATAGAAAACATAACCAACTCAAAAATTAAGTCAAATCTTCTTGATCTTATTCAATTTGTTCGTGCATTCTCAATATTCCTATCAATGGTTTCTTGACAGTTATAACAAATGTTACAGTCTATGGGAGTCAAAGGTAAAATATTACTCATGTTGACTGTAGCCTTTTTAAGATCTTTTAAAAGCTGTGCAATGTTTGTGGGCGAGGGCCCCGTCAGGGTGGATCTTCTCAGCCCAGGCAGGGAGGTGCCTGGGGCGGGTGGGGTCAGGGCCCCTGGAGGTTGATATAAGGGGGAGATGCAGATTATAATTTTGATTCTGTCCCAACCAACACATGTGGCAAAGTCTTCGGTCATGGCTCTAAAACAATGTCTTATGTCACACCATGAGAAGAGTCTATCAGGTGAGAGGAGATCAGATTTGTGACCCACAGTTTTGCTTTTAACAAACATATTAATTGCTGAATTTAGCCACAGTCACGGCTTTAATTAAATTCCGTACTTTTCAAAATGTTTGTCTTTTTCGTCAACATAAGTCTAAAATTCAAGTTATGCAGATGATACCTGTATGGTGTGTGGTTATTAACTTCCTGTAGAATTTCCCGTCCCAAGCCAGAGATCTGGGCCGGCTCCTCTTTGCCTTCGTCCCCTTCATGCTCATAATCTTCCAAACCTGAGCAAAGTTTTTAAATAAAACCAAAACTCTTTTCAGCTGAACTTTTCTGTTACCTTATATGTTCCTGCACATTATAAAAAAAACCCATACATAGAATTTTATGTTTTCACATACAGAGATTAGCATCGATTGAGGAAAACGGGGCTTTTAACAATCAAACCGTATTTTGATCACATACTGTATGTGTCTGCTGTGTCTTCAGCTCCACCAGAATCTCCGTTTTCCACCCCACAGACAGGTGAAAGTTCATCGTGATCTGAACAACAAATAGAGAAATATAAATATAATATTATCTAAGAAATTAGTGAGGAAGTCATCCACGAACTCACAGGGTCAGTGGTTCGATCCCCGGTCCCTCTTTGCTGAATTTCGAAGTGTCCTAGGGCAAGACACTGAACCCCTAGTTGCTCCCGGTGGGTCAGATGAGCTGTGTGTGTCTGTGTGTGTGTGTGTGTGTGTGTGTGTGTGTGTGTGTGTGTGAATGAGAAGCAAAATCACAAAATCACAAACAATACAGGAAATAATCACGTTATTCTTACATTTTATTCTCTCATTTACACAAAAAATACCCGCGAAACCTTTGTATCACGTGGTCTTTGGTGTGACGTCATCCCCACTCACCTATCCGACAGAGCGACACCTGAGGCTGGAGAACCGCCTCCAGCTGCCTCCGCTGCCGGTCCACCTCCTGTTTCAAGCCCGACACCTCGTCCTCGTAGCCGGTGACGGTTCGCTCCACAACGGCGAATATCTCCCGCGCCGCCGTGGTCAGTTTGTCGGTGATGAGTCCTCTCAGGATCTCCGCCTTGGACAGCTTCGAGTCCTCACAGACGCACATCCCGCCCCACATGTCCATCCGTCCACCGCCGTTTGTTTACCTGAGGTCCGGGCGCCCAGTTCGGTGCGTCCACTAAAGCGCTCCGAGCAGAAACTGCAGGCGCGCAACGTTCCGGCCGTGGTGGGGTCGACGCTGCGCATCGCCGCCACCTACTGACTGCAAGGGGTCAGACATGAGAACTTCAGGGATGTTTTTATTCATTTAGAGTTAGTTATGAAATTGTCATCATGTAAGATCAAGATTGTAAACACATACACAAACACGTTACAGCCCCGAACTGTAAAGACACACGCACACAAACAAATAACCAGACAAAACACACCGGGGAGACAAAGTTTTAATAGAAAAATCAAGTAATAAACCACTTAACTGCTGTGTGCACATGCCCAGATTACAGCGATACACATGCAACGGACGGTGAGATGTTCGCTTGCAGCTGACACATTTGTATTTATTAGTCTGAATCTGGCTGAGCAATATATGATAATGCAAGGTTTTATGTAGCATACCAAATTGTGGGTGTCATCATTAGATGAAATATTACATCACTATCGTCAGATTCCCCCTCACTGTCAGCAAAAACTGTGGTGGTAAAAGAAAGAACCCACTCATTTCTCAAAAACCACATGATATTTTACTTAAAGTAAAACTCACAAATAATGGGTTGAATCATTTTTTTTGGGGAAACTTTATTTCTAAACCACTAAGTTGTAGAATCACACAGTGACAGTCACACATTTTTGGCAGTAATTGTTTATGCTTCTCTGCTTGTATCATTGTGTTATTATTTGCACCTGATTTACATGTAACGCGACATCCATATGACACAAAAATGACAAAAGAAAGAACCAAGAGATGAATAACAGAAAAACATACTTGTGAAGACTGAATAACATCCATTTACACTCCAAGATTTCTGTTGTCTTAAAGGCTTTTTTACTTCTTTAGTAAAAGTTAAACTCAACAAGATGTAGGTTCCACTCTTCCATTAGAGTCTCTAGTTCTTGAGAACATTTCTATCTAGACTTTCCAGACTGACCTCATTTCCTTTTGGGTCACCGGGAACATGTTTTTACTTCTGTTGGGGTATCAAGGAAAGAGGCGCGGGCCTCATTCCTTTTGTGTCCCCATGATCTAGGTAAGTCATGAACAGGGAGGTACTTCCTTCTTTTAAGGTATTTAAAAACTGTAGGTCCCTTCTGCCAACTTTCAGAAAAAGTCCTCAGAGTTCAGCGCCCACAGAGGTCGTTGTACCTAATTTATTTTGCTTTGAATTCACCTTCCATAACGTTCCAGTCATGTGCCTCAGGATTTTTGCAACAACAATTATTGTTTTAAACACAGGACTCACACTCCGATCGCCTGTCTGAAAGTCCTGTCTCGTTAGAATGTTTGAATGGTTTAAATGGAACATCATGATGTAATGCTAGCAACGTGTCTAGATGTAACTAACTATCCCTTAACGACATGCGTTTTTCACAGCAGGACAGTCACAACGTCCCCTGTTGGAGAAACTACTGAAACATAAAGAGCCAGTGTGGGAGGGAAACTGGTGACGGATTGAGAGGTGTCCTATTATTCATCCCAACTGGAGGCGCAATAAACCTGCCTCATTTAAGTGTCCATTTATTCGATCAGTTGACCAGATTCAAAGGACCTACAAACAAAAAGATCTCTATTCAAATCAAATTGTGAACACCTGTATATTTGTTTGAATGTGGTCTTTTAATCACATCTTTGAATGCAAATGCATATTGCTGCCATTTTTGCTGAGCGTGTTTCCCTGACTTGAAAACTGGTTTTCATGGACAAATGCAAAATGTAAAAAATATAAAATGTCAGCTGTCTTATCCTTTAAATTTCTTGGCTGTGGAACAGCAAAATGTGAATTTTCCTACCCTGTGTAGAAACAGCAGAGGCAGCAGCAAACTGTTGGGAAGATTGAACCAGATGGCAGATATCATCTCCACACACCTGACCCTGTAGCTCATTAATGGAGTAGCAGTAAAACCAAGCCACACACAAACAAGAACCCCCACGAACAACAGCCACAGCACCCCCATTATGCTCATGATTGTGTAGAAAGCTCTCTGCTTTGATTGGTCAACCCGCTCCCTGTCCTTGCCTACCTCTCCTGGCCCTGGACGAATCAGAACGCAGAGAACAGAGATGCTGCAGAAAGAGACGACAATTAAAGAGAAAATCAAAAAGCCTAAAAATGGGAAAATGGGCAACTCAGGGTAGTGCAAAGCTGTTAAACTGCTCCACCCGACACACAACAACCAAACGCACCCAGTGCAGACGTTTCTGATCCTGACCCCACCTGACCGTTTCAGCCCCCGGTAGGTGATGGGGTGAACAACAGCCAGGTAGCGCTCCACACAGGTGAGGACGTGAAACATAATTTGTCCCAGGAAAATGATAAAAAACACATTTAAGCCCACGATTGTCATTTCAAACAGATGTGTGTAGAAGCCGCAACAGAGCAGGCCCCACCCAGCTCACTGATCAGCTCCATGGCAGCCATCTGGAAGGAAAAGAAGTCGGAGTGGCTGGTCATTTTGAAAGAGCGCTGCTGCTGCCGCCATTGTTGGTGACCCAGGTACAGGACGAAGACAGAGAGAGGGAAGACGAGGAAGACTTTGGTAACGGTGAAGGCAACACAGATATAAACAATGACACTGATGTCCAGGCAGTCATACACAGTGAAGGTGTAGTTGGTGGGAAAGGAGGTGTTGACTGACATGTCTTTTTGTGGAGAAGCCTGACGCCTAGGAAAGGAAAAGACAGGATGAAAGAAAGGAGGTGGTGACAACGAGACTTTCTTATCTGTTTAATGTGATTTCTGCAGGGACAGATTTGACTGATGGAGCAAATCTGCTTTTTCTTAGAGGGACACATTATACTCGACAGTCGATATCTTAATCATTTTATTCATTCAGACTATAAGATTAAAATCACTTTTGCTCATTGTTTCTGCTGACATGTCCAGAAAGCATCAGCAAAGCAAACAGATCCATCTAAAATAAAAAAAGACATCCACTAACACTTTTTAAAACCTAAAAACTAAAATCTGTTCGCAAGGTGAAGTCAGCTGGAGCATAAACATTAAAATAAAACTTTTCAAATTATTTACATTAAATAAGTTAATAAGTAAAGCAACATGTCAATTCCACCAAATGTCATGTTGATTATTACTGAATAATATCTGGATCTATTTGTGAATCATAGATACAAGAGTTGTGGTATGTAACCAAATATTGTTGCTAAAATCCTGGAGCTACAATTAAGAAAATAATCAAGTAATCCTTATTGAAAGTTAATCAATATCTTCCTTCCTTTACAAAATTGTTGAAACAAATCTATCTCTGCCTCAACAGCTACAGCTGTAGAATGCTGCTTAAACATCATTGTTTTGAAAATTACAAGATAATTACATTAAAATGAAATGAACTCACAGGGACCATTTTTAATACAGATACAATGAAACCAACTGTTCACATCAATAACAAACATGACTGAATCACTGGGCTTGTGCCTAGTGTGACGACATAAGAAATAGAATTAAACTCTACAAAGAACACTCACCTAAATAGAGCTTGTTTCTAATCGCTGTTAAACGCTCCTTGGACTGCTGTGTATTAAATCCAAATGCATTAAATGATTTTAATGTTTGTGTGTATCAGCATCGGGTGAGGGGAGGACTGGGATGTTTGCATCTTGCAAATTTGATGTGGAGACTCTGATAGTCTTTGTAGCAAATTGCAGCAGGCAAATTCATGGTTCTCATTGTTCCACAAGACGGTCAGAGCAAGTTATAATGTCGGCACTAGCTTTAATCTTTGGAGAAGAAAGTGTATGGGTGCAAATGAATTATATAATTAAGAAAATTAATAAAAGTATATATTAAAATAATTAAGCTTTCACAAACTGATATGTGTGGGGACTTTGTCCTGCACTACACCTAATGTATATCCTACATTGTGTAATTGGGCTAAAGTATTTGGACCAAAACGTAAATACCTTATAAATGTGATTACAATGTTGATATAATTTCCAATCCACTTATTGTATATAAAACTTAAAGAAACTAATACCCATGCCAGATGCATTGGACATAAAAGAGTCAACAATAAACCTGAGCAAAGATAATGAACATATATGCATTATATACACATTGACAAAATGGGAGTAATTCTACTGGGCACAGCATGAGATTCACCTTTATTTTTTTTCACATTCAATTATTGACAATGTGACTTTACTGGCTGTTCGGGGATGGATCGTAAATTGAAGGAACTCCCCACAAGACACCAACATTTGATTGAAAGTTAACCAGATTTTTCTCGCTATGACCAAAAATCCTGAACCATCAAGGATAACATTCTGTATTTTTATCCAAACACAAACTGTATACAACTAAACTGTAACATTGACTATATTGACCTCAGCATAAACAACTGTAACAGCTTCATAATCTTTCTTTCTCTAAGAACCTTTGTTAATTGAAGGAAACATGGATAGGGACCAGAGATGGAAACTGCAATCACAGTTAATATCATCTGACCAAATGTCAGTCCAAGTTCCCATCCATTTGATTATGCTAATATGCCTGATCTGACAAGAGTGGCTACAGCACCTCCGTGAGCCTTATTAGGGACTGTGGTTTAGATAATGGATGGGTGGATCTGACCCAATCCTCAACATGATCCATTATGACGTTTATACTTTGGCAACTTTCCTGATCTTTGTAGAAACAGCAGAGGTAACACCAGGCCACTGGGGAGGTAATACACAAATGTCAACCCCTCCGCTACACAAATCACACTCACTAGTGTTGAGGTTCTCAGGATAATAATGAACACATTCCCACTAAACTTAAACCACAGCACACCCATTATGATTAGGATGGTGCGGATAGCCCTCTGCTTTGATTGGTCAACTTGAACCCTGTCCCTGCCCAATTTCCCTGGCCGGGGACAAATCAGAACACAGAGAACAGAAATGCTGCAGAACACCATCACAGTTATTGAGGTAATTACCATAAAAGCAGCTAGCACAGTTTTGGAATGAGAGTAGTTCTGCGGGATGTTCAGGAAACCCACCCATATCATAGAAATCAACCAAACGCAGCCAGAGGTGATGTTTCTGATCCTGACCCCCTTCGCCTGTCTCAGACTTCTGTAGGTGGTGGGGTGAACAACTGCTACATAGTGCTCTACACAGGTGAGGATGGGGAAAACAGCCTGTCCAGGTGAGGAGAAAGACCCAACTGAGGCTCCAATTAACGACATGACGGGGACATTGGCATAGCTGCTGCAGTAGTAGACGGCGTAGCCAACAACGCCAATCAGCTCAGTGACAGCCATGTTGTAGGTGAAGAAGTCTGAGTAAGTCATGGTGGCCGCTGAAAAAACGGAGCCTTTTCGTCCCAATTGCTGTAGTCCTAGATACAGGACGAAGACAGACAGAGGGAGGATGAAGAGAATGTAGGTGAAGGAGATGGCTGTGAGGACATACCGGCCGACTGTGGAGTTGAAGCAATATGTCTCAGAGATAGAGAGGGAGGAGTTGGAGGATGAATCCGGGTCATTTGTAAAGTTGACTGACATATTAACACGATGGAAGCTTGAAGAAGCGGGAAGGATGGAGATGGTCAGAAAAGGAGATACAGAGACAGGAAAAGAAGAAGATCAATCAAATAAAAAATCTGTGAAAAAGAAGCAACATTTTGAATTGGTTACTTCTATTCAAAAATGTTAATCTTAATTCAACACTTAAAATTTAACTTAAACTCCCGGATCCCAGAAATCAGACCGTATTTTTACACTTACAATTCCCTCACCTCAACATTTATGGGCTTTTAAATGGATGTTTGGTTAGAAATAGAATCTGTGGTCCAGAGATTTATTGATAAAAAATTGTCAATAAATACCTCATGTGTGCTGACAAGCAGCTAAAGTCGACTATAGAGTTTTTCCGGAACAAATTACAACACAACCTGTTGTTACACTACAACTAAAACCTTTACAAATCAAATGTGGTTAAGATGTTTATATGTGTTTATTTAAAAATCCTTGTTGTTCTGACTGAAGTTTAAATTTGAGTTTTTTTCAAGTGTTCCTGACTAAAACTGAAGTATCGCATTAATACTTTGAGGCAGTTTGTATACCTTCTTTTGACAATGACTTTTAAATCTGCTCATGTTTTACGAACACAGATTCAAATTTGGCTGTTCCTTGTCACATTTAAGTGCTATGCAGCAATGCGGAAGCCGTCATCACGACATGAATGTCTTTAGAATCCGTACAAGATTGTACATCTTGCAGCTGCCACAACAAAATGACAGTAGCCAAATGCACATATAATGTACAAAGGATAAAAGGCCTTTAACCATTGTTGGGTTTTAACATGAAATGATTTAACTAAGTCATAATAGATTAATAAAAATACCCACCTTTCTTGCTTTCTATGCTCCTGGTCTTTTATTCTGTGGTATCTGTGGAGTCTCTGTATGTCTGGGTGCAAATCAGGAGTTTGTTAGAGACAGGTTGTTGTTATTTTATGCTACACATGAACAGCCACCATTCATTTTCTTTGTGATTCTTGCATTATGAAAATTATGTCTGTCACATTAATCTTCCACAAGGTGATAATCGATCTCAGGTTTTGCCAAAAAGCGTATTACCAGCCTGTACTGCACAGCAGTGCTTCACTTTACTCATTCAAGCCCAAATGTTCTACTTTGGTCTCGTCTGTTGGCAGAATTTTTTAAAAAGACTTCTGACTTTTCCACTAACTGTAGACAGCAAAAAATGTTAATTCTGAGCAGGAGCACTGATGTCACACTGTTGTGGATGAATTTCTGCCTGATGGTGGACGTTTTAATGTCCTCTGTTCAGATACACAGATAACTGAATATCAACCCCTCCTCAGAAGCCTGTTTCCATACTTTGTTGATCCACCGGGCAGAGCAGTGATTGGTGTCAGGATACTGAAGAGTGTGTGATGATCCAAACTTTCTGTCAAATCCTAAACCACAGTGTAGTGTACCAGTTTTTTCTTCCTTCTGTGACCTGCATTGTGAACATTAAAACTACATGAATCCAGGTTCAGTGCTGGTCCCAAGCCTGGTACAAATTTGGGAAGCTTGTGTCAGGAAGGGCATCTGGCGTAAAAACATGCCAAATCAAAATGATCTTCTGTGGCTGGTAACACTTTAAGTCAGGACTATCAGTGTTGGGGTGCTGAGAGGTATAGTGAACAGGGCGGAGTCATAAAGATGTAATAAGGGATCAAGGATTAGGGGTGTTACATTTGGTTGAATATTGTCCACCTACTGAGCCTATTCAGGCTGGGTTTGAAAGAAGGCCTACTCTGGGGGACATGACTGGGCCCCCCGAGCCTATTTTCCCTCAGACTAAAAAAAGCTGCTTTGATGTTTGAATGTTTCTAAGCAAGAAGAAAGTGCAGTTGACATCAAATAGTCATCGGATAACTGAAGCTGGGTCAGTGAGAATCTTTACCGACATATTAATTTGGAATTGACTACATGCCCCCGTCAGTCAACAAGAGAAGCAAGGCTGCTGACACATAACTAAGAATTGCATGACATTCAGCTGATGACCCCCTGACAGCCAGCTGAGAGAGGCAATCCCCAGCCACTTCATCTGTACTTGCTGTTGATATTTTTCAGGTGAACAATGTAACTGTAGTATTTGCTGTGTGTTTTTTAGGCTCAGGCTCAAAATTCAGAATAACATACAGGTTTAACTAGCATCTAACATCTGATCTACTTTTAAAATGACTAATAAATAAATCTGAGATATACTAGAAACATGTGCTGTTTGAAATGCTTTTCAGTATAAGAATGAATCATGATCAGTGGTGCTACTGAAGCCAAAGAATAATGTAGTAGGAAAATTAACCTTCAGTGATTTTATACTAAATCATTCATGCAACAAACCCACAGTCCCATTGTCATTTCTCACTCTGACATATTAAACAAACATGCATTATGTAAACCAGTGAACAGTTTATATATTAAGAGAAAAATGCATAAGTCCATGATGTTTGCTGGTATTTTTAACCAATGAAAAGCTGCATAATATTTTTTTGACCACTACAGAGCTCCTGTCCGAAAGCACAGCATCCAGATGATGGTAATTTCTTTTTAATCAGTAGCAAATGGCCTTGAATTAATTGTAAACAGTTTCTGCACAGTATATGTAATTCTACACATAGTGATTTTTCTGAGAAGGAAACAACCAGAGCAGAACATTAATTAACTAAATAGCCGGTGATAAACGTAACAAGGCTTTATTTAAGTCAACAATAACAATTACTAAGAAAATCTAAACACATTTATTCTACACATCATATCAGACACAGCTAACTATGTGACAAAGTGTGACCAACTCAAAGAACCCCAGTGATGACAGGATCAGGTCGAATTCAAAAGGAAAAACTTTCTGCACAGGAAACCAGGATTTCATGAATCAAGTAAGAGATTTAAGAAAGTGCTGTCAATGACGCAGGCAAAGAGATTTACTGGTGTAATCTGTAACGATATATAACAGAGTATGTAGAGTGTGTTATTTCATTAGTAATGGAACTCAATAGAAAATCTTATTTTCTAAAGACCTATATATTCTTAAAAAACATAATATGTCAAGAACTGATTGTCTTCGTCACTTGACTTTCTAGACACCTACAAACTATAATAATCAAAGAGGGGCAGAACAAATAAAATAGTGTCATATTTTAGTGTCATATTGTCAGTTGTCTGTCTGTCTGGTATGAGGTTTAACACATTTTTCTCACGGACCCCATCTATGGTTATATGGATATGAGGCATCGAAATAACTTTTTTTGCTTCATTTATTCATTTAACCTACTCGACTGAAGCCATATATATATTTCTTTCCAGCATTTTAAAAAAAGACATATTGAAAAAACAGGGAACACAGTATTGCGCATTAGTGAACTAAGGACATGTAATTTAAATCTAGAAACAGCAGTTGGGTATTTTGGAAGACAACTGAACCCTATAGTAGTTCAGGTTGGAGCGCTCGTCCTTTTCTGTGATCTAATAATTGGGGGATTGAAAATTTCTACCTCACAGTAAGCAGGTTGCAACGATAAAACTGCACACTACGTTTCTAGTTTGGATTTTATATGCAGTATATTCATTTATCATTTATTATTTACCCATCCTGTAGAGGATTTTTTCCCTTCATATTGTACATCCTGCATTTTTCTTTCTCTAACTTTTTTGAAAAAACCTGTACCAACATACATGCTAACGTAATATTACATTTATGAATTTGACATTTATACATTTGCCCTCAACCTGCTCCGGTAATGTGCTTACAGTTTGGAAGTTTTCCCGCTCTTTGCAGAAACAGCAGAGGTAAAACCAGGCTGCTGGGCAGAATTACCAGAAAGGCCAAGCCCTCTGCTACACACCTTGCAATGAGCTGTGTTGAAAATCTAATTACATTAGTAATCACATTACCACAAATCTTCAACCACAGCACTCCCATTATGATCAGGATGGTGTGGATGGCCCTCCGCTTTGATTGGTCAATTTGCACTCTGTCCCTGCCCACTTTCCCCGGCCTTGGACGTATCAGAACCCGGAGAACAGAAAGGCTGCAGAACACTGTCACAATTAAGGAGAGGATTAGCACAAAGGCAGCAATCACACGTTTGTAATAATGGTCAACCAGCAGGATCACAAAAATCCCCCAGATAAAACAAATCAACCAAATGGACCCAGTGATGATGTTTCTGATCCTGACCCCACCCGCCTGCCTCAGACCCCGGTAGGTGATGGGACGTACAACAGCCAGGTAGTGCTCCACACAGGTGAGGATGGGGAAAAGAGTCTGTGCCGGCCAGATGAAAGACCAAAGGAAGGCACCAACTATCAGCATGACTTGCAGTTTTGCGTAGGTGCTGCAGTAGTTGAAGGCGTAGCCAAAGACTCCAATAAACTCTATGACGGCCATGTTGTAGGTGAAGAAGTCTGAGTAGGTCACAGTGGCTCCGGAAAGCGAGCACTGTTTCCACTGCTGAAATCCCAGATAGAGGACAAAGACGGAGACAGGGAGGATGAAGAGGATGTAGGCAAGGGAGATGGCCGTGACGACGTACCTGCCGACTGCGGAGTCAAAGCATTGGATGTCATGCAGAGAGAGGGAGTTGTTGGAGGGTGAATCAAAGTAATTAGTACTGATGATCGACATGTAGACAATGGAGTCTTCAAGAAGAGAAAGATGGAAATGTAGAGACAGGGACAGAAGAAAAGAAATCAAATGAGTCGCTGGGTAACAGAGTTTCCGTAAAACCCAACAGTTTGATTCTAATATGATCTCTGATTAAAATGATCTTTTGTCCGGTTCAGGTTGTGACTGTATGAGGCCTCAGTGTAGAGCCGCCTGTTTGTCGGTTTTGACGCTACGGTGCCACGGACTTGCACCTTCCTGCCTCAGTCACTTTTGAATCTACTGATTTTTACAAACACAGGTTTAAATGTCGCTGTTCCATGTCACATTAAACTGCGACGGTGCTTTTTTCACTGCATGAATGTCTTTTGAATTTGTATAACAATGTAGATCTTAGCTGCCACAACAAAATAACAAGAGCAAGATGAACAGATAATGTATAAAGGATAAAAGGCCTTTAACCATTAAACATGAAATGATTTGACAAAATTTACCTTCTTCCCTTTTGTGTTCTTGGTCTTTACTTCTGTGGCATCTGTGGAGCGTCTGTGTGTGGGTTCAAATCTACGTCAGGTTTTTATCAGAGACTGTCGAAAGCAGGACTGCGATGTTATTCCATGCTGCACATGGACAGCCGTCATTCATCTTGTTTGTGATTGTTGCATTATGGAAATTGGGGGATAATCACTCTTAAAGGGCGGCTTCACTAATTTACAGCGTGTGTAAATGTACATTAATCCCTAAAACATCCGTCAGATTGGGTCATTTTCCACGACAAACAAATAATTCCTGATCTAATGCAGTTATGACCAGAAAGCCATTGTGTCATGGAATATGTTTTGTCTAAATAAACCCTGTGATAATCTGGTAAAATAAAGCAATGCATTAATCGCGTTGAGAATATTGCATGACCCACTTATGATGTAACTGTGGTATTTGATGTTTGGTTTTCAAAATTAAACTAAAAATTCAGAATAACATAGAAGGTTAGGTAGCATCTAGCATATCTACTTACAGAGATGCTATAAAAATATGAGCTGTTTGAAGAAGCTTGTGAGCATAAAGATTTATCATGATTAGTGGTGCTGCTAAAGCTGAAGAAAAATGCAGCAGGAAAATTAACCTTCCATGATTTTAGACCAAATCATTCATGCAACAAACCGCAGTCCTATTGTCATTTCTCACTCTGACATATATATTAAACAAACGTACACATCATTTAAACCAGAGAACAGTTTATATATTAAAAGAAAAAATAGACATGTCCATGATGTTTGATGGTATTTTTAACCAATGAAAAGTGGGATAATATTTTATTGGCCAGCTACCGAAAGAAAGCACAGAGAATCCAGATGATGTTCAGCTTCTTTAATCATTAGCAAAGGTCTTGATATTTGCAGCTGCTGCACATTATATGAAATTGTACATATAATGACAAAGCTAAAGGAAACCCAGCCAAGACAAAGAAAAAAGTTTAACCCGACTTTTGCACAGGCAGCCACAATCTTGTGAACCCATTATGAGATAAAGTGCTGACAATTACACAGGGACAAACTTTATGCAAAGGATGTAGTTAGTGGTATAATTAGTGACTATATACAGTATGTACATAGAATTTAAAGTGTGTAATTTCATTATTAAGTCAACACAAAACTTTATTTTCTAAAAACCTAAATATCCTTTGAAAATAAAAATGTGTAACAGGTGCATTTTTACTGATTGGCTTCATGTCTTGACCTACTGGATATAGTCTAACCATAAAGAGACAACAACAGGGTCATACTTCAGATCAATTTCATGTAAGTGAAAGTTAATAAGCAGTTTAAATAAGATCGGTGTAGAATTAGTAGAAAAACCAAAGTGAATATAATAGAAGCTGAAAATTTCTACTAACTGGTCTATAAATGGACCTTACAGTGCTACACTAGATTAACCAAGGGCTATGAGATGATTAACACATGATAAAGCATACATCAATGATTAGTAACAGAATAAATAGATATATAATAATATAAGCCCATAGTGGACAGTGTCTGAAATGGTCATTTATACTTACAACCTTCACTCTTATATGCACCTTTACCACCCTATTCCCTTCTTGTCCCTTGGCCAGTAGCTCGTCTTCTCCAAATCATCTCACACACAGTCTGAAAACCAATAAGATCATTATCTGCTTCTGGAATTTCTTTTGTAGTTTTGTATTGTACTGTTCAATCGTACTGCAGTTATTATCAATCCCCCCACCCTGCAGATTATTCCAGTCACGCAGTGTTTCTTTTTTAAGATAATTCTGAAAGAAAACCTGTGCCAACATATGTTGGCATTTACATGGCCTGTATAAATGTGACCCAGTTCGTACCCTGATCCGGTAATGTGCTAACAGTTTGGGAGTTTTCCTGCTCTTTGCAGAAACAGCAGAGGAAGGACCAGGTTGCTGGGCAGAGGCACCAAAAAGGTCAAACTCTCTGCTACACATTTCATGCTTAGCAGTGTTGAGAACTTAATTATAATAGTAACCATGTTACCACAAAACTTAAACCACAGCACTCCTATTATGATCAGGATGGTGCGGATCGCTCTCTGCTTTGATTGGTCAACTTGCCCACTGTTGCTGCCCACTTTTCCTGGACGTGGGCGAATCAGAACCCGGAGAACAGAAAGGCTGCAGAAGACTATCACAATGAAGGAGAGGATTAGCACAAAGGCAGCAATCAAACGTTTGTAATAATGGTTGTACAGAACAATCACAAAAGTCCCCCAGATAAAACAGATCAACCAAATGGACCCGGTGATGATGTTTCTGATCCTGACCCCCCCTGCCTGTTTCAGACCCCGGTACGTGATGGGGTGAACAACAGCCAGGTAGTGCTCCACACAGGTGAGGATGGGGAAAAGAGTCTGTGCCGGCCAGATGAAAGAGCAAAGGAACACACTGAAAATCAGCATGACTGGCAGACGGTCGTAGTTGCTGTAGTAGTAGGAGGTGTAGCCAAAGACTCCCATTAACTCTATGACGGCCATGTTGTAGGTTAAGAAGTCTGAGTGAGCCACCGTGGCTCCGGAAAGGGAGCGCTGTTGTTTCCATTGCTGAAATCCCAGATAGAGGACAAAGACAGAGACAGGGAGGACAAAGAAGACGTATGTTTGGATGATGGCCGTGACGACGTACATGCCGACTGTGGAGTCGGAGCAATGAATCCCATACAGAGAGAGGGAGGAGTTGGGGTTCGAACTGAAGTCACTGGTGAGTATGAACGACATCTGTACGTTTTGAGGAACAAGAGAAATCTGATGACGAGACAGGAACATAAGATTAGCAATCAAATTAAACTTTATATTTGAACCTATGATATTGATTTACATCGCACACAATCAATTACGTTTCTTTGATTTGTTTAAAAGTTATTTTGTCCGGTTCAAGTTGTTATTAATAAAATAAAAAATAATAAAACCTTTGAGATCAGCTTTGACAGATGCTTTTATCCAAAGTTACAGATAGAACAAGAATAAAAACATATTTTCTCGTCCTACAGCAACTCCATCTTTTTGGTTTGTGAATTACGTCCCTGTGCAGGAGTCATGCTTCAAAGATGAACTGATGTAACTCCTTAACTAATCGAAATTCATAACATAAAACACTCACCTTTTCTTCTGCGATTGATCCGTCTGCGTGTGTTTCCAAATCTACACCAGGTGTTTGTTGAAGACAGCTGGGGGCGGGGCTTTTCCTTATGTTGCACTATGATCAGCCATTATTCATGTTTTTGTGATTCTTGCACTATGGAAATAGTTTGTGTCACATTATTCTTTTATGGGGACTTATTCAGGGTCAGATGTACAGCAGCCACCAAGCAAAGCAAATCTTTTCGTGGAGCACACTTCATGACAAAGGAAAATCACTTTGCTTTACATTTTTAAAAAGACACACTTCACAAATATGTAATTTGGTAAGAGACAGACTATTTAAAATGAACACAGTGGCCAAAACATTCAACTATCTCTTTAGTTCACTCTGATGACTAGTAATAATCATAAACTGGGATCTGATTTCCCTTTAATTCTTGCGGCTGACTGTGTCCAAGCCTCCTCCTCGTGGTTGGATAACATCGGCACAGTGAGGAGGCAGCGTCTGAGGCTGGGAAAACGCCGTGCTCCCCTCTCCTCAGCACGTCCTCCTGCTCCTCCACTTAGCTGCTAGAGGCTGCACATGGAATGTTTTCAATATTTTGTTTTAGTGAAGTTACGCTCCATCCTACTACAGAGATGTGGCTTCAGATCGAGCACAACAAAACGTCTTTGACAGATGTTTCGTTCTGAAGGTTTTTTAAAAATCCCGTACTTCTGACCAAGCTAAAGTGAATGACGCATATGTCAAGGCAGCATTTCAGAATTTTTATTAACATCTGAATCCATGCGCCTTTTTTTTTGTTGCTTTTCAAATAAGTTGATGATGTATGTAAACGTAAATATGATTTTAAACTCTAAAAAAATTAAGAGCATTTGTTTACATTTTTGTGTTCAATAAAAGACCACCGATGCCATTTGGTTTATTTATTGTAGTTTTAATGGGGTTTCATGATTATGCAAATTCAATTTTATTTATGCACAGGAGTCTGCACCTGAGACTCCCTGCTGTTATTAACGATGCCAAAGGAAGCAGCAAGTAAAAGACATAAAAGACAGATCCACATACTGCAGATCTGGAGTTTGGGGCATTTTCTTACCTAAAAGTCTCAACCAAGCTTCAGTTGTATACATTTCATCCACATAGTTTTGATTTCATGTTTCAATTTTTATTAACATCTGACCCATGTATCATTCACTTTGTCGCTTTTTTTTTCACTTCATGTCGTTGCATTTCAAATAAGTTTTATTCAATCATTTATTCTTCCTTTAGACCAAGTGAAATCGAACATCTAATTTTTTTTTTTTCTTAAACCTCAGTTTTCTGTAAAAATAAAAAATGAATGTATGTTAATTTTACTGAGTAAACTTAAGCATACTTTATGTAGTAAGTATGTTAGTGTACTGGTGGTACAGTACAGCAGGTTGGAGAACTCATCATTTACTGTGATCTGATGACTGTTGTATTAAAACTCTCATACTGATTTTAAACAAAAGATGTGATAAAAAGCAAACTACCTTTCTACCTTGCTTCGATTGTGTCTGCAGACCAAGTCATACCTGCAGACACAACTCAGGGATGACAATGGTTCCACTCAGCCATCAGTCAGTAAATTCATCTGTCTATTAGTTCCACCACAAATACTGTGGAACATTTAAGTCACTGCATATCCTGCATTGTTCCTTTTTTACTCACTGAAAGAAAACCTGTACCAACATATGTTGCAAACGTAATATTACATTTCTAAATGTGACCCAGTTCTTACCCTGATCCAGTAATGTACTAACAGTTTGGGAGTTTTCCTGCTCTTTGCAGAAACAGCAGAGGTAAAACCAGGCTGCTGGGCAGAATTACCACAAAGTGCAAACCCTCCCCTATGCACCTCATGCTTAGCTCTGTTGACAATCTGATTATATTGGTAACCACGTTACCACAAAAGTTAAACCACAGCACTCCCATTATGATCAGGATGGTGCGGATCGCTCTCCGCTTTGATTGGTCAGTTTGCTCCTTGTTGCTGCCCACTTTACCGGGCCGTGGGTGCTTCAGAACCCGGAGAACAGAAAGGCTGCAGAAGACCATTACAATTAAGAAGAGGATCAACATAAACGCAGCTATCACACGTTTGTAATAATGGTTGTACAGCAGGACCCAAAAGGCTCCCCATGCAAAACAGATCAACCAAATGCACCCAGTGATGATGTTTCTGATCCTGACCCCGCCCCCCCGCCTCAGACCCCGGTAGGTGATGGGATGGACAACAGCCAGGTAGTGCTCCACACAGGTGAGGATGGGGAAAAGAGTCTGTGCCGGCCAGATGAAAGCCCAGCCAAAGACTCCCAACAGCAGCATGGCTGGCAGACGGGTGTAGCTGCCGCAGTAGTAGGAGGCGTAGACAAAGACTCCAATCAGCTCTATGACGGCCATGCTGTAGGTGAAGAAGTCCGAGTGAGTCATGGCGGCTCCTGAAAGCAAGCGCCGTTGTTTCCATCCCAGATAGAGGACAAAGACAGAGACAGGGAGGACAAAGGCCGTGTAGGTTAAGGAGATGGCCGTGACGACGTACCTGCCGTCTGGCGAGTCAAAGCATTGTATCTCATACAGAGAGACGGAGGCGTTGGAGATTGAATTGAAGTCATTAGTAACGATGGTGGACATTTGCAACAGAGTCTGGAAGGAGGAAGAGAGAGCTGGAAATGTGGGGAAATCAGACAGAGATAGAAGAAGAGAAATCAAATAAAATAAATATGTGCCTGTGTGATAGAGAGTACATAACAAATACATTGATTCTAATTTTACTGCCTTGGTTTTTATTTTTTGTTCAGTGGTTACTGAGAAGTGGTTATCTTTGTGAGATAACAACGTTCACACGTTCACACATTGTTATTTAAGATGATGGAGATGTTTTTATCCAAACACAATTACAAGTAATGTAATTCAACAAGTAATGTTTCACACTAATTTATTAAATAGTAATAAAAACACCCACCTTTTCTTTTGTGTTTAATCCTGACCGTTTATTCTGTGGCAACACTGAAGACTCTGTGTGTGTCCAAGTCTACACTCGGTGTTTGTTAGAGACAGCTGGGGGAAGGACTTTTTGGGAACACCCATCAATCATGCTTTTGTGATTCTTGCATTATAGAAATAGCTTTTCATAGTATTCTTTCACAGGGAGATTATTCAGGGTCAGTTTCACAACAGCCACCAAACAAAGTCATTGTATTTGTGGGGCACAATTCGCTATGATTTACATTTCAAAAGACAAACATGACGCAGGAAGGTAGTGCGGTCGTCCAATCCTACAGGTGTCGATGGTTCGATCCCCGGTCTCCTCTCCTCTTAACATAATGCATCGCAGTACGACTTCACTACCTATTTGAACTGTAATTGGTCATAAACTCAGACAGACCGTGGATCAATAACTTCCCGACAGACAGGAGCCAGTGTCTGAGGCTTGGAAAACACGTGTTTATGCATCACAGGGCTTTACTGTCTTAAATGACTGTATTCCCTTCCCTCCTTGGTTGGGTTCCTGATGGCTGCATTATGCAACGTTTTTAAATAGCAAGAGAGCACTCAGGAAAGTTCAGGCAACACTCTATTGAGTAACAATTCCCACACAACAAGAAATTCCGGCAGGTCAAATAATGAGTTCTACACAGGAACAATATGGTTAGAACAACAAACTCAAATCCTCCTTCAGTGAGTTCCTGGTATTTTATTTTCCCAGGAAGTCAAAGCAAGTCTAGGAACCTTTCATGGGTAAGCCCTGACGGGAAGTGTAATTTTCCACAGCAGAGCTAGAGCCTGGGGAAGTTTGAGCAAAGTAGTCATCAGTGTAAAACGCTTTGACACATTTTGCTGATCAGCAACGTTCTGTACTGCAAACCCAACAGCTCCTGGATGTTCAGGAAGTTCTACAACTTACCAGGAAGTTTGTATGGGTAGATCTACACCCTTGGAACTAATGTAGACCCCAGTTCTTTCCGTGGAAATGCAGGTAGAGGAACAAACTTCCTGCAGAGATCACTAGTTTCCAGAAAATGTTCCTGTGGTGGGGACGGGCCTTTAGAAAAACAGTAACTACTATATGTCACAAAATGACCAAAAACTGAAAATGACATATACACTGTAGAAATATAGAATAGGAGCAAACAAAAACAAGATAACCACAAATGGATGAAAAGTTACTACAACATACTACAGAGAAGCATGGAAAACATAACTAACAGAATAAAAACTAAATCTACAAAAACCACTATAAAGGAATTTAATGCTGAGGGACACAAAACAACCGCAAATACTTGCAATAAAGCTACAAACAACTTAATAGATGCAATAACAAATAGAACTAAAATGCTTTTCATATTTGGTTTATTATGAATAATGTGTTAATCTGAGGTCATACTTTGTGGTGTGCGATGCTTCAAGTATGAATTGCATTTGAGTGATTCACTTCTGGCAGTGCTAGTGTGCACTTTATGAAAATTACCTGGAAATAATTTCACACTCAATCATTCATGCAAAAAACCCACAGTCCTGTTGTCATTTGTCACTCTGACATATTGAACAAACACACACGTTAACGTATGATGTATGTAAACCAGTGAACAGCAGCACACACGGGAAGTGGACCAACATAGACAGACAGCTGCTCATGAGGTGGGTGGGTTTTAAGAACTTATGTTTATAGAAAGTTCGATGACAATGGTGATTAAAAAATAATTTTGTGTGATTTCATAATTTTCTCGTAGAATGAGGTTCTGACTTTTGTTGGACGTCAACTTTACTGCAGGTTATTCAGATCAGTGAAATGTGGAGAAAAGTGTCAGGTGACTTGAAGTCCCAGTAAAATGGGTCGTTACTTCCAGTCATTCACTTAAAATGGAATTCCTGTGATGTGAGAAAGATTTCATAAGAAAGATAATAACTGGCTGGACAATTTTCAGAGTCCGTGTTTTGATTAAATTTCAATAAAGATCTTTCATCATTCACTTTTTTTGTGTTACTCCAGATCTTTCATTAATTTTATCCATGAGCAGTGAAGCCCAAACCATAACCATAAAAAGGTTGATTTTTGACTCACTATCAGAGTTGTCAAAATGTTGTTTACTGTGATCAGAATCTTGACCTTGTTATTGCTTCTTTGTCTTCACCTTCTCCCGTGTCTTCTGGCCTCCAGACTAAACAGAAATGCCCCTCAGCTCCTTCTCATCCTCCAATGTGTCCAATCTTCATTCTTCTCTTTCCACCTTCAACCTCTCCTTGACTTTTTCAATTCACACCTGCTTAAAATCTCCAGAAAACGTTTTCCTCTTGATGGGCTTCTCTGTCGCCAGCTTCCTCCTGCTCCCTCTCTACATCCTCGTCCTGTGCGTGGGCCATCAGCGATGGAGGAAGCAACGTTCTGCCGTCGCGCCAGTGACAACGAGCCACTCCGACTTTCTAACCTACAACATGATCGCCATGGAGATGATCAGCATGGTGGGGAATTGTTTCTGCTGTTATGGCACATTCTCTGGTGTCCACAGCGTAATGGTCGCGGGACTGTACATGTCTTCCATTGCTTCTCCAGGACAGAACCTATTGCACGTCCTCACCTGTGTGGAGCGCTACCTGGCTGTTGTTCACCCCATCATCTACCTGGGTCTGAAGCAGTCGGATGGTATCAAGATCAGAAACATCGTTACTCTGTGTGTTTGGATTGCATGCTTTGTATGTATGCATCTCACTGAAGAAATGGTCTCTGATTTTAGCACGGCTTCTGCCGCTTGTTTTTTGGTCTTCTCCTTTTCCACTGTCGCTTTCTGCAGCATTTCTGTAATTTGTGTTCTGAATCGCCCCCGGCCAGGGGATGGTAGTGGGGAAAGAGAGAGGGTGGACCATTTGAAGCAGCGGGCTGTCAACACTATCATGGTCATACTTGCAGCTCTGTTGTTCAGGTTTGTGGGGAACCTGAGCTGCATTGTTTTGTACAGTTTGGCAGAGCTGCAGGAGGTGAAGTGTCAGCTGCTAATCTCTTCACTCTGGTTCTCTCTGCCCAGCAGTCTGGTGTTGCCTCTGCTGTATCTGCACCGGGCAAAAAAACTACCAGGCTGACAGCATCATGTTCTCCGACCCAAACAACAACGGGGCAATTATTATTAAGTTATTTAAACAGTTGTGGTCATGTGAAATTATTTGTTAGTCTTCTCAATTTTTCCTGCCTTTTACCTCTTTTGTAGGTCGCTTTGGATACAAACATCTGCCAAAACGAAATGTAAATGTAAACGAATATTAGATCATGGATCAATAGAATTTAAGAAGCCCATTTTTAGTAAACTGCTCTGATTCTTTGTGCGTGCATGAGTGGGCCTTTTGCCAGGCGGATGCTGTATTTTGCTGTTCCAAAGTATCCTTGAAGGTCCACATGCCGAGGCACGACGGAGGAGTTGACCCAGTTAGCTTCTGTTGTAGAACCACGAACAAAGCCGAAGCCTTCACCAACACCCACACTTTCATAGAGCTTTTTTCTCCCTTTAACCATTTTTTGGGTGCACTCTTGTTTTCGTAGAGTCATAAGAGGTAGTGATTGAAATATTTCTATATAAATTTGGACAAAACGTTGTAATTAGTAACTGCAGCAGTAATCATTTTGTTTTCTATGGTTATGGTAAAAAAGATAATATAATAACTATATAATACATTCAACAATGTTAATAAAAAAAAGACTAAGAAAATACAATTTGTACAGCACTCTTCATGATTTCTTGGTTTCCTGTCTATTTCTGAAAACCCTCAGTCTGTGGTCCATTCTAATTTAGAAAATAGATTTAGAATGAATAGTTTGAAAAATTACTCAAAGGTGAACAGATATTCTGTAAATGAGTTGCTGTTTAAAAGTCCATATAAACATTTCAAGCTGGTTATCTCAGCCTGCGAATGAATACATTTATGTATTTATGTATTTATGTTCAATATTTGTCTGTATCACAAGGCACATTAATAGTTCACTAGTGCTCTGACTGATTTCAATAAGCACCAGTGTTTTTTAGCAGGTTATTTGAATCCTGTCTGGCATTAGGCAAAGATATGGAAAGCTGCTGGTATGGTCATCGCTCACCACCTCTGTGGTCGTAAAATGTGTATATCATATTGTGTTTATCTTGCCGAAATGTCTTTGAGCGAGATGCTGGATAATTGTGTTGTTTTATGGCCTGCCCTGCTCCTGCCGCTGTGCAGTTACTAAATCCTTCATTTGGCTTGCAAAATGGTCTTTATTATTAAAAACAGTGCACATTTTAAATGGTGTTCCTATATAATTTTTATTTACATAGGGCCAATACTCAAAGCATATTACATAGTTAGGTGAAAAGGTTACAGAAACGTAGAGAAAAGTTACCTGTCCTCTTTATTTGAGAAAAATATTCAAAATATTGATACTGGCTACATACTTTATTTCCTACAAAGAACTTTACTTCATCTATTTAGACCTGCACACAGCCTGAGATCCAGAGACAGCGACCTGATAAACTGTACCGTTCGCAGTATTCACAATCCTTTCAGAAGACCAAGGAACTAAATCATCACAAAGGTCAACAGCCTGTCACTCCATCTGCATCTCCATGGAAACAACCTGAGAAAACAGCCAGAAAAACCTCCTCATCATCTGTCTTTGAAAGGGTAGCATGCTGTGATCCAGATTACAGGGGACCATGTACCCAGACACCTCCTCCCCTCTGATGCCCACCTGTCTACCAACTTTTAATAATTGAGAGGACCAAGACATAATACATTACACTCCAATACAACACCACCACCCCCCTTGGCCCCAGAAATAAACAGAGAGTAGAATTATCACCTTTATTACAGAGATATTAAATCCTTGTAAAAGTAGAATTCACAGCAGAGTCATGTGACAAAAGAGGGAAGTCAAAGAAAAACCTCAGCATTCTTTCTAAACCTAACTATAGTTATTTAGTGCATAAACACAACTATGACCCCGTGTTCACGCAGGTATAATCTGGGATTTTTGACTGATCATTGTCAAAAAATTGGATTACACCTGCCGTGATCTTGGCACACCTGCCTCCTTATGTGGGGGTGATCTGTCAACAAATGGTTCTGTGGGTTGTATGATTGTAATCTACAACACAATTTATTACCTAATTAGTCCAGGCCATGGTGATGAATGCTACAGCTTCATCTTCATATATAGGCTTGACAGATCTTTGTCTTCGACCGACTTGGTTACAAACCTATAAGGTAAAGACACAAAAAGATGAAGTCCAGAACACCAAATGTATCCTGACAAAGGGAGGAAAATTAAAAGACCCAAAACAAGAACAAATATAAAAACACAATCACGTGACATGAGTTTACTGATGAACGTGTGCATTGGAAATCAGACTAATCCTCAGACTGACTCAGTCTGGCCTAACAAACAACTGTAGAAACATGGTGAAAGGTTGTGAATTCAAAACACACTTTGTCACCTGTCTGTCTTCCTAAATCTCTCTTCAATCATGACTTATATTTATTAGTGTAGATGTCCAGCTTGACTTGACATGGGACTGTTACACAATCTGAAAGAAGTTTCATAGGATTTAAAATAGAAATATATGTTCCAAATAAACAGTATGACAAGGAAGTATGTGTAAGTATAAATATCTATAAATATACATTCTGTTGCTGCAGTACCCATTGTAGCTGAAATCCCATCAAATATTTGTTGTTGATCTACATTTGGTTACGGCCACACAGAGTTAATCAAAGTTAATAACTAACAGGTTATAATCAGAGGACGAAACAACTAAGTCAGTAAATATAAGGTGTTTGGTGCAAGTTATCGAAGCTTAGCAGCCGCCTGACATATCTGTCCAATCTTTGTTTAGAAGGGTTATGAGGGTTATTTTATTTGACATCGACACGTGGACATGGTGCTCAGAAGTTGTGTGTGTGTGTTGATGTACCGGGACACAGCTGTTGTTCTGTTTGACACACAGCTGCAGTTTGCAGTGCAGGTAGATGTCCCCAGAGTTCCCAGTGAACTGGAACATGTTGAAGGTGAAGTAGTTGGACGTTCCCAGACCGTTTCCCTCCACCATCACCGTCTGATCAGCGGGGTTCACACATCTGCTCACAAACAGTCAAACACACAGAACATCAGGACATCAGGGCAGATGTTGGTTTCAGGAATCAAACATCACATTTATTAGAGAATCTCTGAGAACAGCAGCTCAAGCCTCAGTCTGTGTCTCACCCATTTATGATCAGGTCGTATCTCAGACTCCCATTGGCTGACGGTTCACTGGTTGCCCAGCAGGAATCAGTCACCATGCCAACCAAGCTGCCATCAAGCCCATCAGTCTTCAGCTCCACCCAGATCCTCTGGTCCAGCTGGACTTCAGTACTCGGCTCCACAGCCTGAGTACGTTCAGCATTAGTGTAGGCCTTCATGGTGAGGGTGTAACTCCAAGCTCCGGATGTAATGTGTTGAATCACAGAACTGCAGAGTACAAACATCCATGTCAGTTGTGTTATACTCAATAACCTCCATTTAACACCCCCAACATACAAGCTGCAAAACACAAACTGATTTAACACCACACACCTGTCTTTGATTCTGAAGGACATAGTCTTGACATCTGGCTGAGTTTCGACACAGGAGAAGTGGATGTAGACTTGGTCATTGTGAGTGATGATGTCAGAGGAGCTGTTCTGGTTTGTGATGGTGTTTTTGTAGATTTTCTGGTTGTTGTTGGTCTGCAGGGTCAGAGAGATTCAGATGTTACTGCACAATTTCCTTATAATGAAAGTCTCTGCTCAGCCAAGCAGCTTTTTCAGTCTGTGGGAAGGCTCCAGTTATATGCTCCAATGCGGTCCGTCATCTCCCCCCAGACTTGTTAGATAGACAACAGGGGAAGTGAGAACAGGGCAGGGTCACACACATGACGATCACAACTCCAAATACTCTTCATTTTCCTAAAATGAATCGTTAGGTTTGGTCTCACTGGTGGATTTGTGAAGTGGAATTAATCTTCCTGGGGATGGATGAAAGGTCAACACTTAAAATGAACTTAAATAGAAATGAAGGTCAGAGCTGAACCCACAGAAGGATCAGGAGAAGCTCAGCAGAGCAGGAAGAGACGTAGCTGCTTGTGGAGAGTAAAGAAGTGGAGGAGAAAACCCACCGTGACCACTGCCCCACAGGTGTTGCTGCTGTTGAAGCTGAAGGTCACCATGTGGGTTTGTTCATCCATCCGACCTCTGCAGGTCTGATCATTGAGGTGTAAGGTGGAGTAGTCGATGCCTTTGTCCGCCAGGAGACAACCGACCAGAGAAAGTGAAGCAGAGTTCGTGCTGCAGACCGTCGGACCACCTGAACATTCAGCAGCACAGAGGAAGGAAATAAAACCATGAAACAAACTTTCCAGTCTCTTACTATCATCACACTGCAAAAATCGTCATACCCAGAAAGTCTGTCGATGTGTACTTGGTGGCAAAAACAGCCCGACAGAAGCAGTAAGTTTCATCGCCGTTCATCTTCTGACCACAGAACTCATGAGGACTACAGGTCCTGTTCTGACAGAAGGCCTGAGGGGGGGCTGAGAGAGAGAGAGGGAGCTGTTAATATGACTTTATTTAGCTTCTAAACATCTAAATATCACTTTGTGAAACTGTGGGTTGATCTTACAGCAGCCGGCCTTTGACCACCAGTCCCCCACTGTCTTGTTGTTGTGCAGACTGCAGACTCTGGAGTAGGCCTTCAGGAACTGACAGCTGAGTCCGTCCACTGCAGGATATTTACACAAAGTGTTGGTGCAGGCGGTGACGTAGGGCTGTGGGTCGATGAGGCTGTTACAGGTGGTGAAGGGCGACTCCTTCAGGAGATTACAGCTGTTCCACAGATGTAGAAAGAAATGGGAAAACAGCATAATTAGGACCAATCTAAGCTGCCTTACGTTCTATAAACAGGACTATAAATAAAAAGCAGGACAGCTGTGTTAACATAAAATGTGATCATCTCCGGCTCCTCAGTATGAAGTTTGTCAACCCACAATGAAAAGTGTATGAATGCACAAAGACAGAACTAAGCATGTTTTTAGGTTAATAAATCTCTCTCGAAATAAGTGGACAGGGACAAGCCTCATTCGCACTTCCACAGCTCAACATGGATGGACGTGTCCACTCCACCCAGAGATTTTTCCTAAATAGCAACAACAGAGGACCTTTTATCATGCAACTGTTCCTGATCCTCATACCAACTTATTTATGACACGCCATTCATGTGATAATGAAACATCACTCTTTTCATTTGTGGCTGGCAGGGCTCACGTTAAAACTTGTACTACTTCACTTTGGGAAGATCACTGAAAAAATTACAGTAAGTTCTATCCACTCATATACAGTAATTTCAAAGGAATTTAGTTAGAATCTGTGGATTTCAAAATAATTAGCCAATCAGGAATTTTGACTTAACAGTTCTAACAATTCTGAAAGTCAAAAACTGCCGACACATTCTGTGTTTTTTATGTGCCAGAAAATGCTCACGCCTCGATTTGGTGTGTTTGAACTGTTTATCTGTCACCAGGTGTTATTATCTTCTATCTTTGCTTACCTCACACGACAAATGGATTGTGTGAATCTACTCACTATTCAGATGCCCAGGTGCAGTTGATGGTGCTATCAGCAGTGTCAGTGTACTGCATCTCACAGCTAGAGGGTGACAAACAATACAACATCAGGACTGTTTCCTTTCTGAATATATGTATTAATATTGTACTCTGTTTAGTAATTATTTGGAGGATTTTTTTCTTGTATTTGATTAAAGACTTGTAAACATTAAGGTTATGTAGTATGGATCTTAACCACTTAACCACCAGACACCCCGACAAACAGAAAACATAGGAATTAGGTTAAAGGTTAAAATTAAATATACAGATTGAATGAAAACACACAAAAAATTGCTTTACAGTTCAGAAAAAAAGATTTTTCAAAAGGAATCAACTTCAAGAACAAACCTTAACTCTGGGATTAAGGTCTTACCCTGAGGTACTGTAGTTAGAAAACCTCAGTTCACTTGAAGAACTGTTGGAGTTTGCACACAAACCAGAGAGCTGAGGTAGGAGACCAGGTCCTGAACACATTCAGGACAGAAAGTCTCAGATCAAGTCCCAACTACGAATACAAATCTCACTAACCGCAGAGTTCATCACAGATGTGAAGTCTCTGCTTCACACCTGCTTGTTTTATCTTTTGTAGTTATGGGTACAGTAGGCCATTATATTCTGTACCTGTCAGACTGATCTGGGCGGTGTAACCGTCAAAGAAGACAGAAGTGGTGTAGTTGGACAGAGACACCTTGGCGGTGACTCCAGTTTGGTCCTTAGAGAGCTCCACACCCTGAACCAGCTGAGTGGACCTGTTGAGGTTCAGCGTTGTGTCGTCCAGCTGCATCACAGCAAAGACAAATTCGAGGAGACACTGATTCAAAGGTCTCACATCAGTTTGTACTGTCACTGACAGGAACCACGAGAAGCAGCTCTGACACTGACTGAGTCTGTAGGAAACTTACCCGAACTCTCCCACCTTGTTCCAGGTGGATGAGAACACCTGAGCCGTGCAGTCTCAGGGTCACACTGTCCAAGAAGCTCACATCTTTACGACGCCGTTCCTGGAAGTTCCCCAGTACGAGGAAGTTGGAGAGTGACGGAGCTGACATCAGAGAGTAGGCACATCGATCCTGGACAGAGTTAACTTGACCTTTAAAGTCGATGACAGTGGGGCCGGTCACAGTGCAGGTGGGAGTAGCAGGGCTGGACATTGTGGAGTAGTGATGGTAGAGCCGGTCACTGTGGGGGAGGTGGTGGTGTGGGTGATGTCAGTGGTGCTGGTCACTGTGGGGCGTGGTGGTAGCGTAATGATGATGCCATTGGGGTTCGTCACTGGGAGCCATCCTGGTGGCATAGGGGGGGTGGTCATTGTGGGGGCAGTGGAGGTGTCTGTGATCACAGTGGGGATGATCACTATGAGGGGTTCTACTATAACGGGGATGAGCAGGGAGTCACCTGAAGAGGGTAATAAACAGCATTTGTTCAACCATCAGTAAAGACTTTTCATAACACAGCATCAGTTTGCATTTCCTCTTGGAAACAAGGATCAGGGAAAAATATCAACACATTGGAGAGACTGTCAGCAGCTTCACTGTGTGTGAGTTTACCTGCCAGCAGGGTGAGAGCGGACAGGTAGATCAGGGGGTGGAGCATGTTGGAGGGGGACAGTCAGCTGACGGAGAGCTGGAGGACACAGGTTGACACCTTTGATTGGACAGAAAGTGTGTTAACACAACAGCAGTTAGCTCCTTTGTTGACTCAGAAACATGATTAATTGTGATAGTTCTACATTAGTGTGCTGTAAATCTAGGCTGAGGCCTTGTGGTCTGTCAGTTTATAATCTAAAAGTAAAACTACACAAGGAAATTGAATATGAGGCACAGAGTTTGACTAATAGCCACATGGGTAATTTATTGATAAGGTCTAAATAAGGTGATATTTAGACCAAATTATGCCATCTATCACAATTTTTGGGAGAAACCACGACATTCTATGTGAAAATCAGACACTTATCCCCCCTACAGTAGATAGATGGATAAGAATAATCCTTGTTTCTTTGAGATTAGCAATTAAATAAGGCTGCTTAAAATATTCTATTATCTGGAGTCACTCAGAGTGAAATGCTTCAAAAAAAGAAGAGCAAAGTCCACTTGACATGTATCAACTTCCACATAACTACACCCGGACGAATGAGAACATCCATCAACATGGTTTTCAGGTTTTTTTAGAACCTAAATGCCTTCACTGATTTTGAACTTTTTTTGGTTCTATTTTACATGAAAAGAAATGCCATTTATTTTCATATAAAATGTCATCAGGAGCAGTTTTTCAGCTAGAAGCAGAAGTCAGGGGGACGTTTAAAAGAAATGTACAATCTACATCCAAATTAAAGCCGCAGAAAGCAAGTTAAAAATTGGTGAAGTCGCCCTTTAGGATAACAGGCCTAACAATCACATTTAACAAATTATGTTTTTATGTACATTAATTACTATAATTAAGTAACTTTACAATTCGTTTTAAATGTTTGTGACCTGTTGTGCAATGGTAGATTAACAGTATAAATGTGCATATTGTCTTACCTAGAGGATGAAAAAGACTAACGTCGTTAGTAGACTCAGTGTTGATCTGTTAGCAGATGACACTCCTCTCTCTTTTTATGAGTAACTTTGAAGTTGTCCACACCCAGGAGGAGAGAAGTTGTGGGGTTGGGGCGGAGTCAGGGATGTCTAAAGCACTTTTAAACACACCGGATGAAGAAAAATTCTTAAAAAGTCATATTACCAAATATTAATACATAATGTTTAGACAGGGTTTTAATACAGTACTGAAAAACATGTCTGTGTGGACACCACATTATCACCAACCATCGTTGACATCTATGGAAATGTGCTGTTCATTTCCCTTTATTCTGTTCACTTCATCTGTAGCAGGACAAAAGGGCATGGGCTCAATTCTTACTGAATGTTGGTCCATTGATTCAAAATGTATCACTGCTTAATCTTTAATTAGAGACATTCACCAACCTACAATCTTGTCATGTTTTAATTCAATTCAACTTTATTTATATAGTGCCGATTTACAACAAAGTCCTCTTAAGGCACTTTACATAATAAAGTTGAGACTATACAGACATTTGGAGAAAACCCAACAAATCCCCCTTGAGCAGCAACAGTGGAGAGGAAAAACTCCCTTTAACAGAAGAAACCTCCAGCAGAACCAGGCTCAGGGTGGGCGGACATCTGCCTTGACCGGTTGGGGTGAGTGGAAAGGGGAGAGAGAAAAGAACAGAGCAACAACAAAACTTTGGGCAGGTTTTAGATAATAATATTTTTTTATAATTAAAAAACAGATTAATTGCTATTGAAAATAATTACGCAATGATGAAGTGACTGTAGTAGAAAAAGTACAGTGTGTACTTGTTTTGGGGTTTGTGCAACAGGTTTTACCATGTGACAGCTCATTAAAATGTGTTTTTACTCACATGTTCTGCAAACTAACGATGTCTACTGTGTTGAAAAATGTCTGCTGTTGTGTGCCCAGCAGCAGGAATCCGATCTGAAATCTGATCTTAGACAGACGTCTCTAAGTCAGAGTTGATTGGAAGTACAGGCTGTGATTATCACTTCAGCTTTAATTTAGTTTCTATTCTGAGTGACAACTTCATAATCCAGCACGGTGATGGCTCGTTAGCTCTGCCACCTCACAGCTAGAAAGTCTCCTTTTCAAGTCCACCTGCCACTCAAACTCTGAGAGCAGGATGTGCGACAGGTCCAGCAGGACTCTCCGTGCCTGTCTGAGTAGACACAATAGTGACGAATAACACCAACCACCTGTACCACCCTGTAAAAACCCACCATCCTCTGACTCACGCTAAAAACTCTTTGTTAAAGTACAACCTTGGATTGAGCAAAAACGAGTGCGATCAAACAGTGAAACGATTATCTAATGTCTAGATACTAGTATGACGTGTTGGATTTCTGCATTTTGCATGGTGTGGTCCCCTATTGATTGTGGGTCCGGTACGAACTCCTCAGTTTTATTGGCATTGATTACTAAAAACTGCTCCTCACACCACTGAATAAATTCCCTGGAGTCCGTGAATCAACATGATTTAACTCAACATGTCCGTCATCAAGTCACCTAGAAGAATATTCTCTGACACATATTGGGACCAGTGAAATAAATCTAATTTAAAAAATGTGTGTCTGCTATCGGTTTGTTTAAATGAGTTTGTTTGGATGTGAAAAAAGCAAAAACACCTTTAAAAATCATGTAAATTTGCTGCAGAAAGTATAACACAGGCCAAATAAAATGTTATTTAATTTAAAGTTCACAATAAATTATAACTACGCTAAAAATGTGTTTACGAAAATGTAGAAGACTAAATATATGCAAACCATCAGGATAGTGAGAGTATGTTTTCAAAGGAATAAGAAAAAAAATCAAAATCTTACTGAGGGCATAAGGTCACACAGGAAGTCCAGCACCATGCTGCTTTACTTTGAGACCACATCATTTTTAATCATAACTAGCTAAACATCATATTTGAATTCAACACCTTTAGTACACGTTATATTTATCTAACATTTATCAATAAATCACATGTAATAATACACTTTTTCTGATATTTTCTGATACACTAACACAACTGGTGTTTACAAAAAGGAGTGTGTGCTGGGGTCCTTTTTTTCTTAATTGTCATTGGTTAGTGCCTTTCCCTCACTAACCAAATCAATCCGAGGGCAGCATCTCTCAGATTTGATTTTGCCCTCTAATTCAGGATGTTGAGCAACATGGCTCCGCATAAAGTGTAGAACACAATAGAATATGAGGTTCTAGCTGAACACTCTGCAGTTTGCAGTGATGGAGGCTGTGTCACATCATTATAAAACACAACAAAAATGTGAGATTTCTGACACGTTGATAACATTTGACAGGTTTACACCTGCAGACATTCCATCATCTGTCATAACAGAAGAAATGATAAAAACAAATGGATGGAGATGGATAGAAGAATGAGAGAAGGGCGGATGGAGAAATGCCAAACACTGCTGATATTTCCTTCTTCCTCCTTGTAGAGCATCATTAGGTTTAGAAAGAAACGCAGTTCAAAGGAATGAAATGCTGTCGAGCCAGCATGAAGACACACACGCTTCCTTTACTTTCTCTGAGAAAAATCAAAAGGAATCATTCAAACACCAAGACACAGCTACAAACAAAAATTAAAAATTTACAAGTAAATAAAACATGATTTGACTAAAGTTTGCACCATCTAGTGTCAGAGTGGTAAGACTTGCACTATCCTGACAGGAAAGATAAATGCTGAAAATAACAGTTGGACACTTGCAAATAATGTCAAATCTGTAGAAATGCTAAAACGTAATCAGAGGAGATGGCTGACAATGTCACACGTTGCTTATCTGAATACTGGACCCTCAAAAAGAAGAAGGAGAAAGTTGGTGGCTCCACTTTGATTTGGGGGCAGACACATTATTTTTTTATTGCTTTGTATATTTAAAATTGCGTTGAGTGTTAGTAAAATGTTGTTCTAGTTGTAGTAATGTCGACCCCTTGTGTGTCATCGTCAGCCTGTATATATGTTGCCCCCTTTTATGAGTCAGGTCAGTTCTGACTTGGTTTGTGCTTAGAACTTCTGTTGTAGTTCAGTTTGGTATAGCTTAGTTTAGCTTATCTTTTGCTGACCTTTTTTAAGACTTTTTTTTTAATAATTAAAAATTTTATATATTATATTCTGAGTAAATAAAAACCCACTTTTCTTTGAAATTTAATTTCTGTGTTCTGTGTCTAACTGCTCAGTCCCTGACATTCCCAAACATCTTTTATTATACTTTAGTCAACCATTTCTATCTTTCAGATTCATTGCTTTTTTCTTCTTGTGCTTTGGGTATAAACAAATAATTTGGTCTTAAATTGAGAACATTTGTAATTGTAAAGACATTAGGTTTAGTCAAGATGTGTCGGCCCACCAGATAAACATGAGTGACAAAGTCTTTTCTGTCGTGTCTGTTAAGCTCAGAATTGATGCTCTGTTGTCACAGCAACTATGACATCATCCCAACTGTTGGATCCCTGCTCAGCTGGGGTGGGTGAGGTCATCTCCACAGAGACGGGAGGCAAGTGATTTCCTAAAATCAGAGCAGGTATTAAGAAAAAATAGAAACTGTTAACATACAATGAGTTCTGTTAAAGACAACAGTGACTGATTGATGCTACCTTTGCATGTTTGTCGATACAAGTACACCATGATGATAGTGGAGATGAAGTACGGACAGAACACCAATGCGTTGAGAACCAGACTGAACAGAAGCTGTTGGGTGTTTGAGGCAGGGGCAGCGGCTGCAGAGGCAGGTGGGAGTGTCATTGGGTTACTTGAAGAAAGAATCCCACCTGGTGAACATCAGAATTAAATATGTCCTCAAATAAAGGTAAAATGTCAATACAGGAACTTTCCAGTGAACAGGAACCTTTTTTCTGTTGGTTGAACCTGGAGGAACCCCAGCTCTGGTTGTAGTTTTCTTAGGGTTCCGGAACATTACTGATTATTCACATAGTTTGTTGCTAACAGTAATCAGGATGGAACAGCCTGAAAGATTTTGTAGTTTATTTAAGAAAAGGGTCCAGGGTGTTTGGTCAATTTCTGCAGGGATGGCAAATTACAAGAAATTGATGGGTGAAATTTTAACCCTGGGGTAAGTTCCTGTTTCTTGGTTCTTGGAAAATTTGATAGAAAATGAACTTCTTACGTGTGACGTGGATCCAGCTGGGTGGAGACTCTCCACGACTGCTGATGTGACACTTGTAGGCGCCTTCATCAGACTTGGTAACACGGTGGATGGTCATGTGACCTGTAGGCTCAGTCCCGATGAGGGAGCCATCTTTATAGAAATCAGCCGGGAGCTCGGAGGAGTCCTTTGTCTTACACTGAAGACTGACATCATGTCCCTCCATCACAGGGAGGACAGGACTCTGCAGGATCACTGCTCCACCTCAACACAGAGACAAACTACAGCATTTCATCCATTTCCACACAGACTCATCAACACTAACTCCACAGTCTGATCTTACCAGTGACATTGATGTTGATGCTGTTACTGGTTGATCCATGTCTGGACTCACACCAGTAAACTCCACTGTCCAATGGGACCATATGGCTGATGTTACAGGACGAACCAACTGGTTTTCCCCAGTCTCCACATCTTGTTTTGGTGTGTTTGCTCGTGTTCCTCCTCAGTGTCCATCCAACAGAGCTGTCGTCCTCCTCACAGCTCAGAGAAATGGAATCACCTTCAAACAACTGAGAGCTGCTCGAACTCACGGTCAAAAAGGCTGTGGGCAATTCAAAATAAATTAACTTTCTATTGCTCGTAAAATCCTGACAGAGATGAAGACACACTAAGCTTTTCACAAAGCAATTTATTGTCTGATCAAATCCACAACAGATCAGCAAAAATCATCTACTGAGAAAACACCCGAGAATGAGATTTAACCCACTTCCTTGTTAGTTTGTGTATCAGTCTTAAAGCTCATTTATACACTGATTTACACCCTGGACATTTTTCAAATGAGGGAAGTGGTTACATAATGTGTCAAAGAGATCAGTGTCAGTCACGCACGACTGTCCAGTGGATGAAGTTTTGTTTTTACTTTCCACTTTCAGTAGCTGAGTTTCAGAACCTCGTCTGGTTTCTTTTCCATCCAGCTACTGTGTTTACTGAAGTCTGTTGACTTATTGGCAAATAAATTCAATTCTACTTTGCGTTTTTTTTTCCAAACTGTAAGATAAAGTAATGCTTGCACAAACATGGTCACAAGTTTTTGATGTTTTCACAGCCTCTCATCAACTGGAAATAGACTTTTCAAACACCCAACTGCCAACTGAAATAGGGAACAATGCAAATTACCCAAAATGATAGATAGGAAATTAATTTGTAACTAACAAAGCAGTGAAACATTTTGATAAAATCTAATCCTGCATGGCAACATGTTCATAGCTCAAATCCGGCCTTCATGTCTACGAATGTTATAAGGCGGGATAACCTTCCATTGGTCACCAAATGTAAGACACATTTGGTGAAGATGGGAACATGCAACTGTGTCCACAGTTTTGTATCACAAGAGAAGTTCACTAACCTTGTTTTCTCCTGCAGCAAAAGAGCAGCAGGGTCACACCTAGAGAGAAATGAGTCCAGTCAGCTTCAGAGAACTGAAAAAACCTGAGCTGAAAAAAATCGTACCAATGATAAAAGAACTCCTGACAGAATGACACGGTAACAGTTTCAATAAAAATAACCTCCCTAGCTTTTACGAGCAAGAGTGCAATTAATGGGTTTAAAGTAGTATAAATATACCTCATGGTTATTATACTAATTATATATACATTTATATAATAATAACAGGAAAAATAATACACTTTGGTATTGTCTATGAGTAAAAAGCAGCCTTTTTGGAATGTTTATGTTTCAAAGGAGTAAAAGTCAAAAAACAATCCAGAAGATTAATTAATAATTTAATAGTAGTCATCTGCAAACATAAAGACCTGTGGTGAGGAAAGATGTGAAATTGTTAAAGACAGTAGAAAAAAGTCGTTTATGTGTAGTACATTCTGTACTTTGTGCGTTATATGTAAAACAGGTTTTAAATGTGGTGGTTCATAAACACACGTGACAGATGCTTCTGTTCACATGTTCTGTCAGTTAAGAAGAACGATGCAATGGCAGAAATTTGTTATGAAATGTAACCTTAGAAGGAAGGTGTCTAAAAAATATTTCTTTGAACCGTTTATGATTGCAATCTGTGAAAGATGTAATTATCATTTGAACCTGAAGTACTTTACTTTCATTTGCGTTCTAACTTTTCCTGTTCATCACTAAATGTGGATTTTGTCGTGAAAAGTTTGTGTTAAAATGCTTTGAAATAAATATCACCAGGTTTAGTATGAGCAAAAAAATACTAATCCATTTTTGGGTTTCAGGTCTGACTGTCCTCCTGCAAAAACAATGTAGACCAGCAATTCCTACATTGATACAAATTAAAATAATATACTATGAGTGGTTTAATAGAGCTTTGTTGGAACGTTTATCAGTAATAAGCACTGATGTCTGCTCCTAAGTGAATTATAGTGTGTTATTACATGTTATAAATGCTGATTAGGCTCTGGGCTTGAAGCAAAGTGCACACATAGGTTTGTCACACCACAGACCTGAAAGTCCTGTGTGTGGCTAAATTTAGACAAGAAAAGTACTTTGGTTAAGGTTACGGGTTGGTTCAGTTTAAAGGTTGGAAAGTCCTTCTCTAAGCTTATTCCAGTGAGTCCAGTGAGTCAAAACACAACCAATGATTAGAACTGGTTGCTGTTCCTCCACCGGGTAATCAAGCTGTTGAGACCAGCATTCGAATCCGTTCATCTATCAGTCCAAGTGGACATTTCTGCCAAAAGGTTCCCTACAAGCGTTTGAGACATTGCGGTCACAATGACCTTTGACCATAGATCTAATCAGTTCATCCCTGTATCCAAGAACAGCCAGTTTGGAAGCAATTCTCTTAAAGTTGTAAAAAGTTAACAAGAAGAGGAGAAACAGAAAACCCGGGGCCGTGTCTGACCAACTGGATACTGCACTGGAAAATATTATGTTTGCTATCACCATATTTTCAATTTCCTTACAGAAACAAACTGGCTTTTGCAGTATAGTGTAGAAATGTCCGTTTTAGGAGATGCACACACGATTTCCTGCTCTTAACAGCTACATCACAGCAAAGCAATAAAACAGAACTTTAGAATCAGGCTTATGATGTCCACCCCCTCAGCAGGACCGCTGTAGATACAGTTTATTTGAACACGGTAGGTTGTACTTACAGAGCAGCCACTGAAGAGATGCTGGCTCCATCTTGCCATTTAGTGATATGAGTCCACTTCCTCTCTGTGGGTGGGTGTTGTGTGGTTGTGCGGTTCAAATCGAGCCTGCCTATTCTTCTTCAAGGAGTCTTCCCTTGTCTGCTTTTGTTTGAATGTTGGTCAGTACTTTGTGGCCTATTAATTTGACTCTTGTGTTCAACCATCGACCCATGAGGACCTGCTCACCTGTTCACCGGTTTGGAGACTCATGCTAATTTGTGGTTTTATCTAAGCCACTTGATTTCATCCTGCTCAAGTCTCATGCTAACACCACTCACTACCAACCTGCTATGTTGGAGCCACTTACCTGAGCTGAGGCACTTACCTGTGCATGCAGCTGACCTGCACAGTGCGTATTGGTGCTAAAACTGGTTAAAGATTGTTACTGAAACCTTTCACTCGATGGCAGTGTGTGCCGTGTTTTTTCAATTAAACAATTACACCTGCTACTATCTACTTCTAGTATTTTTCACTCCCCTACATTTGTTTGACAGCTCCAGTTTCCTTTCCAAATATATATAAATAATAATAAATAATAAAAAAAAAAGCAGTACATACTGTCGTTCAATAGAAGCAAAACAGTGAGTACGTGAGGTTCCTTGGGGCAGTTTCAGATGTCTCTGCCTTGGTTTCAGTTTCACACTGGGATTTCTAGTAATGGATGCAAAACTTTCTCACAGTCAAAAAGGAAAAAACATAACACAATGAAACAGTCACAAAAAGAAATTTTCTAGTTTAATAAAGTTTATATTGTGAAAAAGTCGACAACAAATACGGTGGCAGTGTGAAAAGTAGATTTGATACAAAACCACTTCATCCATTTGGTTAAGAAGTTTTATTTGGATGTTTCACAAGATAGTGTCAAATCTTCAGTGATTTTCTCTAAATTAAACCTGCCTCATTTCATTAGTTTGTTTGAGGCCAAAAGATGGAAAACGATCCATTATTCCACAGAAAAAAATTGTACTAGGAAATAAAATACATTACTCAGATTTATGTTCATGTATGAAGAGCTGGATTTGGAAATAATTTAAATGTACCAGTTCAATATGTGAAGGCTTCTTGTGCACTGATGCCTTAAATGTATGTAATAATTATGTAATAATGTACAGTAACCCATTATTTATTAATTTAAGGAGTTCACACAGGCAATTATTATTTTTACAGTTATTACATAAGCACATTCTACCAACAACACTAATGTACTGTTTTGTTGTAGTGGGATTTTCAAATGCAGGACTTTTACATGTAATAGAGGATTTCCGCAGTGCAGCGTAAAAGGCTTTGACCAACTGAACGCAGTTTGTATCACTGTCAGGTGAAAGTGACATGAAATAGAAATTGATGTAATTATTTAAAACAGGACGTGTTGGCTGTTATGTTATAGTCTGCTTTCACGCTCACAGTACAGGACACACAAGCAAAAGTACTTTATCTTCTTTACGTGACCTTTGACCGGTCTGTGATGTCACTTCCTGTGGACTAGCGGTCGTACTCTCGAACAGTAAATTGAACGAATCATTTTGAGTCATTTTGTTCATCTTACACCACGTGACGCTGTGTTCCTCTTGTGGCCGTTGTAAAAAGGGCCGCAATTCTCAAACACTATATACTGAAGACGACATGGTTTGCTTCAGCTGACAAATTGTAATGCACAAACTACCACAAGCAATTAAAGTCATGTGAAAACCTAGCAAAGCAAATACACACCACAATAAAGTGACATGTGTCCAACGTCCTCTCTGCCATTGTTGTTTAACAGCGTCACAGTGACTTGGTGGCTGTCACGTGACAAATGAACGAAACAAGGGTCCGTAAAGATCCTGATGAGCGACTCGAGAGAACTGTAGTACTTGCTGTTCGCCACGGAGCGGACTGGCTGTCACGTGACAAATGAACGAGGACCCGAGGAAGGCCGCACAGCTCAGTGAGTCGTGAACGAATCATTTCTGTTTCCTGTCCTGCTGACTGAGCCTATGCAGCTGCCGCCATGTGGTGAGAGAAGGTAGCTGCAGGAAAATGAACGAATCGCTCACTGAGACGAATCATTAATCACAAATCATAAGAAAGATTAGTTCACATTGATCGAATCACTCACGAACGACACATCACTATGGTGCTGAGGAGAGGTGAGTCAGTGCAGGTGCTCTTGTTTTTTGAAGTTATAAGATGGTTTCAAACTGACCGTTTAAGTGCAATAACTTGATGTTTTTTTTATTGTTCATATGTAATTTTGTGGGTGTTTTTCAGGACCGTACTGCTTGTAAATGTGGTTTGGCTACTGGAGCGAACATTCATGTCCTTGTGCAGGCCGCGCTTTTTTTTTAGGTGCGTGACGAAGCTCGTGTGCTGTATTTTTATATCATTTTATACAGTTGCAGAGAATAAACCCCCTTATGGTTGGGAACACAGCAGATGTCCTCCACTCATTACATATCATACACAACTCAACGCAGGGTTTTACAACAAAAGAAGAGGTGTCGGATGTGGCTCCGGTTACAGTTGCGTCCACCATTTGCAAGGCTTGAACGGCCAAATGACTAATATCAAACCCAACACTAAAGACCCTCATAGGAACAGGAAATGCTGCAGATGCTAACGGAACATGAAGTCGTGTTTTTTAAATGCTCAGTTCATACCTGTATTTTTATCCCAATTTATGAACCCAGCTTTTAAAATTGGTTGTAAAATTACATACTTTCAGAATTGATGTGCTTTTTGCTGAATTTGTGGTTTATATATTTATTTGGAACATTAAACATATCTATTTAATGATATGTCAATGTATTTGATCATTTCCAGTTTAATTCCCTATGAAAGAGTAAACAGGTTTCTATATTAAACACTCAATTATTTGTACTATTAAAAATATACTGGAGTAAATATCGCAATCATTTGCTATACATGACTTCCTGCTGTATTCACAATGCCATGGCTTGTATATAATAAACTAGGTACGGTCCTACAATAAATAGCGGAACTGACAAGGATGTGAGAGGGGAACGGTGTTGCTAATGAAAGACTGGAATGTACAGTTGATTTGCCGGAGCTGCAGTGAGCGGACATATCATCTCTATCATCACCGCAGATGATTCTTCTCCATTATGGCTCATTTAAAGTCTGTTTTCTTCCTGGCGACACTACAAGGGATCATCGCTGCTGCCTGTGGACGTAAGTGTGAATGTAGGCGTGTGTTTTAAGTGCTGAGAGATCATCTGTAATGGGACAGTAATTCGATGTTGTGTCCGACCATCATAGAGTCAACACAGACTCAAATCCAAAGATATTTACCTTTCTTTTAAAGAAAGACAATTGTTTTACATATTAACTGACAGCATGCGAGGTATAATGTTTGCGAGCAGAGGCTGGCACAGATTTATAGGAATTTTAAAATTAAACCGGTGCTTTCTGACACAAAGTGAAAGTGAAAACAGTGACATGTGCACAGTCATTCTTCCAGGGACATGCACAAGCACATACTCCAGAGATTTCATTACATTTCATTATGATTTATTCCTTTTACTGTTGTTATTTTATGGTTTTACTTTTCTGTCTTTTGTTTCACATTAAAGACTTTTACTATGTGTGTTAATACTTTTAATATTTGTCTTACTGTTACACATTATTTTTGCAATGGTTAAATTTTTCTTCTTGTTGCTTCTGAATTCATGCTCTTTGATTCTGAATGTCTTGACTCTTCACTTTTGAAATGCATCTTTTCCTGTTTTTGTGTAGATACACTGAAAGTAAACGGTAAAGTTGGACAGAATGTTTTACTGAAATGTTTCGGTCCCACACATTCCCCCATCGAAGTGGTGAAGTGGATCAAACCTGACCTGAAATCAGATCACTATGTCTTCTTCTATCGAGAGAGACAGCCCGTTAAATCCTACCAGCATGAGCATTTTGAGGGTCGAGTGGAGCTGAGTGACCCACAGATGAAGGAGGGAGATGTTTCGGTGATTCTGAAGAACCTCACCATCGATGACGCTGGAAGATATGAGTGTGAAATTTCAGTCAGCAGCGCGGGGCGTGTGAAAAGGGCTCCTTCCAAGCTCTTCTGTTCTATTGACCTGCACGTTGATGAAGGTTAGTTCAGTCTCTTCACTGGATTTGAACAAAGTGGAAGTTCTGACATCTTTTACTTACTGTGGACAACGGACATAAAAAGAGCAGAACCACAGTAGTTTTAAGAAGGAGCAACAGGCAGAAAACGAGTGAGTATAGACACATGAATCAGCCAAGCCTGATGAAATGAAATTACTTATACTGGTAAAGTACAAGGTTAAAACCAAAAATTACTTGCAAACAGGCATTTCAAACGTAGAGTCCTCAAGAATTTTGTACCCTAAATGCTAATTTAACGAATTGGAAGGTGAGCAGACAAGAGTCCACAGCAAACTCAAAAGATCCAATGGACAGGTGTCCATGTGGATCAGAGGATGTCTGGGGGGCAGCTGGAGACTGCAGGACTTGTAGCAGTTGGATTTTGGCTGAAAGAACAAAGAGGCAGGCAGCACAGGGATGGAGCTTGGACAGGCTCCAGCTCCATGTGGCCCTGAACAGAATAAGAGGTAACAGATTATGGATGGAACAGAGAGTAAAATTGGACAAATTAGACAGATCCAGGGCAGGAATTTGTGCAGACAGACAGGCAGGTACAAGCGGATCAGTCCTTTTAATGGGCGGCATTAAAGACTGTATTTACACTAAAATAAAAAAATAAAAATATGCAACGTTGAACATGAACATTAGATTGATTACCACAACAGCAGAAGAATTTGTATTTCGTACACTGTAACATAAGTTGCCACTTTTGTTGAGTAACTTGGTTTTACTGGTACTGTGGTGAATTATTAGACAATTCTGCTGCTGCTTTTTCTGCTATAATACAGGAGCTAATGCCTCACAACTGGTTTCTTCTTTGCAGATGCTGAAGAATCCAGGTTTGGACAAAACGCTAGATTCCTGACAAAACATCAGATAGTTATTATCTCAATAGCTACTGTTGTTACTACTGTTGTTTACTTATTTTAGGATTCATTATTTGTCCAAAAATTATCCATCTCCAGAGTGTGCTGGATCAACTGGATCCCAGACGTCGCATTAATTCATATGACCTTTTCTGTGTATTGTGAGGTTTTTGTGTATCTAAAACAGGAAGCTGAGAAACCACAAGGCCACTGTTAAAACAAGATGACGCATTCTACCAAAGATAAAATATGTGTGTTGAAAAAAAAAAATCCCCACCTGCATGGATTTCATTGTTTAAGCATGGATGTATTTGTCTGAGCATAAACTGTGTTATTCACTTTCCTGAAGATGAGGATTGCTGTTTAAAGTAAGAATAAATGCCTAGAGGCAGAGGACTTCCAGGGTGAAGCTGACGTAACTACTGGTGTTAAAAGTTTACTGTAGAGGGCGACATCTGACCAGACCCGACTGGACTGAGCCACCTACATAAAACCGGATGGAACAGGTTTTCACGGACATGGTCGGGAGCAATGGAGGATGGATCTAAGCCAGTAAAAGAGGGGATGTCATGGAAGGTTCAGCATGCTGTATAAAACCCTACTCATTCTTTCACCAACTCTTACTCTGAGACCTCTATCACTGCATACATGTGGACTGTGTGTGGACTATTATTAGGGGGCCTGGTGTAGTCAGAACGCAGCCCAAACCTCTGCCTACTACCTACCAAAATTTGGGATCTAACACTTACCCTTGATAGGATGCAGGAAGTGACGGAGCCACAGATCCCTGACAAGATGGCGAGACTGCGCCTGTTCAAACATCTCGTCCAGATAAGGCTCATTTTATTTTATTAATGTGAAAGACTTTGTGGTCACTCTCTGGACTCTGGTTACCCTCACCTACGTCCATCCCTGTCCCTGTTATTTCTTCTGTTCGTTAGCTCGGCCACACTCCCCATCTGTATGAGTAGTTCCTTGGTTCATTCCACCTGCCTTCATGTTTAATTTTGCCGTCCGTCTGTCTGTCACTCACTTTAGTTTATGTTTTAGTTCCCAAGTCACTGCGTCCTGCTTGCGTTTCTTATTGGGGCCTCTCAGGTTCACCCGTTGTTGCTCACCCACACAGTCCTGGTTTCTGTTTATTTCCTGAGTTTTGTTGTATCGTATTTTCTCACCCTGAACCATGTTTGGCCCCTGGTTTATTCAGTCTGGTTTATGTTTATGTGGTTGTTAGTCAGTATTATGTTTCTTTTATTTATTTAGCCTGGATCTTAATACTTTATTTTATTCCTGTCTGCATACATTGGCTGCACCTCCTCAAGTTCCTTCGGTAAAGCTCTTGCTGCTGGTTCTTCAGATTTGGTTTTAATGTAGAAGGAGTTCTCCTCCTCCCTGTTCTGAGACAGTGTTTCATCAGAACATGTGACTGAAACCTCATTTCAAATGGGCTGGTTCTAGGAGAAATGGGCATAACCTATATGAGGCCTTGAAACATGTCGACCATCCAGGAGATACTAACAAAGACTTTAATATATGATCTATATAATTCTAATTTTAATGTGACTTTAAAATCACTGAGTGTAAAACATTTTTAATTCATAAATATTCAGCAATGTTGTTACCATGATACATACAGCATTTATTTTAAGCCAAACCATAACCTTGTTCCTAAACAATGTGTATAAAAAAATTTTTTTTGAGGTCAAACAAGCCATATACGTAAATTATTTGAGAAATGGTCAAACATATTCATAATTGTCTGCTTTAGGTCTGACTCTGAAAACCCTCAGAGGTTTGTGTCAGGGCAGCTAAGGGCGTGAATAGGGATTGGAATAAAATATCCATCCCTTTGTTATTCTGCTTTGTTATAACTTTGGAAAACCTAATGAATAATAAAGTTATATTTAAAAAATCATCACCCTGATCCTGTATTGTGTTTGCAGTTTGGTAGTTTTCCTGCCCTCTGTAGAAACAGCAGAGGTAAGACCAGACTGCTGGGCAGAAATAACACAAATGTAGATCCATCTGCTACACACCTCACACTCACATGAGGGGAGGATCTAATAAAAACAACAATCACGTTCCCCCCAAACTTTAACCACAGCACTCCCATGATGATCAGGATGGTGCGCACGGCCCTCTGCTTTGATTGGTCAACTCTGACCCTGTCACTTCCTGCTTTCCCAGGCTGTGGGCGAATCAGAACACGGAGAACTGAAAGGCTGCAGAACACCATCACAGTTAAGGAGAGGACTAGCATGAAGGTAGCTGGCACGGTTTTGTAATAAGAGTGGACGTTCAGCACAATCAGGAAACCCATCCATGCAAAACAAATCAACCAAATGCAGCCGGTGCTGATGTTTCTGATCCTGACCCCGCCCGCCTGCCTCAGACCCCGGTAGGTGATGGGGTGATGTCATGGAAGGTTCAGCATGTGTTTAAAACCCTACTCATACTCAATGACAAGGTACAGATTCTGATTTTACTTGTTACTCAGTGGTTATGAAAAAATGATGCGTGTTGTGTGGTCTCACTTGGGTTAACTGAGTAATATTTATGCCTGTGACGGAACCTCCTGGTCGCTATAGGTTTTCGTAGAACAAGTCCACGTTGTGTGGATGAGGACGAATTGTCCAAATCACGCCAGTTACGGCGTGTCTGTAAGATGCATCAGTGGCGCTGAAGGTTCTATTAAGGAAAAATACAAACTGCTGTTTCTGAACTGCCTTTAGTTTACAGTCTTTTCTGTAATTCTTTTTCCTGTAGAGTACACAGGAACATACCACTGTTAACACAATTAGAATACAGTGATTTAAAAAACACCTACCTTTGCTGCGGTGTTCCTCTGTGTGTTGTCTGTGTGTTTGAGTCTAAAGCTACAAACATCAAAGACAGATGGAGGCCGACCTATTTGGTTTTTCCATGTAACTAAATGAACAGCCATCATTCCTGTTTTTGTGATTGTTGCAATATGGAAATTGTTTCCCTCACACGATAGTTCCACAGGGAGATGGTTATTAATAAGGATCAGCTGCAGAATGACGACGCTGGCAGCAGTGGGACAGTTTAAAATGATGGGACGTCACTGCAAGATTCTCACTCCTGGATTTGGTCATTTTGTCCATTTCCATGGCAGATCCTCTCAATCTGGCAGAAAACGTGAACCCTGCTGATTTTATTAAATTGGAGACTCTAGTTCTTCAGGTCTTCAAGTCAGTGAAACCAGATTTGAGGTTCAGACTGGCGCTACAGTGATTTAGCACATGCAAACACTCATGTTCAGTTTGCATTTCAGAAGCATCTGCTAATGTGAACCATGGGATAATCCCATTCCCCTCACCTGATCGATCCTCGATACCTGAGACCACGGTAAGTGTCTCACAGCTGATTCAGCTGAGCTGCCGTAGCAAAAAAAATAGTGTTGCTACAGATAAGGGTCTTGTTTCTTTAAAAGCAATTGTCCTTGGTTTCTCTCTCTTGATTTTCCTGAACCTGTCGGTGGTGCTGAGACACAAAAAACGATCACCAGTGAGGGCAACATGGATGCAATTCAGAGAATCTGGCCACGCAGAGTTCTTGCAAGACCTGTAATAAAAGTAGTTAATAAGGAAAATGGAAAGCGTTACAAAGAAATCTCTTTTATCAGAAAGACTTATGAGAAGGATGTTCTATTTCTATTTCAAAAATTTCTAAATTGATGTCAGAATCACGTTTCTGACCTGCTCACTCACTGAGCAGCCACACTGTGGCTTTGGATAAAAGTGCTGTATTAGCAGGCATGTACCATTAATAATGCAGAAGGAGAATTAGCCTACAATAATTACACAGTGAATCATCCAAGGAAACAACACGGCATTTGTCTCTCTGACTTATTAAAAACACACTCACATCAATGTGAAGTGAATGGAAACTAGAGTCAGTCTGCTGCTAAGGACGTGGAAGTGTTTTAGTAACTTGTATTTATTAATTTATATCCTGTATGTCAATTAGATTGGACACTCTATGACTGTAATAGAATCTGTTCCTCCATTTTCATGGCTTCACTCTCAGACATCGTGGAAAAGATGCACAATTGTGCAGAAGGTGCTGAAAGCTGTAAAGCTACTTGGAGCTCAGGTTTCCCATGAGCTGAGGCAGAGGGAGATGATGCACCGAGTCATTGCAAACTGTGTTCTCTCACCTGTGGGAACTTCATATTCCATAGTGACATATATAGTACCAGACATATTCTGGTTCATATTTGTTTTTCAGGAGGGGATGAGGGGTGTACCCATAAAGGAAATTGGGTCTGAAGTTCAAAACTTTTACTTATCAACACCTGTAAAGCTCACTGATTTCTAGGATTTAATAAAGTCTGGTTGAACCTTCTTTTATGTATTAATATACATCTGAATATATTTTTTACAGAACAATAACTGTTAATTTTGGCCCCGTATTACTTCCAAAAATGGGCTCACCAGTATGAACAGGACTGAATACAGCATGTACCGTAAGTATTTTCAGTGTTTACAGGTGAAACACGTGAAACACGTGAAAAACAGTGACCCGTCCTTTACATTGAAGTAAAAATTTCCGTACACATTTATTAAAGACCAAATCATCTGCATCAGATTTGCAACATGCAAAAAATCTCACAGTCCTGCTTTTAGCTGACCCTGATACACACAGGCGTTAAAATCAATACGCACGCACACACACCTAAATCAATGGTTATCAGCAGTCGAGAACGTTTGGAGCCACAGCAGAGGGCAGTCACAAATCAACTCTGAAGGTCAGAGTTTTTAATGACTATAACTCAATATTTATTTAAGAGTTTTAAAATCAATTATTTTATACCTGGAGGAAACCAAATCTACTCTGGTTTCTGCTCTACAATGGCCACGGGTGTGAAAGTGAGTGTGAATAATTGTTTGCCTCCATGACTCCATGATTAATAGTGATCAGACATGGTGGACAGCGGGTTCCTTACGGGAAACACAAACCAGTGTCCACACAGGCCTGTATGCAGGTAGCTGGGGACTAAAACGGCTTTTCTGCTGACTCCCATCCATTTCTCAATGTATAACACAGCGTCCTATTTAAAAGCTCCCCGTGATTTACAATCTGCATGTGAAATGAATCAAGTTAAACACCTTCCTGTTTGTAATAAGGTAGAAATATAATGTGTATCACAAAAAAGGATTTATTTTGTGATCCACAGGATTCTATAGACCAGTGCTATAACAAAAACCTCCAACACATGAGTTCAGATACCGTTGATCCCCGTCTTCTTCTCAGTGCTCATATACCACATGTGTGCCAGTGTACACAGGGCAGGAACGTTTTACTGTTCAGTGCTACAGCTTCAAGGACAAGGCTCGTAGTTTTATATATTTTTCTAAATGTCACTGAAAGCCATTGTTAGTGGCTCAAACAGAAAGAAATACTGCACATGTTTGAGATTTTGGTGTAAGGCTCAGCTAAATAACTACAGCAGGGTTTAAATACATACACAGCCCCCCTTAATATAATTTATTTATTGTAGGTTTGTCTTTTCATGAGCCCTGCTCTGCCTTACATAATTAAATTTGAATACAGATCTTTTGTCGATAGGTCCTTTGAATATTGTAAACTGGTTATGTAAATGATGAGTTAAATGAATCATTGTTAATGCTGTCTCCTGAGGTGTGCAGGGGAACTTTCTCAGAGGTAGCAGCTAATTTGGGGGTCAGTGTCCTGCTCGAGGACACTTTCACGTGTGACAGGAGGAGCCAGGAATCGGAGCGGCAACCCTGCAATGGTGGACGATTGCTCCACCTTCATTGATTGATTCATTGTGATTCTGATAACATTAACTTCTTAGACATTAATATCGCACACACTAAGGCTCTGTTCGGCCCAGTTGTTTGTCCAACAAGAAACATCTCCATGGAGAAACTGGGGGACGCCCACAGTTTAGTTGACATTGTATGAATGTATATGGGCATGACACTGACCGACACTCCCATTATGACTCAGATGGATTTATTGGAATTATTATTTTGTTTCATGAATACAGAATAACAGTTGCAATAATGCAGAATACAGTTGCTCCATGAACAACTAACCCACATAGACACGTCGAATTTGAACTTGTCAGTGAATTTTTACACATAGCCTGCAGAGGGAAGCATTGCACCTTTAACCACAAAAGATAAACTGATGACATGACATTTTCACTACAGGTTCCATGTTACTTACATGGATTTGTCCATACGTCTGTCAATTAAATGTGATGGGACATGAGCTGATGTCCAGCCCTGAAGAAACATGGAGTATCTGCTGCGCTGCAGCATTCCAAGACACAGAGACACATGAGAGGAATTAAAATCTAACACTAACTAGACAACAATGAAGTCCAAAATCTGACACCATGAAGGGAAAAACCCAGTCTGTTCAACAATCAAGGACTTTCACAACACGGCATCAGTTTGAATTTCTTCTTAAGAACAAAGATCAGAGGAGAATCTCTTGTAGGTGGAGGTTTTAAAACGGCTGCTGTGTGTGAGTTTACCTGCCAGCAGGCTGGGAGCAGACAGGTAGATCAGGGGGTGGAGCATGTCGGAGGAGGACAGTCAGCTGACGGAGAGCTGGAGGACACAGTTGGACGTATTTGATGGTTCAGCCACATTTGAACTCGGAAATGTCAGATGTCCAAGATTAACATTTGCATTCTGAGCTCAAAGTGTTCCTGACAGCGTTAAATGTCAGCAATCAACATGGCTGACAGCAAGAAAGCTGCTGTGCGGCTGTCTTTCCTGGTCCACACAACAACGCCGTGCAGCATTTCATTCAGTCACTCACAGAGCACAAGTATGAAAGCTACAACATGAAGTTTCATTGATTCACACTTGATATTTTTACAGTACCCCAATATATTACAGAGGTGAATGTTACATTTTTAATTTAGTTTGTAGTTTTTATTGCCTCAAATTTTACAAACCAACTTGCAAAACTTATAAGAGCAACTTCACCAATTCTCAACTTGCTTTCTATGGCTTTAGTTTATGGTGTGAATATAAAATGCTTTAAAATTTGCCTGTATTGAAATACTTGTCTACTTAATGAAAATACTAAATTTAATGGCCTTTATTAAATTTACACCCCAGGACCTCCTTACTGTGCTAATCGCAGCAGACGTTTTAATCGAGTCTGTTTAAAAGTGCACGTTTTTTTGTACAGAAAATGTAATAAAGACGTAAAAGGAATAACATCAAAGCCATTGACATGTATTAATTTAGGTTTAATTATTTAAAAATAGTTTTGTGTTTCACTGTAGTTTTGGTTTTTAAAGGTCGATGGCCACAGTTTGTCTTACCTGCACAGGAGGCTAGATGCAGGAAGAGGATGAGGGTGTTCGGCTGTTGGACGAACTCATCAGTCGTTTTCTTTGGGTGTATGTGGGATGCTGGTTTCTTTCTTTCTTTTTATGAACATCTTCAGCGTTGACCACAGCCAGAAAAAAAAAGATCTGCTGATGATCCAAACCATAGCTCATCTGTGTAGGAGAATGGAGCTGGACTCATGGCCTGGGCTCCAAGACTACCTCTGGAAGAGAAAGATGTAGAGATAAAGAATGTAGCTTTGAGATGGTAAAACCAAGGAATTAATTTTTCAGTGAACATTTTTAGAGAAAACAGATATTGTGATTTTTGTGTTGATTGAAATGTATATTGAATATTTGACTGTACTGACGTTTTTACAAATATACAAAGGTATGCAAGGATACAAAGAAGCCCGAAATAACCTTGGGATACAACCCTGATGAAGAGTTTCTAAGAGTAATGTGAATTGAATTTTATGAACTGAGGTTTCAGAAACATGTAGTTGACAAGGATCCCAAACACGCTGTCAACTCAACAACGGACTTCAACAAAGAGAACGAGCGGAAGGTTTCCAACGGACAAAGTCAATCGCCAGACCTGAACATATTTGTACATATTTAAAGTTTTACTATATATTGTTATTATACAGTTTTATTCTTTCTCTCACTTAAAGTTTGCATGTTGTGTGTTGTTGAATATATTCACGTGTAAATACCATTAAATACAATTTAAAATATTTTCATAAACCTGAACTCAGATGTCTGGAGTGTACAGCAAAAACAAATTGATTGGCCCTGTTGTTCCAATATTTTAGGTCTAATTTAAATTCCTTTATCTGTTCTAGTTTAACCTCTGCAGATGAACTCTGTGTGTAATACTGGGTGAATTAAAAACACTGCTCTTTTTTCTGCCATAACTGGACTTTCTTGAAGTTCTGGAAGACGCTTCGCTTCTTCTAAAAGGATTCAACCAGCCCGACCAGTTATGTGCTATCTTGCTTAGCCTGACGCTAGTGTTCCTTCACCCAAACCGGATGCCTGTGCATCACAGCAGAGTTTCCTGTTGCTCATGTAACGGCTCATCACACAGATGTTACGTGACATTTCAATGTCTGCAATATAGATCATGTCATTTTGAGGTTCTGTTAAAGGTCCCAAGTTCTGTTCCATACCGTTGCTGTGGATATTTAGGAAGCGATGAGTCTCAGAAACGTTCACTTATTGGACAGGATAACGTCACCAACATGTCCAATATTCCGCCAAAACCAAGCGTCACATGATTTGGTGAAGTCTGACAGTTAAGTTGCAACTGTCACTCACAGCTCTGAATCAGACACCTGTCAAATTATAGGTATTGTGCAATTACATAATGGAATGTGACCGAACAAGAAAGGCAACAACAGAGCTTTCAGAGTAAGACGCAGGTGAGAGGCCGCTGACTATTTTAACGATCGTTTTTTAGCTGAGAGTTTTAGTCAACACAAACGCAAAAGGAAAATCATCAGCCTTGTTAGTGTTCTGCAACTGATTTCTTATGTCTTCTAACTTTTTTTAGTTTGTTGTTATTGACGATAATAAACTTATTTTCTTAAACAAAAGTAACAAACTGGCAATATACAAACCAATAAACAAATAGTCAGACCTGGGTTTACTAATTTAAAACATACATACTATATGCAGTAGATAATGCAGTTATTTGTCTGATATGGTCACATATCTTTATTAAAAACAAGTTATTAGATGGAGTTCTTACCTTTATGAATTTAGTAATTGATTTTTGTTGAATAACAGCATTTTGACATCACAGTGACATTAATTGCTGCCCCGTCTCCTAAAAATGACCTAACTGCAGTGACAGTTTTGCACTGCATCACTTCCTGTTTTTGGGGGTTGGAGGCCGAAGCCCGTCACCCTCTGCAGAAGAAGGTCCTGCAGGTGCTGGCAATAAGCAGGATTTTAAGCCGACACTGGAGCCTTTGGACTGAAAAACCTCGCCAGCACCGTTCATCTAATCATTTGGATGTTAAAGGTTTATCTTATATAAACAATACACTTGTCCACAAAGGCCTCATGTCTAATTTTATTTCTCCCTGAGGCTCAAATCAGAACGACACCTTTTAGAAAGTGAAACTTCTGCTGCTCTCTTACATTTGAGATGAATTTTCTGCTGTTAACAGTAGCTGTGCAGCGACGGAGAATGAATTCACAGTAACTACAGGAAGGTGGAGCGCAGAGCTCTGATGTTCTCATCATCACTGACTGAAATCCAAAACTTTTTGAATTATCTATTGATCCATTGTTGCAGCGTTTCACTTTTGTATGTAATTTGTCTGTTTAAATTGTCTGATTTACTTTTGCAGAAGCAGGAAGCAGACGATGACTTTTTTGATTTATAGCGATTAAGTAATGTTAATTTGTTAATGAATGTTTGTCTTCAGAGAGAAAACAAAATGTTGTACCACTTTCCTCTGAAAACTGTTTTGTCTTAACAAAAAAATTTAACAGTTTACGCCAAGTTTTTTTTTAATTAAATGGAAGCAACAAACCACTATTTCCACTTAATTACTGGCATATAAACAAATGTTAAGTTGATTATTATTGGATATTAGGTGGCTCTAAATTTTTTTGCCAGTTAATGTTTCCATTCCCTCCCCTTGACACAAATCTATGCAAAAACATTTACATGCACTCAGAAAGAAAACTGAAAGATAAAAAAATTAAACGTTTAATTAATAAAACATTAAAAAATAAGACAGATTTAAATCTAAATAAAACAGAAATTGGTAATGAGAATAAAAGAGAGTAAAGGAAAATAAAAGAACTTAATAAATACATATCAGAGTAAAGGAACAGTACGGCTGGTCCAGCAGATGTCACTGCTTCACTGTGAAGGCCTGAGGCCTGAAGAACTGAGGGTCTCCACCGGACCTGCTGCTGGAGAGAAGCTCAGTGTCCACAAAAATACATAGAATTACCTACTCTGCCTCTAAGAGAAGAAACTTCAGGGAGGGAACAAGATCTGATCACTAGCCACAGGCCCAGGAGCCTGAGAGGTGAGGACAGTGGACTGTAGCTGTTCAAAAACTGACTAGCTTGTGCCTGACAGAATGTCTACAAATGTTTCTATACCCCAGAAGCATATTTATTATTTCAAGGAGCATCTTTGATTACTATAATTTGTGAGAAGGGGCTTGATCCCCCAGAGCCACCTTCTCTGCAAGTGAGCTGACATTAAAAAAACTACCTGATCCTCAGAAGTTAAAGCGGGAAGAACAAATACCACTGAGGTAGCTGGCTCGTAAATATTCAGTTTCCACATGTTTCAATGGTTTGGTAAATTTTTGACAAAATATTTGAACCTGCAATTCAACCTGCACTTACAGTGTCATTAAGCTTTTAGCATGAGTTAGGCATCCACAGCATTTTGTTACGTTAGTAGGAGAGCCAAGACCGATCTTCTCTAACCTGCTTTTGTTTCCTAAGCCCTAATTACAGACTGGAGGCTGGGGTAAAGCTCAGGCCATTGTTGTGTCTGAGCTTCGCTTTAAGCATCATCCTCCCCAACCCACTTCCCATGACTAAATGCAGCACTTCATGATCACGTTTCCTACAAACACGTTGGCTTCTTCTACTTATCTGGGTCAAACTTTGGGTGCTAACCAACTCCTATAGGTACACACCTATAGGAATTTGCAGTATGCAGTACTGAGCAGGTCTTATAGTTCGAGTTTACGGGCGACTTAGGTTTGTGTGAATGAGAAACGAGGCGCGTTCTGTGCATTGGTACAAGGCTCTTTAAAGGTGCTAAATTCAATTTTCATTTTCATGTACTTGTGTCCAGTTTGTCCAGTACAGTAGGTGTTAGTGGTTCCTCTGGAGATGGACGCCAACCCTGGTCCCTTCGTCAATGGAAGTCTTGTTTAGCGCAGTTTTATTACCACTGACAGTTTGTTATTATCACTTTATTATGAACTGACTTGCGCCCTGATGCTCAGAGAATAAACGGTTCTGATGAAAACTGTCTTTTACCACGTGTGATTTTGTCTGTCCAATAAACCAGACATACCATGCATTCTGTCTCCAGAACAGCTCTGGATAAAACATTTGGAAAACTAAACAAAAGTCTGCATGAATACATGTACTTAAAGGTGAAATTAACATAATGAGTTCATCAATCATATCGTAGGTCATCTGGAAATTAACTTGCATCTATTTTGATATTTTCTATTTTTATTTAAATTATTTATAATGAAGACAAAGTGTTAGTTTAGATTGCATGTAGACATTTTTATTTTTGGCTATGAATTAATCATCCAAATATTTTCATGATTAATCAACTTAACTTGTCTGGTTGGTTGGTTTATAAACACAGCCCGATTACGACATTCTTAGCTTAGATTTAAAAACCTGGGACCAACAAACATTTGGCATTTATTGTTTAAAACATGATGAGTTTTGACTTAGTTTTAATTTTAGTTGGAACGCAGACAAGGGACGTGTAATTGTGTGAGTGTGGTATTGTGTTTTTCTTTTGTTGCTTCCTTTTTCCTCATTTCTGAGTGTGTGTTTATTCAACTTTATTAATGAGTCAGTCTGGCAGACAGAATTTATCAGTGGGACATCATTGCGTTCCTCAGAAGTGGACTTCAAGAGTGTCGTGGTTTAAGAAAAGTCAAATCCAGGTTAAGAAACTTGAAGTTTAACCCCCAGTGGTTTTAATCTGTTTAAAAAAATAGTAACGCGAGAGAAACCGTTGAGTGTGTGTTGGCCTCAAGCCCAGACTCTCTCTCTCTCTCTCTCTCTCTCTGTGTGTGTGTGTGTGTGTGCGCGTGCGCATACTTCCCTGGAATCGTTGTCACGCATTTGACACACCCACAAACACTTTCACATACAGGGACCCGAAATACCGTGCAAGAGCTCTGGACTGAAATAAAAGCAGAGAGCCAAAGGAGAGATGAACACACAGAAGGACAAACCCATAATTGTGTGAACGGCCATCAGCGAGATGAAACTGTGACAGGATGAACGGTGAGTTTTTTTTTTCTTTTTCTATCTAAATACTTTAAATAAACGGTGTGAGATGAGGAGTAATGGGAAATTCTTCACCTCTGAGCTCAGATTGAAATCCTGCAAAAGGGCTGTCTGGCACAGTCCTTCCCAACTTCAGATGCAGCTGATAACATGAATTTACAAGTCTAGTCGAAGTTTATTCCACACTTTTTGCAGAACTCTACAAAGTTTATTTAGAGACTCAAGGGAAGAAAGACTTCATAAACCTGACGTCTGACTGTTTACTATGAAAAATCACCAACATTTATTTCTTTTCTTCATTAATTGACTCCTTAGTTATTAGCAATAAAACAAGCAAACACTAAATAAATACCATTGAAAACTCTAATTGAAAGTCATGAAAACTATAAATGTTAAAGTACTTAAGGCAAATATGCTCATTGCGGAGAACAATATATTATCAGTTACAAATGCAAATTATGTGCAACCATTAATAATGTTTTAGATGATAAATACGGAGCTGTTTTTTTTTACCATTTTGTTTCCTGATAGGTGGTTGTTACATAATAATACATACAGTTCTTGAGGTTTGGATTGACATCCTGCATCTGAAGGCACATAAAGCTGTCGAATAAGTGCAGTGGACAACAAAGTACAATAATTGTCTTTGAATTGTAGTAAATTGAACGTAAAAGAAACATCGAATGTAAATGAACCACTTCAAAATGTTTTTTTAATTCGTTGCGAGCAGATTTTCTTTGTTGAAGCACGAATAACTGACACTACGCTGTGGTTAATATCTTTTAATTAATAACTTACAGACAAAAGCAGCGTTCCTTCAGTACGGAGGTTATTAGAGCTTTCACCTTCAGCCACAGAATGTCACCCTGCCCTAAAGCGAAAATAAAAGCGTTTGTACATGTTGGAAGAACTTTATGTGGGATTTTTTACATTTGTTAAATGTTGTTGAAGTAGTTGTTTGAAAGTAGTTAACAGTTTTCACAAGATCGGAGGAAACTAAAAAAGAAAAGAGGCAAAACCACTAAAATTGGACCCAAAACAACTAAAAAAGAAAACTCATAAAATGACTACAAGAAAAGGAAACAATTAATAAGATACACAATGAAACTAAAGGCGCAGCAAAGCTACCACCTAGATATACTGAGCAACTAAAAAGCGTCGACAAAATAACGAAATAGAAACAAAAGTGAAGAGAGATGCAAATATATACACAAGGTGCCGAAGTAATAAACATAGATGCAAATCTAACACAGGGATAAACAGGGACTAAAAGTTTTGCTCCTACTTACTTTGCGCAGTTGCCTGGCAACTAGCAGGACTGGTCCCAGCCAAGTTGGGAGATACGCCTATAAAAAAAAACAAAACAAGACATGTTGCTTTCACACTCTGAGTGTAGCTTGAGTTAAAGAACCAGGATATAAAACACTCTCAAGAGGAAGGCAACGTCATGAAACCAGATTTAATGAGCCCGTGGTTATTTACTGTGGAAGCAGATTGTTTGTACAATGTAACATGTAAGAACATGTTGGGACAGAGATGACAGTAAACAAAGGGCTGAAGCTGGTGCGGCTAAAGCAAATAAATGAAAATTACATAATGACAACAAGTTATAATGTTTAAAGGTCAATCAAAGATTTATGATCAGAGGCATTTGGGCCAAACTGAAAGTCACAACACGGGATAAAACGAGAGCATGAGGCTACAAAAACTGCAAAGACACACACACCAACTACAAAGACAAATATAGCGACTTCAACGATACAGAAAACAACTACAAGGACGCAAATAATCCTACAGGAAAACACAAACCAACCAACTACGACCAACGACTAAACTAACAACTACAATCTTGTCAAACTGTGCCACCTCAGAGGTAATTAAAGGAGAAGTGATAACGACCAACGCTCTGAACATTTCCTGCTCCTAATTACCCCAGTGTCTGTCCGCTTCTTATGTTTGTGCAATGTGGGCAAAGTGCAAAGCCACTTCTTGCTGTTGCTGTGCACAGAATTCCGGCATATATTTATTTATAAACCTATAGAATTTTTTGGCAGGACGTTTTGAAATATTTTTCTGCGTGTGCAGAGGGATCACATGTGACCAGCCACGGTGTGAAACAACAAACAATGATGTTACAATACAACTACTGAACATTCATTTACACGTCGCACAACAGGAGGCTCTGTTTTCGTCGTGTTTCTGTGGCCCATTCATCCTGAGAGTCCTAACATTCTTTCCGGGTTTCTTAATATTTTATTGGTGGTCCGTAGTTTTGTTCTTGAAATGTTATATGTGCAGTGAAAATAATGCTGTGGGCTCCTGTAGCAGTAAAATCATCGGAGGAATCTGATTATAGATCCTGAACAGCACAAACATCATGTAGAAATACTTCAGCAAAGGCAGCTGATACTGTAATATGGATGATTGTGCTTGTTGTAACAGGTTAACCAGCCTGAAATCCGCTCGCTGTTTGTGGCTCGCTACATCTGTGCAGCATCTCTGTTTATGAATTGTGTGAGAAAGCTGGTTATCTGCTGGATGTTGTTTACCTAAAGCTGCTCAAACTTGGAATCAGTCCTCTCTCCTCCACCCCGTCTGCCTTCTTCCTCCTCTAAACAACTTCACTTGTTGTGCTCCACCACACCCTTTGAGTAGATTCAGTTAAAAAATTACAATAAAAACATGCTACAAAAATTACCAATTGAGCAAAAATCGATGTTTTCTCTGATTGGTCAGCAGAAGGAGCCTTACCTCAAACTGCTTTTAGAAATGAGTCTTTCTGCACTGATGCCAGAAGTGTTCTTCCACCAAACCGCTGCACATTAGCACTGGGGCATATTTCTCTTAGTAAAATATATAATAATACTTTTGGACCGTGTAATGGACGTATTCAAACTGAAACATACATGCAGCAACGGGACTGAATCCTCCACAATAAGAGCCAGAATAACTTACAGATTGATTTGTATCAGTGTTTTCTAATGTGCCATCTCTGTGCTTATTGCTAACTTGAATATAAGCACAAATATATATATATTTATATATATATATATATATATATATATATATATGTAGAAACTACAGTGGTTCAAATAAAGCAGAGTTCTTTAGGTAGGAAACAATGTGAAGAGAGGAAAAACATTTCTGAGCCACAATCGAATCCCAAACAGGTTTTTGGTGACATTAATGTTTCCCTCTAATTTCGTCATAAATTCATATTCATATTCATACAGATACTGTGTAATTGTGCCCTCAAGCAGTCAGTCGGTTAGTTTGTTTAATCAAAAAATATTTTAACTTTAATACATACTCCTCTACACTAGCAAAGTGCATGACAGCAGCAGCAACAATAGTGAACAATGCAGACGAGTGTGAATCAGCAACAGGTAAAACCCACTTTACAAAGGTTAAACCAGGTGGAGTATTTGCAAAAAAAGAATCTATGAATATTATGAACAAGACTAACATTACAAGTATAGTGTGTGTTACTGCCATTCATATTTGACAGTATTTATATATAGCTTACTAATAAAGACAAAAATGTAAAATCTAAAAAAATAAACTACCAAAACCCAATTTACTGCAAATCCAAACGTATATTTGTGAGTTAGCAGTACCGCACATCTACCACCATGTTTTCAAAAACATCGGACCAGCTGCTTTAGAAATAAAAAGTTTCCTCATTCTTGCTTGATATTAGATTTAAGGTGCTCGACAGCTCATGTGCATGTGAGCAATCCAAAAAATATTTGTAGTGGGTGACAGGCCAGGACAGCAGGCAGACCAGTTTAGTACCTGGACAGTGGTACTACTGAGCCAGAATGTGGTTTGGCTCATGTCGCTGAAATAAGAAAGACAGAGAAAAGAAAGAAAAAGTTTTGTATTTGTGGATTCAGTGATTAACTGCCGTCACTGACAATGGGTTTCTCCTCAACGACACTTATAGGTCTTAAACTAAGAACCCTGCTCCTCAACACAGAAATGTCAAAGTGTATGACACCCAGTCAAAAATGCCCACGAACAGATCATAAGATGTGGTTAGAATGATACAGATCTGTAAATAACCCGAACCCAATTTGAACCAGGATAAGACTTACAGGAACAAGCACTAATATAAAAATCATACAAACAGATGGTGTTGAGTAAATGACACAAAACAGAAGCTGAGTGAAGCAGAATAAAGTTACATCCTTCAATCTCAAGTGGGTGAAACTCATCGTAATCCAAGATCTTAATCTTTGAATCAGCACCTTTGAGGTTTTTAGATCAAGAAGAGGCAAAGCATTTCTGTATTTCTGCAAACAAACACACAAAAAACTGCTAATAATCTAACACTAAATATGACTTTTAATTCACAGTAATTAAACCGTAACTGTTTTTAATCGTTGAATAAAGTCACTCCCCATCAACTGCATATTACAAAACATGCCTGAGTCCGTCACGTACATCTCACAGTAAATCATTTACATTAGATCGGGGGACAGTTCAAGGTTCAAGTGAATTCATTCAAATTTACTGTCCAGGAACAAAGGTGTTTTTTCTCCCCAGGTGTCCCCGAACGGATTTGTATAATGACAGCTTTGTTAAAAACAGGCCAACTGAGTTGATCTGGTTTACATACCACACTCAGTCTGACATGCACATGGTTCAGTTTCCTGGTCTGCGGTTTTGGTCTGAAGGTGTGTTTAGGTTCAGTCAGAGATCTCAGCTCTGATTGCTGAAAAGTCCTGGTCAAGTTTGCCTAGTGTTTCGGTGTCAGACCTGCAGTAAAAGCAAATGCATCACTCTATGCTTTAGAAAACAACGTGAAACATACCGTGGCACATAATGTCTTGTATCATGAGTTGTTTTTAAGAAACTTTACTAGTACTATTGATACTATACTATGTCCAATTACATATTCATATTTTCTATTGCACAGCTTAAGATTAAAGACGTTATTTGGAACTCCCGCAAGTAGTGTGTTGTGTGTCTCCTTGTTGTGTTTCAAATGTCTTTGAGTTGTTGTCACTTTAACTAAAGAAACATTTAGTTTATAACTTTTGTGTTATTTGAAATTAACAGAAAAAGTTAAAGATGAGCGAAAATAATATCATCTTTCTCTCTTGATCAGCCACTAATCTGAGTCAGTTGTTGTCTTCAAAACTTTTCTGTGCTGAAATTACATGTATGTGTCTGTGTTTTGTAGAACTCCCGCTAACTACTCCCAATGTCCTGCACAACACTTCTGTCTCTACTGAGCTTGCAAAGTGTTATCATGATGATGATGCATTCAAGTACCGTGCCTACACCTTCACCTACTTGCTGGTGTTTCCTGTGGCGTTCTCTGCAACATCGGAGCACTGGCGGTGTTCTTTCTGCAGCGTGGACGCAGGTCTGTACATTTCTTTGTGTTAGTGGCTCCATTGGCTTCCACTCATTTTTAACTCGGAAAAACTTTACTCACTTCTTGAAGATGTTTGAACTTTGATTCTGAAGGAATTTTCAGCTCTAATGGACTAGTGGGGATTTTGAGGCCTTTGGGCTCCCTGTGATCATTACTGATGCACAGTTTTTCTGTCTGAGGAGGTTCTCAGATATTACAACAAACAGAATAATACTCCTAATGTGGGGCTTTCATTAATGTCTCCAGTGTAAGCGATGGGGCCAAAACTTACATTTCCCACAGAGCAAAAATGTATTAAAGAGTTTATATGAAGACAATACAAGGCTTCAGGCTTCCGGATTATTTCTTTAAGCTGTATATTATCTAAGGATGCTGCCTTTTTAGTATAGAATTATTAATGGACTTATTTCTCTTAACAGGAAAACAAGGATAACAAAGAGACAAAGAGGGAATTTTAATGTAAAAAGACTTTGGAACGTGTCCACTTGATTTGATTATCTCTAACAGCTGAAGCCACATATTGGCTCTAGGAAGACTTTTAAATATATTTTTGCACAGAACAAGGACTGGATATTGCCCCACACTGTTACAGAAAGCAGAACCTCGTATAGTGCGATTGGGCCCCTGTTTACATTGTTAACACAGATTTGACTTTTAGTCAAATCCATTATCTGTGCGGACACTCTGCCCCCCTTTTTAACTGTTTTTATTTTTGGGTCTGTGTATTTAACCTTTTGTTGTCCAAGTTTATTTCCGTTGCCATTTACTAGAAGTATGTTTGGTTTGTACTTTTTTGAATAATCATGGGAATACTTTTTTCTATTAGACAGTCGAGAAATGAGATATGGGTGGTGCTGTCTGTATCTTTACGCGTCAGTAGCAGATTTTTTTTACAGATATCAGTAAAGGTCAAATCTATTTTTGACTTTGTTTGTTTATTTTTTGCAAATGAATAGCTTTTCAGGAGATTTCTCAAGCCAAAGCATCAGCTGATCCTTACTGCTATGTGATCTGTCCAGCTCGGCCTGCCAGTGACAGTCTGCAGACACAATCTGTGGCAGTCTGCAGAAACTATTTCCATGTGGACCAATCCTAAATTAGCAATACTTCCAAACTAACCATGATATTAAAAAATACATATTTAAACTCAGTCATTTGGGGTAAAGGTTTAGGTTTTCATTAACAGGGGACACAGTAACGAAGCTAGATAGACTAACACCTAATTAACATGAACTACTTCTTCTTCTTGTCATGTTGTAATAAAAATAAATAAAATTTTAAATAAATGTGAAGTAGTACTTTGATTCTCCAACATCTCCAACAGGGAGATAGAGATGTTAGACGGGTCAGGAAACACCAGATTTTTACACAGGCTGGAGTTCATTTACAGTGTGCAACAGCTGCTGTTGTTATTTGTCATGTGAAGTGAGTGCAGAGTTTTTTTTACTTAAAGACTTTTGACTAAATAATCTTTATTTAGTCATTAAGCAGAAGTAAACAACAGAGAAGAGGAGCACTTTGGGCTTTAAGATGTAGCTAAGAGGAACCAGTTGTGGTTCCTGGTGCCTAACGTTACATATTCTGGCAGGTGCCAATTTTGTGCCCCTGAGATCAATTTGCTTATCTTGGTGTATACAAATCCGGTGCAGGGATGCAACGAACCAGGCTACAGTCATTCAGGTCGACATTATGACACTAAAACAGGATCATGTGCCCGTGTATCCTTGTGTGTTTAGTGTCGTCCTTAATCAAATAAAATTAATCAAATAAAAGAGTTTTACATAACCCACGGGTTTAATTCAAGGTCAGTCATACATCATACTGGCATTGGAGTGATCTTTGCTAAAACTTCTTCAGAGGACGTGATGGGGAGCAAGGTCCATAGTTCTTGTTCTGTGCAAATACAATATATTCAGATACGTATCTAAAGCTAATATAAAGCTTCAGTGCTCATAGGATATGACACGGAATTCTTTGTTTCCCTGTTTTCCTACAATGTTTCCCTGAAAACTTCTTTCCTAATGAGTTCCTTTAGTGTTTGAAATAACGTTTTCTAGTGAGTTTCATAAATTAGAAATAAACAAATATTTCATATTTCCCACACACCAACAATTATAATCAAATGACATAAACAGATACGGATCAACCTTTCCCCAACAGTCGACGATCAGTGATCTGAAATTGATCTGCCTATTATACAAAACTGAACTGACTTTGAATGTGTAAAGTAACGTTCAGGATTTTCCTATTTGCTTCAGGAGAGTTCAAGTTTCATTGCCATCTAGTGGTCAATAGAGGAACTGCATCTCGCACTTTTCATTGGTTTTCATTTGGACAGGGGCGGGGCCGGCGGCGTGGCCTGGGGTGGCATTGGCCAACAAGTTATTCTTTTGACATTTCTGTCACTGACAAAACGCTATCAGTCTATTTCTTCCAAAAGGTTTTAAAATTTGAGCTTAGAATGTTACAGATTAATTTCCAAACGTGCCACCCTATTTTGAGCATGTGCCCCAGACTGGCCACTCGGCCAAAAAATCTAGATCTGCCCGTGGATTTGAAAAGCCTGTTCACTTATACATATGCTTCTATATCCACATGACTCTGCCTCGCTCCCTTTTCCTCCTCCAGAAGCTCGGCTTCCTGCATGGTCATGATGAACCTCGCCATATCAGACGGCAGCTTCTCCCTCACCCTCCCACTGCGATTGGCTTACTACTTCAGGGGCGGAGTGTGGGACTTTCCTGATTGGCTGTGTCGACTTTGTGTCTACGGCTTCTACGTGAATCTGTACACTAGGTAAAACACATGTGACAAACCTAGACATGAACCTAGCCCTTACCCCGCTTTTCCCATTAAAGGTATTTACAGGACTTCAGTCAATAAATAATATCTAGTTGCATTTTTGTAATGAAGAAGCATGTTGCTCACTAATGAGTTTTTAGTAGTTTAGGCACAAGGTGTTTCAGATTCTGGATTCACTGTAGCCGAACACTAAATTTGCTATTATATTTTTTTATTATTGTTTTTTTTTATCTCCAAGAGAAGGACGAGTTGCCAGATAACTTGAATAATCCAACACGTTGCTCTTTTTCCCTCAGCATCCTCTTCCTCACTCTACTGAGCGTGCTTCGGTGGATCGCTGTGGCCAAGCCCCTTCGTCACCGCACTCTAGCCACGCCCACTCGGACCCTTTTCATCTGTCTAGGAGTCTGGCTGTTTGTGGGTCTGTCCTCAGGCCCCTTCCTGTCCAATGGGGTAACAAACAGGTGAGACTTATTATAAAAGTAATATACAGAAAATGTACTTTTGTAAAAGGGTTTTGAGGTCTTAAATAGGCTTTATCTTTTTTGACCAATTGTTCGTTGTATCATCATGATTTATTTACATTTTTCTTTACAGGTATAAAACTCTAAATAAAAACGAGTTGCTTTTTAATTTTTCATTTAAAAAGTTATTTATGCAATCATTTTAATGATAAAATCTTAAGTCACTTATTTTGTGTTTGTCATTTTAAAAGCTTGTCCTCTACTTTTATTTTTTTTTAAATGCAGTTAAATAATGAGCTATTAAAGATTGATTTCTTGTTTTATGTCTTATACATCTTTTAAAAATATTTTTTCAGAATTTTTAATATTTTTCTACCTTTTATAAAATAGAAATAAATAAAATTAAATAATTACATTTAATTTTCTAACCACTGAATTAGTAAGTTATTATTTTGTCTTTACTAAATAAGAAATTCTTTCTGGCAAAGACAATACAGTAAATGTGGTGAGGTCATTTTCAGACGGGAATTTATCAGTCTGTCTGATAAAGGTCATTCTAAACACATCCAACCACAGGTTTGGCAACAGTCAATATCAACAGCAGCTTGGAATTGTTCCTGAAAAGATTAAAGATGAGTTCTGGGAAAACTTTGAGCCCATTACCGCTGTCATGGTGTTTCATCTAAACTGATTAATTTTTGTAAATATTTAAGAAGGCTAGCGAGATTTTTCTTGTGAAAACATTTCTGCTGCTGATCATGTTGGTTTTACTGAATGACAATAAGGACTGTTTCTGCTTCTGGCACTTTTATTACTTTACTGAAATTTGAATTGAACCCTTGGTTTATGTTTAAGCATAGCTTTTGAGAGTTTGAACCTGCTTTATTAAACAGCCGTGTTTCATGTCTGGATGAGCGTTATCGTCCTAAAGTTTCCTGTTTCACATCCTCCTCATACCTGCAGTCAGGTTGTGTGTTTCTAAAATGATGGAAATAAGCTGGTGCAGAGATACAAAGACAAACCTACACGTGCTGCATGATATTCCCCTCCTTAGTTCTAACAATGATGTCAGACCCAGTGACAGATTTACCAGAAAAGCAGTAAGATAAAACAAATCAGTACTTTGAATTGTTCTGTCAAATCTATTTCATATAAAACTGTAATAAAGTTCAAATTGGACAATCTTTACATTTTAAGCGCCACTACAAGTAAGTGTGTGTGGCTGTAATGAACAGGTGTCACCAGCAGCATTAGTGTGCCTCCGGGTTACATTCCCATTTAAGTTGACATTTGGTAATTTGGCCGACACTTTTATCCAGAGCGACTTACAAGTGAGGTAGCAAAAATCTAAGTCAAGGTTAAAATAAATATTAATAAAATAGATGTTTACTTCGATGACTAATGAACTTTCTCTGTGTTCTGCTCAGGGCTGGGTTTCCACGTTGCTTTGAGCCATCTAACCCCTCGTCTTGGCAGCGTATCCTGATCTTAAACTATGTGGCTGTGACTCTTGGCTTCCTCCTCCCTTTCCTCACCATTATCGTTTGCTATGGCAAGCTTGTCCGCCATCTGTTGACCTCCTCAGGCCCCAGTGGCAGCTGCCGGTCCATTGAAGCCCGCCGTATCAACAGAAGGCGCTCAGTGCACCTGGTCACCATGGTAACAGCGACCTTCCTGCTGTGCTTTCTGCCATATCACCTGATTCGGTCACTGCACCTACACGCAGTTTGTCACGGGTGGAACTGTGACATCATAGTAGTGCTGCAGCGAGCCGTGGTGGTGACGCTGTGTCTGGCGGCATCAAATAGTGTGGTCAACCCGCTGCTCTATTACTACTCCACCAGGACCTTTAGAAACAACATGAGGGATGCCCATTCCTCTCTGTTGTCCAGCAAAAGGGGGTCTTTCAGGGCTGGACTGGCCTTGATGAAAAGAAGGAACACCACCTGAGTGACCTGGAAGCTTAACTCTGCAGCTTGGACATTTATTTTATTTATTTAAATAAAGTACACAAGTATTTATGGCATTCTTCTGAAAAAAATGAAGGCATACCTTTTCACCTAACTAGGGTGAAGGTTGGAAAAATGCAGCTGAGGAGGCAGCAGTCATTCAGATCTGGAGCCCCATGTGTTGTTGAATGAGGTCCAAATGGCATTAAGGAGGATCTAAGCGTTCTCGAATAGGGTGCATCTGTTGGTGAGGAATGTACGGGTCATTGCACATTCAGGTGTCAGTAAACAACACAGGGTGCATTTAGGGGTTTAAGGATTTTTTAGGCTGATCCCCTGATTGATCAGGAAGGTCCAAGGACTGTTGATGAGGGTCCTGCTGGGATTGAGAACTTCAGAGATTATTGTGGAAGGTACATTGGGTTGTTAAAGAGCGTCTAAGCACTGCCTACAGAAGAACACATCTTGCTGGGAAGACTCCGGGATCACCAAGGACAATCCAGATGTTGTTGAGAATGGTTTATGTGTTGTTGAGAGGTACTGAGATTGTTTGGGTGAGTCAAGGAATAATTGAAGAGGAACCATGCTATCGAGAAGTGTCAAGCTTTTCTTGAGGAGGGTTTAATTTGTAAAAAGAATACAAGTCCTGTCTCAGGAAGTCTCAGGGATCATTAAGCATGGTCAAGATGTAGTTTAGAATGGCTTAGATGTTGTTGTGGGTCCCAAGGTTGTCTAGGGGTAGTTAACCAGAACCCAGAATTAAGAGGGGGGGTCAAGCTAGCTGTTTCCGGGCACCTAGGAGATTGTTGAGGATGGTTCAGGTGCTGTTGAAGGGTCATTTGACAGTGTCCTTCAGGAGATACAGTGAATATCCAAGTGCTTTTGACAAGTCCATCTTAAAGAGGATTGAGAGAGCAGGTGTCTTTAAAGAGAGTGCAGAGTTCCTCAAGGAAAGGTTTCAATGGGGTGATTGAGTCTTGGTGTTGTTGAGTTCAGCTCTCATTAAGGAGAGTCCACAAGCTGCTGTGGAAAAGGGATCATAGGGAAGAGAGGAGAACACAGGTGTCATTGGAGAGTCTCCGGGGCTAAAGAACAGCCTGTCAGCTTTGTTTTCATAAAAGTGACTAAAAGTCAACTCGAGTGTTCTTTGTGTTCTTCTGAGTCACAGAGAGGGACTGTTTGTTTGGATCAGCATAAGAGATTTGTGCATGTGTCACTGTAAATTATTTTTTCATTAAGGATAAACATGTGATGTGGTTTCCAAGAAAGAATCTTTGTTTATATGTTTGGGTATTTGGAAATACATTTTCTTACTGTGAAGATTCGGTCACGTAGAACGGAAACGTCTTAACTATAAAATCTCACAGGGAACATCTCCAGCTGTCACACTGCACGTTTAGTCTGTATCTACAGAGAACTGCAACTTTTAGGAAAAATGTTCTCGGGTATTTTTGTTTTGTAGCTTCAATCCTGAGAGGTTTGTTTATTGGTAAACAGCCAATTTAAAACTAGGAGATGACACAGGAAATGCACAGGGCAAGCTCTTGAAATGTGGAATTGCATATAAACAAAAAAGATAAAAAGATGTTTCTCAACCATAATATGCAAATGTATCATAATATAATATAACACAGTAAGTTAAATTTAGGTGCTTCCCTTTGACTTGTGGCACAGTCACACAGCAGCACTGGAATTTACTGTCTGAGTAACTGTATTTGTTTCTAATTAAGACTGCAGCGATAAAACTTCGCTGTAAAAGTTTAAAACTCAGTAAAGTTATTTATTTTTCATAAAGGTCAGATTTTAAAGGCACATATGTTTTTTAAAATATCCAATACTGAGTATTTATTTTTTGTGCTTAAACTCCACTGCATTCATTTGTCAGTTTGTCATTAACCAGGTCACATGATACCATAAGATCATTCTTTATCCCTGGGACCTAAAAACTTTTGCACTTAAGATTACAATTAAAATCAACACCACTCAATGTTTCCTTAAAATTTTAATCACTGGTTCAGTGGTACGTGTGAAAATTCTATTCATTTAGGATCATGATGTTTAGTTGAAAACAATAATAAAAAAAAGGTTTAGGCTGTTTCCACTAAACCACTAAGATCACTACATCAAAGATTTTAGAAGGTTTTAAAACTGTTACATTTAAGGTACAAAGATATTTTTACTTTTTGGAATATATAGAGATCGCTGTAAAACTTCTGAACTTTGGTTGGGAAACAGATTAATTGACACATTAATCACATCACACACAATCACACATTCATTCTAAACAATTTCTACCATATTTTCCTATGTTGTACTCTTACAATATAAACATACTTTTGTTATTCTGAGTCTCTTCGTGGTAATTTTCTGTGAGTTTTTAATAAGTTAACTTTTGAAGTAGAAGTTTAAAATGGGCTGAGGCTCGGGTTCACTGACACATGGCTAAGGCTTCTTAGCTTGTTTTTCCAACATGGGTTTCAAACATGGGACAAAGCTATTTTAAATTATTATTGTTATTATTATTATTATTATTATTATTATTATGTACAAGTTTGAAGCACTGATGAAATGTGACATATTTTTCTATAAAGTCATGGACCTAATAAACAATTGGAGGCTGCATTTCGGTCCTTTTTTCTTAATTACAATAATTTTATTGTATTAAATGCATGTGTTTATGTGTCTTTTATGCCGAGAGCATCTCATCTATTTGATCAGACTTTAAAGAGCACTGTCACCAAATTTCAACGCACCGGCTGTGGATCATTTAGAGAAATAATGTGGAGAAATTTTAACATTGGTGAAGTTACCCTCAACAGTTCAAACTGTGATGGACACCAACAGGAAGCCAAGCTCCTTTGTAAGCCAGATATTTCAAGTGATTCTTAATTATTTTGAGTTTTGGGTGTTTAATTCTACTTGTGCTGAAGGAACATTTTCCTGGAAATGTCAGGTTCCAAATTCAGCTGCACAGTGACATCTGGTGTTTCATGTAATAATACATTTTTAACCCTTTCATTCCCACATGCTGCTGCGCAGTGTGTCACAGACACAGTTATAAAAAATTTAGTTGTAAAGCATTTCTTAATGTTTTCAGACTGAATTTATTCAGGAACATTAGATGTTGTAGCAAAAGTGGGATTGTATTGTTGTGCTGTAATGTGCACTAAATTCCAGCAGAGGGAGGCAATGCTTCTCCCACGCACAACGCTATGAATTATGGGTATTATATTTAAGCCTGCAATAGTGCATTTGTATGTGTGACACCTCCACTCCCACCCAGTCACAGCTGAGCTGTGTTTCATTACATCACTGGAAGAAATCCAGTCATTTCCAAGGGAAACAGTGTGGACCAATCTATCATCAGCTTTTCTGAATATGACAACGAGGTCAAAGGTCAGGTACGGCAGTAATTATCATCATAAAGAGACGCAGAAACTTATTTTATGGTTCATTTTTCTTTGAAAAATAAAATACTGCTTTCTCTATCTGTGTGTGTGTGTTTCCTGACTCCCAGGTGTTTCCTGAACCACACACCCATAGTCAGCTGGCACTCAAACACACACACAGAAACTGAAAACATATTTACCCGAAAAACACCCAGGAGAGAATGTACACAGTCGCTTTTTGAAGTGTACAGCATAATGCATAGTTTAGATTATAGATTTTTATCAAACTCGCTAAAAGAAACTCACCATTAACCATTAAATCCCAAATTATCTATTAACAGTTCCCATGTCCAGTGTACCTGTGGTTGTACAGACATTATAAATATGAATACTGAAGAAAACATAAAATGTGAAGATTCTCAGGCATGTTCTGCAGTTTTAGGGAGCATGTCTGTCTATGACTTATAAGCTAATTGATTTGTGTTTCTTCATGACAGCTGTAATAACAATTTTCTCAGAGAGCAAACTACACTGAATATATGAATATTTGTATCATTTCTGTGTGTTCAGATTAGACTCAGCTACGGAGAACCATGTTTGTTTGGTTTTTTGGATATAGCTACATTTACTAAATTATTCTGCATTCAAAACAGAAATCACAACACCTTCCCTTCCTAAACTCCCCCTACAACTGTTCTGGTCTCTGCAATGAACTGTGTTCTGTCTTCAGACTGGATCAACTCCAGGACCAGACTGTGAACAGCTGGTTCACTCTCCATCTGATCCTTTAACACACTGTATCTGTGCTGCAAAGATCATCTGGGTTAGAGAAGATAATCTACACAAGGCGTTTTTCCTTTAATACCTGACAGGTTTGACATGATGGTAAAGAATAAAAATACATCTGTAATGAACCTTTCAATTTACGGTTTGGATGTCGGAAGTTAATTACTTAGATACTTACATATTTTCTTCTGTCCTATATTGAAGCTGCTTCTTATAAAAGCAGCATAACTTCTAATGTAGTGTGTCTGTGACTGTCGGAGGCAGTACTACTTAGTATAATACACTTATGTCATAAGAAGACATAAAATAAAAGTATTACTAATGTATAGTTACCTATAACAGAAAACGCTTTTTGTTTCTGTGAGGGTTTTACCACTGTCACTAATGTAACCGTGGATCCTATTAGATGAAAATAAAATTGGATTCAAATTTAAAAGCTCCATAAAACATGTGCACATGCTGCAGTAGCTGAACACAAGCGTTCACCTCGTGCTCACTGGTGTCGTGAAAGCGCGTCGGAGTGAGTCCTCTGTCTGTCCCAGCTCTGCGGCGGTGACCCCTGCGGAGGAGGGGCCGGGACCGGGGCTGGGTGCGGGACGGGGCGGGGCGGCCCGGGCCCGGGCCCCGCGGCACACGGCTGACTGGCTGGCTCTCGTCCCGGATCCTGAGCTGCTCCGTCGCGGGGACGCGCGCGCACTCACACGCACACACCCGCCGCGCGGCCAGGCCCCCGGCCAGCCTCTCTCCCCCCGCCGCTCTTCTCTCCTTTTCCCTTCATTTAAAACTCCACTTTCCGTGGAAAACTTCACCGTTTCCCGGTAAACGTCCCCCCGCCGCGAACAGCCGCGGGACACGCGGCCACCGGGCCGGACTAAGGCGGATTGTTAGCGAGTTTCCGCGACGAGCTAGCGGCCGGACCTGCCGTGATTCACCGCCCAGCGAGCCAGGCAGCAGCGGGCCTCGACTTTCCGCCGCTTCGTTTCACTTTTTCTCCCGTTTCCCGGCGGCTCGTTTTACCGGACGGTGACGTCGCTCCGCGGAAAAGTCGGTTGATCCGCTTCCCCGGAGGAGACAGAACCGACTGTGAGTGTTTGAACTTTTCTTTATGGCCGGAGTGTGTGTGACACAGCAGCGCCCCCACCTAACTGTCTGCGCGCGTGTGTGTGTGTGTGTGTGTGTGTGTGTGACCCGGTACCGACAGGCCCGGACCAGGACCAGGACCAGGACCACGGCTGTGTCACCGGCTGAAGCCTCCGCCCGGATCCCGGCCCTTTGTTTGCTTGTTGTTCCGTTTAGTGACCGGACTAATGGGGACGGACTGACCGGAGCAGCGAGACTCAGTTTCCTCCGGTCCGGTAGAGGTGAGCCCCCCCCCCCCGAATACATACATTTATGTATTTAGTAGATCCGCTCAGAGTGAAACGGACCGAGTCTTTCCTCGAGTGTGTAACTTCACTTCTGACAATATGATACAACATGATGCATTTGTTATAAACTGGCTGATCGTTCGATTCTCCTCAGATTTGTGTTTCAAATGTTGTATTATCATGTGCTGCTTCCTGTGAGGACAATAATGAGTTATTAATAAACCAGGGCCAAGAAAGTCAAAGTCCTAAAACAAATGAACTGTAATGTGAAAGTGTGACAGCTGTCAGGTAAATGTAATTCAGCAAAAACTATCCAGATAAAAAAATAAGTTCTAGCAGAAAGTGCCTCAAAGGTTCAGATAAAAAAATACTTGAGTGAATGTAACCGATTACATCACTGCATTGAATTATGAAAGTGATACTCTAAAAGGATTAAAATTAAAAAGGATTAAAAAGTTTTTTTATTTACAAAATGCAAAAAATATTCCTCCACTGTATAGTAAATTGCAAAATGGTACAATATGAGTTAAGCTGTATGTATATGCCTGTAAAAACACGTATGTTTTTGGTGTTTAATTAGATTTGATCAGCCTGAATTTACTCAGGGCACAGTTTGTCACTGTATCAGTGAGAGCTGTAGCAGTTCATGTTACTGTGAAATATCAATCAATTACTTGTTTGATATGTAAAGCGTTGAAACTTTCCTTTAACAGATTGTCAGAGCCCAGAATGACCATTAAAACGTTTTCTTACTGTCAAACTGGCGGTTCGAATCCCTAAAACCATTTAGTGTTCAGTGAAATAAAACAGAAAAACAGAAAACCTCACGTGTAAAACATCAGGAAGCTGATTAAATGTAATATTTAGTGTTTTCCTCCCCCACAGTTTTATTACATTAGTACATATACTACATTGAACTGAACATGAATGGTAAATTATTTGACATCATGCAAAACATCTTCAGGATATTTTGCAGCACTGACTGGATAACATTCAACGAGTATTAATACAACATATATAGTTCGGGAAACAAATAATATGTACTAATACAGTGATAATAACATGAAAATATCTGCACATATAGTATTTAAATGTGCCACAAAATAAATTTAACAGTACAAAAAATGTGATAATTAAAATAAAAGCATTGATTTAGAAATGAAATCTTAGGTTGCCTAGGAAGAAGAACGTACCTAAAAACAATTGTAATTTACTTTATTATCATGCAGTTTTGCATGCTTTGTAATGGAATGTGACCATAAAGTTTTTGGCAGATTGAGTTAGAGCAACATCAACAGGCAACTTTTCCATCAGCCGAGATGAAGAGACTCATTTCTCTTCGTGTCTCTGACGTTAGCTCCAGTGGCTAAAGCGGCTCTCAGCAGGCATCTCAGCTATCCGAGTGTGTGTTGTGTATTTTTAGCTGCGTGTTGTTTGGATTCGGTTCTGATGTTATTAAGCAACAGCATAAAGTCGGGACGCGAGACAGAATCTTGTCCTTCGTAATGACGGGCTTTAGTGTTTTCCTCCAGGTGAGGAATGTGAAATGTCCTGTGCAGCGGCTCTCTGTGGGCTTAGCATCGGGCTGTAGCACTTAGCTCAGGCTGCGGCTGCATTATGTAAAACTGCATTCATGCGACAGTGAACATTCTCTTCTTCTGTCTCCTCTTTCAAAAACCGAACATGAAGGAGGACTGATCGCTTAACCGTAGATGAGACTGGTTTTATTTTAGTGTTATGCTCTGTGTACCGAATAACCTGGTAACTGATCGTAATAAGCTAAAATCAGCTGGTGTGTTCACAACAGTGGTGATTTGTTGGTTCAAGTGTCTTTTTCACTTCAGCTTGAGTTCATTGTGTGACCTGCAGCAGAGACACAACCACTAGTTTTACTTTATAGCTGAATATTGAGACCTATCTCCAACATTTGATTCAATTTTGATTTACACACTCACAAATCAGTTAGTATTATTTACCTACATCAGATAAATACCAATGTTGCATCATGAACTTCTCAGAAAAATCTAGGAATTTATTGTATTTTTTGTTTTCATCACACAAGCATCAAGTTTGTTTAATATAAAATTGAGTATAGTTCATGTAACTAAACTTTAAAAATGTTTTGGTCAAAAACCTGGAAACAAGGATTTATTTTTTTGTGTTTATTTTTTTATTTATTTCCTTAGCAAGTGCAGATGACTAAAACATGACTTTACAGTGGAGCCAGAATAATGTGAACGTGTCAGTAAATAAATGCTCTCCCAGACATGGACTGTCAGCAGCAGGTGGTCCGATCACTTTGAATACAGGCAGGACACAAAGACAGTCTGTCACTTCTGTCTGTCTTAATTCATCGGCGGTGTTTGTGTGGAGAAGCCATCACTCTGATGTTTGCAGACAGCTGTTAGCTCATTAGCTAGCGTAGCTCCCCATCATGGACAGACTGAATGAAGTCGAATCCACACCTACTCGAACTGTATTGCAAACAATCATTAACTTCGTGGTTTACGACACTGTCGTGACTTCAGACAGCTGATTTGGTCCGCTATGTTCTTCTTTCCCTGTTAACTCAATAATATTTTCGTGCTCTTTGTAATACTAGCTTACCACAAAAGAGAGAAATCACAATATTGATATTTTTCTTCAGCCCTGTTTGACTTCAGGTAATGTTGGGAGCATTGTGCAGCAAAACATTAGAGATTTTTATTTGGTATTTAGTAGATTTTAAAGCATTCTTAAGTTTGATATTCATGTGTCGATGAAGGACTGGGTTTTTACTTTATCTTCTGTTGCTTTTGTAGCTGAAGCTCAACGGTCTAGTAAGGAACAGATGCAGCAACAACAAGTCAAAACCGCAAATAAAGTAGTTAGAAAACCCTTCAGCTTAGCAGAATGTCCATACAGTCATTTATTATTGTCAGTGTCAGGCACATCTGCGTGTTGGGCCTTTAATCACAAGAGTATGTGAGTGATTTTATTTTCATGTTATCTTTCTTCCCCAAACCAACTACTGAAGTCTAAGGTCATCAGATTTGAAAGGATTTGGATAAGATAAAGCGACGTCCAGATCCATCACTAGATACACTATCGGCATTTCCCACTGCATGTGAAGGCAGCAGGTGGTCACTGTCATGTGCGTGGGGCGTAGAGTCCTTCGTTTGTCAGCTCAAGTCAAACACTGTTAGAGAGTCAGAGTGTAAAATGTTCTTTACAAACTGGGCGTCAGGTCAACATGATGGCTATCTTTAGCTGTGTGTGTGTGTGTGTGTGTGTGTGTGTGTGTGTGTGTGTGTGTGTGTGTGTGTGTGTGTGTGTGTGTGTGTGTGTGTGTGTGTGTGTGTGTGTGTGTGTGTGTGTGTGTGTGTGTGTGTGTGTGTGTGTGTGTGTGTGTGTGTGTGTGTGTGTGCGTGGTATGAAGACCATTCATTATCACATTCCTCCAGTGAGGCCTGCACATGGGAAATAACTCTTGTCTGTGTCTCTGCTGGAGTTTCTTCACATGACTGTAATCACATCAGAGGGTGATCAGATCAATAATCTATCAACAGGAACTGATAAGATGTAGTGTCTTCAGATTTGAGGCAGAAGTACCACAGAAAACCAAATGAGTGAGCTTTTGTTTAACTTAAAGTAATTATTATTATTACTATCTGCACTTCTATGGCTTTTTGTCTCTGCATGTTTTGTCCAATAAATAATCAGTCGTAAAATCTCAGAAAATATCGACAGATGGCCAGAGCAAAGGTAAAAATACTGCGTGAGGCAATGAGGACATGCTGGTGCAGGCAGGTGCTGCGAAAACGTGGTCAGCAGTCAGGAGTTCAGACGCACTGTACAGCCCATGGAGCAGCTCGAGATACTTTAAAGCACCGGAGCCTGATTACTGTGAGTCAGAGCAGTAAGATTTGAACACAGACAAGACACGTGTATGTTTAATTTCAGTGGGGCTCACACTTGTTGGGGATATCATAAATACTATCGTTCATCATGATTTAAAAGTCCAGACATCTGCTTGAAAATAGAAGGACAAAAGTTGCTCCCGTGACTGCAGAACGTGCCTGCAACTCTTCGGGTTTTTAGGTTTTCTTTAGTGTCTCCACACCCACAGGAGGAACAGTCAGCTTAAGCTTGTAGCTTTACAGGTGACCATAACTACAAAGAATATCTACATGGGCTCAGATCGTTTTTAGCTTCAAGCTGCGGTTTGTGGATCATATAAGTGGTAAATTTAGTTTTTTAAAAACTGCATTGCCTTGTAAAAACAAACCAAACATTAGGGAGGTGTCAGGAAGTGAGGGGAGAGGGAGGAGGGTCTGCAGCTTGGCCGAAGACAATGAGATAACATGACTCAGCATTTCGTAAGCCATGCATATAGAACGCCACATCACGTTACATATTTCATCAGCATTTATGTTCTGCTGTACAGCTCGACTTTGGGGGGAGTTGTCAATAAATAGCCACTGAACTTTACGTTATTTCTTTTCTAATTGAGGCAATAGGAAAAGTTGGGAACACGACACTAACATTACAGCTGAATCAATTTGTTGATGGTTGGTGGAAAAAAGTCTAAAAACAGGAACTATTTTGACAATGATTTTTTTGCCTGTTGTTATAAAATAAATTACCAGTTTGATGATGGTACCTTGGGAGATTTTAATGGTAATTTTTAACAATTTCCTGATCATTTATAGATATACTGTAAAGCTCAATAGTTGCAAAGCACACTGACACATCATCGTCTGAAAACAGCTTCTTCCTGCTGTGACTGAAAAGACACTGTGAAAAAAAACTGTGAATTTGTGGCGCAGATATTAAACAATGATCAACAAACAAATAAGATCTGTGGCTTAATCACTACCAAATACACCGTCCTGATTGCCATTATACACATATGAATTATTGCAGCTTTGGTTACTTAGCACAGTTCATGTACGCTTGAATTCTATTATGTGGATTGATTTTACCAGGTAATGTTTACTCATCTATAGATATGCAAACATGGGGATTTTACAGGATGACGACGAGGGTCCTTTTGTTTTTGTTGCTGTTTTTTCAGCTTCATTACACATAAAAGATAAAAAGCTCAATGGATGCAATTAAGGAATTCAAAGCATTCATACTTGACAAGTAGAGTCAGATGAGGTGAAATGCTTTAGATGTCAACTCGTTTGGCTGCACCTGAATCTTCTCCGCTCGTAAACCTGTTGAATTTGTACATTGTTGTGTATCAGTAATTTCTGTCTCTCTCTCTGATGTAGCTCGTCGGCTAACAGGCGGTTTTAGCTGGGAGATAAAGTCGAGAGCCGCAGTCGAGCTGATTCTTTCCTTCTGGAGCTGTACAAACTTCCCTCGCTTTGTTTCTCTGTGTTTGTGTGCTAATAGTGTGTTTAAACAGCTGGTTAGTTTGTCTAACAGCAGCTTTACAGCGAGCCGTGCCTGCTGAACCAGAAACACTCGGTGTGTGTGTGTGTGTGTGAGATGGGATGCCTGTGACGTGATGTCAGCATTTCTGCCCATGGTCTGTGGCATGCAGGCTGCTCGCTCACCTAGAAACACACACACACACACACACACACACACACACACACACACAAGATTAGAGTACAATCCAGTATCTGTGTCCTCCATCTTGACTGTGTGTGTTTGCTGTTATCCTGACTGGAAGCTGTGCTGGCAGAGTAAACACACAGTCTCTTTTGCTCTTTTCAGTGCACTTTGTGCTTGTTTTCAGGTTTTTGCAGCATTTACTTCAACTCAATCCAGTATCAAACCAATTTAGCTTTTATTATTTGCAAGTTACTCACTGTATGCAAGATGATTTAATGGCAGTTATTAAATTAAACATTATTTGAACATCTGATTTAGTGTTTGAAACGTGTTGCTCCAACCTGAGTAGCAGCCTCAACTTCTTTCCTGAGCTGTTTGAGCCAAATAATGTAGCTCGTGAAGATTGTGATATGACTAGTCATCAGCTTGGAGAGAGCAAACAGGCTAAAGGTTCACTGCAGCCATGACAAAGTTATAGGAAATAACAGCCAGCGCTCACTAAGTGAGCATCTGCTCACATTACACGACTGTGCTCAACATTTGCATAAAACATTTGTTGGCACTGCAACTTAATTTGTCAAGGTGCTTTGTGGATCAGGAACTGGATCCAACATCAGCCAAAAACCCAACTACATGTCTGTTTCAGAGGAGTGAGATCCTGTGTCCTGCTCTTTAAACTCCTTAGTTAGGTGTGTGTGAGACTGTGGTTGTACATATTTTGTTGGATAAATTAACTGAAACAGATAAGCACCTGAAGCAAATGTTAATAATTGTTAATATTTCAGTTTGAACTGAAGAAGGATTAAAATATTAAAGATGTGACCTATGTTGTATAAATTTGTGACCGATGATGAATGAATCCTTTTTATTGTAAGACTGAAGAACACCTGCGAGTCGCAGGCGTGACTGTCTTCAGTACATCCACTGCTCAATTTGTTTGTTTTTGCATGAGCATCCTGGGCGCGTCGAACCAAACAAATCTCTGCAGGACTGCACAGGAAGTGTGTGTGTGTGCCGCAGCCTCACACATCCTACAGTACCTGAGCAGCAAAATAGGTTTACCTCATAAACAAAAATATAGTTCATTTTTGTAAAAACAGCTGTTTACTGCTGTTTTTATCAAAGAAACAAGATGAATTGGTGCAGTTCTAGGAGACTATTTGCACATTTGGTCTCTATTGAGTATTTGCAGTAGTAATAGTAACGGCAGTATTTTTTGGACAACAAAGTAGCTTGATGTCAGAGGAATAAGATATATCTGGCTTTAGTACACACAATAGTAGAATACGTTCATTGTGGCTTTGACTCGGAATGTGCAACAATGACACTGCCTTTATCCGGGCGTTTCCACTGTGGGAAATCTCCCGGGAGACCTGGGAGCTTTTGAGAAACTACAGTCTTGACCAGAGGAACTGGGCACAGTTCCTGTACAATAGTTTGAGGTGTTACCAAAATTCTCCAGAGACAGGTAGTCCAGGAGTTTAGGTGCGGAGTTTGCAGGGACTGCTGTGTTAATCAGTCAAAAACTGACACTGTTGCTAAGCTATAAACAATACTTGATGGCAATATGTTCCATATTTCCATATGTCCATATCTATCAACCATGTCACACCCAGAATGTTTGACCATACTTGTATAAATGTGACATAGTGACTGTTGACTGAACCGGGCATTTCACTACCATCCGTTCCCCACAACATGAGCAGTAAAAGTCACACACGACGTTGTCTTCACTCACCGACACCCTTTCCCTAACCCATTAACCTAAAGTTAACCTTCATAACTAATCTAACCCTTTTGAGTAGAGAACATAATGTTCTCACAGGGATGGAACCAAAAAACGTGTGTGCACACAGTGACATAAAGACATGTACACACACCACACGCAGTGTAACACTATCTGACAATGTGTTTTCCCATGAGAACAGACAGTGATACCAGTGTGTGTTTAAAGGCCTCAGGTGTGGGCGTGCGACAAAGACTGACAGAGTAAGAGACAAGATAAAGGAAAGAAAATGAAAGAGAATAGACATTAACAGACAAAGAGACCTGAAAGACAGAGACACTGGGACAAAATAGGAGAAAAGACAGAAGTGAAAAGGAGACAGCTGTGCAGCTTCCATAGCGATGAGGAAACACATAACAGAAAATAGGAATGTAAAGAGAAAGAAGGGGGGAGGTGTGGAAACATGAAAGAAGGAGAGGAAGAGGGAGAGGAAGGAAAGAAGAGAAGGAGGGGTCAGGAACAGTAATGAAAGAGGGAAAAAGTGAGAGACACTGACTAATTGTGCTCAAATGTCCCATATGAGTTTGAGTAGACGAGAGTATGAAGGTAAATAAGGAAGAACATAACAACAGAAAGATGAAAAACAAATTACTACCAAATTACTCTGTCCGCCACATAACTTAATGAAAATGTCAAACATGGTCAAGAGTGGGAGAGCGGAGAAAAACTGAGATTAAAAATAAGAGAGAAAAAGAATAAAATTCCTTCTTATCAATCTTACTATACCTGATGTTATAGGAATAAAAAGAGGTGAGAAAAGGAAGACTGAAAATAAGAGGGAAGAAATAGAAAGGTGAAGAAGAAGAAGAAGAGAAGAGCAAGGTACAAAAGAAAGGACAGAAGAGGGACGTGAGGAACAGTTGCTGATGAGAAGGAACAAGAGGAAAATCCAGTGGTGGAAAAAAAGAGGAGGAGAGGAGTTAAAAAGAGCGGGAATGAAAAACTTGTAACGCTTGTAAAATGAAGGGAGGAGTACAGGAAAAAATGGAGGAGGAGGAAAGTGGTTTGAGGGATGGAAAGAGAAAAAGGAAAGGAGAGGGCAAAAAGCTGCTCTGATGTTGATGATTTGACAGGAGTCTGGAGAGTTTTAGTGCTATTTGAAGCAGCTGTCGACACGCGTCACTTAATCCCGAAACGCAGAAGTGCAGGTAATAACAGTAAACCAGAAAAAAATTTAAACAAATATAAATACAATAAAATAAAACACTCAAACGAGTTTACCTTAGGTTCCAAAAAAAAACAAAATAAGCCACAGCGTTTGTGATCGAATTGAAAATGTATCGTGCTTTTTTTAACTTCTGAAATATTCTTTAGATAAAATCTGACCTTTATTTCAAAACAAAAACGTATTGTTAGAAATTGATTTATTTACTCATCCTTTTTTCCCCTACTGTGTCTGACTACACTCTCTGATTGGCTGTCATCAGGTGGAGTGGGTGGAGCCAAGTGATGGCGGGTGCCTCAGTCAAAGTGGCGGTGCGGGTCCGCCCATACAACTCCCGAGAGCTTGGATGCAACGCCAAGTGTGTGATCCAGATGCAGGGAAACACAACCTGTAAGACGCAGCACAACCATAAACTCGTCTGTGTGTCGCATAATCCATAGAGTGATGATTGTTTGCTTTCAGTCTTTTTGCATCAGAGTTTTATTACATCAAAGGTTCACGTAGCTTCAGCAGTCCCAGAATGCTGCTGTCTGTCATGTGACCTCTGAACCTGCTCTTTAAACACACACACACACACACACTTATTAATAGACTGTCCAGAGCAGGAGTGTTTTAGCAGCAGTCCGAACTCACACACATTTACACGGATATTTATACACTGAACTTGTTAATGATGGACATATTTTGACACATATTTCCAGTGGGTGTTGGAGTAGTCGTGCACATTTCACTTTCCAATTCGGAGTTACACTCCCTCGTTCAAAAGTATGTGGACACTCATGTCATCCTCAAGCCATGGGCATTAATCAGCCTCCGCTTTTATGGCTTCAGATCTGCCACAACAGATGTAGCTTTGCCAGCACGTTTCAACCCCATCGTGTATTTTAAGTGAACAAGGTACTGGAAAAAGCCTTTCATTATTTTTGTCTCTCTTCCTCTAGGTATCTCCAACCCCAAACAGCCCAAAGATGGATCCAAGAACTTCACATTTGACTACTCCTACTGGTCACACACAACGGTGATCACACACACTTATCACACACCCACACACACACACACACACAGGGGAAGATTCACAGTGACACAGAATCTCTAACGAGACATATTCCTGCAGGCCGAGGACCCCAGCTTTGCGTGTCAGAGACAGGTTTACAAGGACATCGGTGAGGAGATGCTGCTGCACGCCTTTGAAGGTAAAACAATCGAGCTTATACTGATGCTACATATATCAAATGATGATTATATTAATACTGATGCTATGAAATATAGGGATTTTAATGTAGATGCTAACACGATAATGTCAATGTTCGTGATAAGGAGGCTAATAACGCTAAGTTTATGGTTGCACTGTTAACAACAGCTATGATCATGTTGATATTAGTGTTATTAGCCAGAATCAACCATCGCTAATAGCCAACTGACTCTGGTGGGATTTAATTTAAGTCTGAAAAATGTAAATGTAAATGAAGGTTTTCCTCTCAACACATCAGGATCTTGTCAACAGCTTTTTAAATATTCCTTAGAAGCTACACATTCTGTTTTGTAGTTCAAAAACTCTACATTTCGAAACTGATTTTGGTTGATAGTTAAGGCTCAGTTGGTTTATAATTTTTTCTCAGTTTTCTCAGTAGGACAAACAGTAAGGTTTGAAATGATTATTGTTCTTTTCTAGGATACAATGTGTGTATTTTTGCATACGGACAAACTGGTGCAGGAAAGAGCTACACAATGATGGGCAAACAGGAGCCTGGACAGGAAGGGATCATACCACAGGTAACCTCCCCCTGCAATCATTAAAATATTTTTTGTATACATGTTACAAAACCTGATATGCACTTTAACAAAATGTTTATCTCCGTTTATGTTTACTGTTAAACGTCAAGTAAGGACACAAACAAACAAAATAGACCAAATGAATCATCCACGTCGATAACAAAATGTACAACTGCTCTGTCCACTATTAAACACATTAACTGAGCTACTGTATCACTTGTTGCATAATTATGACAAACTGATAAGACTAAAATATTAAAGTAAGCAGGAGCTTACGGTTTTGTAAGTCTACCTAACCTTTGTTTCTCCTTTTAAAAACTTGGGATTTCAGAAAATGTCAGAAGTCTTAGCTATGACCCAAAGAAGCACAAAGAAGCAACAGTCTGATGCCTATTTTTAAGCTGAGCTGTGGAGAAATGCTCTACTAGCAGCTAGTGAAATTCAAGCTCCAGGATCTGAAACATGTTGATGCAGACCCATGAGCACACTTTTATGTTTAATGTTTGCCCATTGGAGGATTGAAATTGACCAGTGATCCTCTGTTTCCATGTGTCTTCAGCTGTGTGAGGAGCTGTTTCAGAGAACCGGAGAAAACAACGATCCTGACGTGACCTACTCTGTGGAGGTAAACTCACTCTGGTCATTTTGGTTAAAATGTATTAGTTTTGTGAATGTCTCTTGCTGAAAGATATCCTCTGCACTTTCAGGTGTCCTACATGGAAATATACTGTGAGCGGGTTCGAGATCTGTTGAACCCAAAGTCGCAGGGGACCCTTCGTGTCCGAGAGCATCCCATCCTGGGGCCGTACGTGGAGGACCTGTCCAAACTGGCTGTGACTGGATTCCCGGACATTCGGGACCTGATGGATGTTGGCAACAAAGCTCGGTCAGGCTTCCTCTATCCTCCTGTGCATAGTTGCCGTTAGACGGCATCGTAACATTTTCACAGCTCGAATTTCAGACAGAAATGTGTTTGTGTGTCGTTGTTGCTATGTCAAACCAACAGAATCAAACTCAAAGATATTCAATTTCCTATCTTTTAAGAAATGTGCACGCTTTACGTGAACGACACATTGTGTAATGTGAGTGATGGATTACTCATGGCTGGTTATTGATCACAGGACCGTTGCAGCCACAAACATGAATGAGACGTCGTCCAGGTCACACGCCGTCTTCACCATTGTCTTCACCCAAAAACGACGAGACCAGATGACCAGCCTGGACACGGAGAAGGTGTGTGTTTGTTTAGTCCCTAAGAGGACACACACGAGGTCCTCATTATGACTGAGAGGACGCACTTATCTGACTGCTTGAACGATTTCCATTTTGTCTTCAGGTCAGTAAGATTAGTCTGGTCGACCTGGCAGGGAGCGAGCGAGCAGACTCATCAGGGGCAAAGGGTACCAGGCTGAAAGGTCAGAGCTGCCTCAGTTATTTTTCACTTGGTGTTTATCTGAATTTTTTATCACTTATTGCACTTTTGATACATATAGTGTCAGTTTGTTTATTGTCGATTTGTTGTACTTGTGTTTACAGGAAGGAGCAAACATCAACAAATCTCTGACCACACTTGGGAAAGTGATATCGGCTTTAGCTGAAATGGTAAGTTAACACACACTTGACCAAAATAGTTCCAAAAGTTCCTGACTCTGGAATGTAGCTGATTTTCTTGATGTTATATTGAGTAATATAACATCTCGTCCTCTTCTGACATCTACAGCAGAGCAGTAAAAAGAGGAAAAGTGATTTTATTCCCTACAGAGACTCTGTTCTGACCTGGCTACTGAAGGAAAACCTGGGTAAGTACAAATACTGTTAGGGCCACAAACAGAACTGTTTGCCTTGAAATAAACTGCGAAAGAAATTACAGATTCAAGATTAAAACAACTTGATTAATCCTAGATGAAACTTTGTGAAATCTTTGTGTTGCAAACTGCTCCATGCTGCAGAAGCAAGGAATAGAACCACACTTGGGAAAAGAAACACAAACACAGAGGCTAAAAGTGAACAAACCTAAAGAAGAATAAAACATTTGTGTTAATCAGTTGCAATGAATGAATGACCGGTGATGATAGAAAAAGTCACCCTCCTACATGCAGGAGTGAATTATTCAGCTTAATGGCCACGAATCCAACCGAGGTCCAGTGCATCATTTACCACCAACTGTGCAAAAGCTGTTGTCAAAGCTAATGCTATAATGACTTAGACAACACAAGTAGCACCTGGGTACTGGCAGAGCTAGTAGCAGCACAAACACTGTACTGTAGATCTAGATCGTGTGTATACATAGGACATGATGGATTATTTCGGGTTAGTGGAGAAGAAAAGAGCTTGTGATAACATTAAAGTTTTAATATGTGCTTCAGGAGGAAACTCTCGGACGGCCATGATTGCTGCTCTGAGTCCTGCTGACATCAACTATGAAGAAACACTGAGCACTCTGAGGTCAGCTATTGATGTTGTGCCAATCAGGCTTTGCACAAATTTATCTTGTAACAAGCCAAAAGATCTGTCGTAAGGCCGAGATAAATCCTGCCTAATCTAATCTAACTCTGCCTGTTATGGTTCCAGGTACGCTGACCGTGCCAAGCAGATTCGTTGTAATGCTGTGATCAATGAAGATCCAAACGCCAAATTGATCAGAGAGTTGAAGGCTGAAGTAGAACGACTGAGAAACCTGCTGTTTTCCCAGGGCCTGCAGGAGCTGCTGGACAATGCTGGTACACACACACACACACACACACGTTTGTCTCTCAATACATGTGAGGACAATCGTTGACATAATGCAATCCCTAACCCCTTATCCTAACCCTAACTATCACAACTGAAGGCCTAAACCTAACCAAAACCAAACCCTAATTCTAACCCTGACCATAAAACCCAGTCTTGACCCTCAAAAATGCCTTTTTTAGGGTCAAATATTATGAGGACCAACCAAAATGTCCTCACTTTAGAAAAATGTCCTCACTTTAGAAAAATGTCCTCACTCTGTCGGTAAAAACGAAATCTGGTCCTCACTAAGTATCTACAGAAGCACGCACCAACACAATTTGTACAGCGATAGACACACAGCAAACTATTATACCAATATACACACACTGAAATAAAATCTTATTAAGTAAATATACTCACCTCTGAACACACACCTTTCAGCGTTTTGGTTTGTCCACATTATTATACAGATTTCAGTAATGTCAGTGTCTGTGTAAAGTTGGACCAAAGTTCAAAACAGCAAGGCAGGAAGTGGAACTAATTTAAGTGTTTTTATAGAATAAAAAACTGAAGGTCCGTGGGCAAATGATGAATCCCTCCAGACAAGACAAAAGTAATGTTAACAAAACCAAAGTGCAAATAACTAAATGTTGAACTGAGTTGGGAAAAACTTGAACTAGAAATGCACAAGATTTACCAGACTAAACATGAGCAGAACAAGGAAAACTAGGGGGGCTGAACAAGAACATAACTAGAAGTGAGAATAAACATTTAAACTCTTAGTGCAAGACCAACTCACTGGAAACATGAAACAAGAGTTAAGTTTATGGTGAGAGGGCAGGAACTGGAAGGAGTGAATGGCTAGAAAAGACTAGACAGTAACTGAAATCAGGTGTGTGTGTGTGTGTGTGTTGTGTAGGAAGGGAGAGAGAAATCAGCAGGGCGGGGACAGGTGTGAGTGAGTGTGTGAGGCCAATCAAAGGGCAGAGGAGGCAAGAAAGCAACAAAGACAAGTCCAAGACAGGGATCATGACGAGTAAAACAAACACACCCGTGTGTACACACGCATTATTGTGTATGGTACACAATGGAATATACACATGTACTGGTATATACACACATTAGAGTGCATACTTGTACATGAAACATTGTGTACACAGTAAATTTACATTTTGTGCTTACTCTTACACGTAAAACTAAATTATTGTTTATCAAGTACATACATATAAAGACATGGAATACAGATCATGCATATACTAATACTGTTATAAACTGTATGTGGGGTGTGTTTGATTTCAGTATGTTGCGTATGGCATGTCAATGTGCAGTATGTTCAGAGGCGGGTATTTACAGACAGCACCAACTGTGTGTGTGTGTGTGTGTGTGTGTGTGTGTGTTGCTGTTCTTGACATAACTAGCATAGCAGAGATTCCTACTTGTTAAAACATGATAACTGACTGGGTTTCACTCTCTGTGCGTCTCTGTAAGTCAACAACAACAAAGGCCTCGGTGGTGTTGCAGGTGTGCCCCCCTCCCCTATGCAGCTGGCACTCGCTGCTAACGGTCTTGCCATTAAGAACGGATCGGCCCCACCAGGTAATTGCTGTCGTGTGTTTTGTTGAGGGCTTTATGTTTGATGCATGCTGCTGCTATGTCACAGGTACAAATCTGGCAGTAAAAACTAATGCTGCCACTTTCATTACCTGCACCTGCAATTATATTTATTCATCATTAATGTCAATTTTACTTTGTAACTTTACTTTTTCCTCCTGCTGCATCTTGTTCTCACCTTAAAAACAATCTGCTCTCATGGTTGACAAGCATTTTCTCAGCTACGTGTATGTACGTGTTGACCTGCAGGTGGACAGCCAGAGCCTGCATCTGCAGGTGATGCACCTGCAGACTCTGACAACCTCATTGAAGATGGTGAGGAGGGAGAGGACGGCTCCACAGAGACCATCAGTAAAGAGGAAGCAGCTGAGAGACTGCTGGTGGGTTAGAGTTTGATGTTACTGACCTGAGACAAGCACTGGACCTCAAGATTGAAGCTGAGATTTTGCTGCAACTTTTATCAGAATTTGCAATAATGGAATCTCAACAAATAATTGAACCAATACCCTGTATATATTCCATGCAACCTCACTATTTGTATGACAATAGATTCAAATGCTTGTGGCAAATGCTCCATTTTAGGCAATAATCACAGTAAGGTCTGCGAAAACCTGATAAACCCACAGATGCATTGAAAACATTCAGCTCTTATGTTGGAGGTGGTTACTGTGAAAGCTGGACTAACGTGCCTTTTGTGTGTGTATGTGTTGTAGGAAACTGAGAAGATTATCGCTGAGCTAAATGAGACTTGGGAAGAGAAACTTAGAAAAACGGAATCAATTCGTCTAGAGAGGTAACACGACTTTTTCTCTGTGACAGATGTTAAGCTTTAACAGCAACGGTTAATATTCCATAGAACAGCTTCAGTTATATGGAAGTGGATTGTTTTACTTCTGCTTGGAGAACTAACTGTAAAGACTTTTAAGTCTTTTAGTATTTTCTGTTAGTACCTAGTTCTATTTGTTAGTTTGTAGCTACGGTTACTGTGTTTGTATTGTTTGGCTCCATCTGCTGCTGTTTAGCTTTCTGTCTGGTTAAAGTGCCACAGAATCAGAATATAAATCTCAACTCTAGTATAAGCTTGTCCAACACACTTGAACGTTTTTAACACAGTGGACCTGCCTCCCTGCAACGCTGTTACTGTGCATTAAGTCATAAGTCCGTGAACATCCTGGGTCACAACATTCCTAGATTTTAACAGTTCACGTGTCACGTGACTGTCGTGACCTGAGGCAGTTTTTATAGAAGCTGTCGTCTCATTTAAGCTGAGTGGGTAAAAATTGGGAGGTTATGAGTCTTTGTCGTTAGTTCCATTTTGAAAAGCTCATTTTATAGTATGAAAAATTATTTCTGGAACTGGTTCCAGAACAACAAAAACTGCAAAGCGTTTGCAGTGTATCTGGTGTTTAGCCTCACTGCTAACCTTGTAGCTTTAATGCTACATAGATAACTCTGACTGCCGTGCAGTACTGTGCGTCAGCGTGGAAGAACGTGCGTTTTTCTTATTGTTTCCGTTTTGAACACCAAAACCAGAAATGATATTGTGCCCTGTCTTACTCTCTCTCTCTGTTTCTTGCCCAGAGAGCCCTCTTGGCTGAAATGGGCGTGTCCATTAAAGAAGATGGAGGAACGCTGGGCGTCTTCTCCCCTAAAGGAGTGAGTTTCAGTGTGAATGACGTGCTAACACGACATTACTGGTCATTGAATGGTAGCTTTGCTGCAGTACACGTGGTCGTAAATGTGCTACATTTCTCTGCCAAAAGTTGCTATGATGTCTGATTTCTCTGTGAAATGCATCAGAGAAAAAAACCAAGTCCAAACTAACAGACCACACCTTCAATCTGATGCTGCTGCTCTGTGTTATGGATCATTGACGTTAACTGTGAATATGGGTTGACTCGTGTGCAGCTAATGTATCGTTCGTTTTAGACACCTCACCTAGTCAACCTGAACGAAGACCCTCTGATGTCAGAGTGTCTCCTATACTACATCAAAGAAGGATTCACCAGGTGACTATCTTAAGTAAAATCTTCCTCAGTAATTCATTTACAGGTTATTCTGTCTGTTAATAATTTTGTTGTTTTGCTAAAAGAATAGTGAAGCTGAAGTTACAATCAAATAGTTTTTGTTGTTGAGAAATAGTCCATCAGGTGATTCAATTAAAAATGCCAAGCAATTAAAGGTTGGGATTTCTGCTTAGATTGTTCATATTGTTACAAATACATCTGTGAAAAAGTCTAGTCCAATATCAGCATGTAAAAGACCTTTAAGATCTTTAACAAACACGAAAACAGAGCTTCGTTGTCACAAGCAAATAGCCTGAAATTTACTGGCAGTCATGTGGCCTTTTGCATAGTTTGCAACAGATCGTCAATTAAACACGAGGTTCAGAAGCGTCACTAACGAAATGTACATGTTGTGAAAACTTAACTGAAGGTGTCAGATAAATGTGACGTGAAAGTAGGCTGTATCATACAGTGGAAATACTCTTGAACTACAGTAGTACCTGTACTTATCACTGTAATCTGAATGGATTATTGAAATATGTGTCTCTCTTATGTGTCTCAGGGTGGGACAGCAGGATGTAGACATTAAACTGTCGGGACACTTCATAAAGGAGATTCACTGTGTGTTCGTCAGTGAGACCAACGAGCAGGGAGAAGGTGAGATATAAACCTCTCTGTCTGTCTGTCCATCTGTGTATACATGACAACCTTTCCCTTTCTTTCAGGTTCTAATAGTCAAAAGATGAACTTTATATTACATCCACTTTACATGTCATTTATCTTTTTGATAACAGCTGCTTTCAACTCACAGTTTATAGAATGACACACTTGTTTTGTCAGTTCGGAAAGGCGACACTTGATCTGTTAGTGAAGTCAGAATCATGACGACACTGAGTTAGTTTTAAAATGTCTTTCACGGCCATCGTGTGGTCAGACTGAAGCAACTGCAGCTCAGACTTCGTTTCTTCTAGCATGGATTAAATCAGGGTTAAATCAGGGTTAAATCAGAAAATCCATCTTATAAACTTATAAACTCTAACTAATGAACTCTTTCTAAAAGCTGAATATTTTTTGGAAACAATTTAAAAGATAATGATTGTGAACAAATAATATAGAGACATAAGTTTTTGAACAAAAAGTTCAAATTTGTGATTTTATTTTATGTGTGTGTATGTGTAGAGACAAATAATCTTCTATTGTGTTACTATTTAATAAGTATTGTGAAAATCACAGATGTTAAACCTGGTGGGCGAAAAAACGTGTGTGTGTGTGTGTGTGTTCAGTGAGTGACTCTTTGCTTTCCTCTCTCTGTAAAAGCTGCCAGGAAATCTGTCAGGTACCGTTGAATAGTCACTGTTAGTCATTACCATAGCGACATCACCTTCACATTCACACCCATGTTTCCTGTGCCCCCCTCCCCATCTCCCAGAATTCTTTACTGTGTGCTTATTATACTCTAAGTGTGCAGATATGTAAGCCATACATTTTTCTTTTTTCTTTGTTTTAAAATCTGTTAATTAAACTTGTTTTCCTTCTTCTTCTTCAGTTGTGGTGACTCTGGAGCCATTGGTGGGAGCTGAGACGTACGTTAACGGCAAGCAGATCACTGAAGCCGTCATCCTCAAACAAGGTACCCACTCTTAGTGAGGATTTGAACCAACGACCTTTATAACAACAGCACAATAATTAGTGGACATTAATTGTAGTTTGTAGTGTCCTACTTTTCTGCTCTGTAGGATTATTTGTATGAAGTGTCAGACCCTGCCCATATCTGTCGCTAGGTAACCGCATTGTGATGGGGAAGAATCATGTATTTCGGTTCAACCACCCGGAGCAGGCGAGGTTGGAGAGGGAGCGCAACGCAACGGCTGAGCAGCAGGGGGAGCCAGAGGACTGGAACTACGCCCAGAAGGAGCTGCTGGAGAAACAAGGCATCGACATCAAACTGGAGATGGAGAAGAGGTGAGGACAAAACGAATAAACAAATGACCAGAGCCGCAGTCTACAACTTACCCAAATACCTTCATCTCATTAAAAGTAGGAATCTAAAAACAATTGCAGTTTCTACACCGTTTATCAGGTTTATTATGATGAAAATGAAAGGAGACAATCCACACTTAAAGAATGTCTAGACTGTTTCAAACCTGTTCACACATACAGACCTCACTGAATGTTATTTGTGCTTGTTATCTGCAGTGCTAAAGCACGGAGCACACAGACAAGAAGAAAGGTTTACAGAGAAATTGAAATAGGTCGAGTTCACCCAAGATGTGAACTTTTGTCAAAGGTCCTGCTTCCTGACTAAAGACAATTTTTAGACGTGTCTTAATGAGTGATTTGTTACAGACTACAGGACATGGAGACTCAGTACCGCAAAGAGAAGGAGGAGGCTGATCTGCTGCTGGAACAACACAGACTGGTAGGTTTCTGTTTATGGGGAATCAGTTCGTCTGTTGGCTAACAGTGAGTGTCCAGTGTTAACTTTGTGTGTACGTGTGCGTTCAGTATGCGGACAGTGACAGTGGTGACGACTCAGACAAACGCTCGTGTGAGGAGAGCTGGAGGCTGATCTCTTCGCTGAGAGAGAAACTACCTGCTAATAAGGTACACACCCGGTTTTCTGCCTTAGCACAGGTCAGAGGTTTTCACAGGTTTGTGATCTGCCACAAGTGAACAACAGCATCATTAAAAGCAGCTAAAGTAGCTGCTAGCAGCTCCTGTCTGCAGCGCGCTCATGTATGTACAGACAGCTGAATTATTTGTATTGTTTTGTTGGTGAACAGTCACATCTGCAGTATGTTCCTGTATGTTAAACAACACCTACATGCAGGATTTATTTTAAAGTGTTTAGGTCCATGAAATAAATGTGTTTGTTTTTAAATCACAGTATTGCACGTTTTACCTACAGTTGGATATTTATTTGAAGTGGTTGAGCTGACTGATAGCTGCTTGTCAATGTCTGACCTGTCTGTGCCTCACGTGTCTGTGTCTCCAGGTGCAGTCTATAGTGAAGCGCTGTGGTCTGCCCAGCAGTGGGAAGAGGAGGGAGCCTCTCAGAGTCTATCAGATCCCTCAAAGAAGGAGGATCAGCAAAGACCCCAAACGGGTCACCACCGAAGATCTCCGCATGCAGGCTGTCAAAGAGATCTGTTACGAGGTGTGAAAAATTTCATTTGGGATTTACTTTTGATCCAGAGCTGTTTGTCAGTGGAAAAAAAAAACATGAAATGTTGAAATAATCTTTTGGTGCATCTGTATATTTTTAGTTTTTAAATGTGCTCCTTTGTGTGTGACAACTCCCTCAGGTGGCTCTGGGAGATTTCCGTCACTCCCGACAGGAGATTGAAGCACTGTCCATCGTCAAGATGAAGGAGCTCTGCCGAATGTACGCCAAGAAGGACTCAAATGAGAGGGAGAGCTGGAGGGCCGTGGCCCAGGACGTCTGCGACACCGTGGGCATCGGAGAGGAGAAGAGTCCGCCCACAGAGGAGGGAGGGGGAGGAGGAGGAGGAGGAGGAGGGGGTGAGATGGGAGATGGAGGAGGGAAAGGAAAAGTGTATGACCTGAAGGCTCATATCGATAAACTGACGGATATTTTGGAGGTGAGTAATGCTAGAACAGGAAGCCCTGCACAGTTGCACATAAGTTGTAAGTTCAGCACATTTCATATTTTCACAGCCTCAATTACCAAAATAAAAAACTGTTAATGAGCAACATGACCTGGGTCCATGTATGAATTCAAAAACCGACTCAGCAATATGAACCAAATCTGTCATCTTTGACCTTTGAACTGGTCTGTGACTCCTACAGGAGGTTAAGTTGCAGAACAACATGAAGGACGAGGAGATCAAAGCTCTGAGAGACAGAATGATCAAGATGGAGAGCATCATACCTGTCCAGGTACGCTGACACATCCTGCTCTATCCCCCGATTCTCAGTCTGTCAGCAGCTGCAGCTTGACTCCCCTATGTTTTCCCCGTTTTTAGGACGAGGACGTGAATGGCGAAGGAGGCGATTGTCCTCAGAGAGACGTCAGTTTGGTTGGTGACGGCCCCAACGTGCCAGAGGTCAGAGTTCAGCGACTGATGGAGGAGGACCCAGTGTTCAGGAGAGGGCGCCTCCGATGGCTAAAACAGGAGCAGCAGCGAATCCTGAACCTGCAGCAGCAGAACATCACAAAGAAACTACGAGGTCAGAACCAAAACCAAGGTCAGTGCAGGAAGAAACATTTGAACAAGGATCTAAATCTAAAGCTGGATCTGGTGTGTGGCCTGATTCTGAGACCTTAAATTGATGTACGTGTGATTAGACTTCCAACACTGATATAATAACGGGCTGAATCTCTGTGTCTCCCCCACCTCTGCAGGTCAGAACTCCCCCATTATCCCAGTTCATCTCCCCGGGACCGGTCGCTTTATCCCTCCCCAGGAGTGCAAGCTCAAGTTTCCCTTCAAGAGTAATCCTGCTCACCGGTTGTCATGGGGACCAGCTAGCGCTGCCCTGCAGGCTCTTGGTCTGGGGGAGGGAGAAGGAGAAGATGGGGGAGCGCCGAACGAGGAAGGGGAAGGAGGAAGAGGACTGGAGAGTAAAAGTTCTCCCTCACCTCCTCCTGCTCTGGGTCAGTCTCCTGGTCTCTTGCCTCTGCCTTTCCAACCTCCTCCCCCTCGAATGCGCACTCCCAGCCCTCAACGCGCCTGGCAAAATCGAAACCAAGGGAACCAAGGCAGCTTCCACTATCATCACCAGGGCAACAACCAAAATCACCAGCGACGCTACCGCCGCAACTCTCTGGACAGCTCCACTCATGGCAACAGTAACTATGACATTGACCCACATAATGGAGGCGGTGGCGGAGGTGGTCACCAGGGTCGACCGAGACAGAGGAGGGGGGTATCACCAGGGCCTGGTGGGGACAGAGGAGGAGGGAGAGGTGGAGGAGGGGGAGGGAGGGACAGAGACAGAGATGGAGGCTTCTATTTTAATCAACGCCAGCACCATCAGTACAATCACCATCCCTACTACAACCCCCACAATGCACCATTCCAGCCAGGACCTCACCCCAACTACCACAGCCTGCCGCACTCAGGGGCCCCACCTCCTCCTCCTGACATGCTTTTAGGGGCGGGGCCACTGTTGGTGGGGTGGGGCTTCACCACGCCACCGAGAATGAGACGGCAGTTCAGCGCACCAGACCTCAAAAACAACAGCAACAACAAGGAGACCCCTATATGACCTCTGACCTGACAGAAGGAAGGTCTCTGATTGGCTGCAGGACAAAGGGCGGTCCTGATGCTGTAGAGAATAGGCTGCGAGTGTGTGTGTGTGTGTGTGTGTGTGTGTGTGTGTCTGCATGTGTCTTTCAGCACTTTTACTACATTGCGTCAGCCTGTCACTCACTCACTATCATCACACACATCCTTTCTCCTGAATCCTGCTGTGTTTCATGTGTGTGGCTTCCTCCTAGCCTTAATATTAGCCTTAGCTGTTGCTAACGCTGTCTTAGAAATAGTTTTTATTTTTTAATTTTCAGTCACGTTAGGCTTTCAAACAGGATCACAGTTTATTACATACTGACTTAGTTTCATTAATTTTTTTCCCAATTGATTCTCTGGTTTTGATTAGTCGTTAAATTGTTAGCTACTATTAGCACAAGTCTCCTGTTGAAGCTGTTTTTAATAAAAATATAATATTCGCACGATGGGTGTTTGTACTTAAATAGACAAGTTGTTCAGCTCATCTCATGTATCTGTTGTTAGCCCAGGAGGCTAACAAGCCCCAGCCTGAGCGTCTCTGTTAGCTTGTGATAGCAGTGAGTTACTCTGAGTGGGAGCAATGGACGACTCTAGCGTTTCAGGCAAAGGTTGTGTGTTGGAGTTCTAACAAACGCCACAGGTCAAAGTATTAGCTTAGCTTAGCCAAGGTAGCATGGGGGTGTTTAGATCGAATGATGTAACACTAAATTCTGGTTCACCAATTTAATTTAATTTAATCTTAAGCAGTTTATTCATATTTCCTATTTCCTGTGTTACATCACAATTGGGAGCTGGCCGCAGACAGTACAGTACAACGTGGTCTTGAGAACAGAATGACTGTATTTTGTGTGGAAAAAGGCTGTTTAGACTTACAGCTTCAGCTGATGCTACATTTCTGCGTTAACATCAAAAGCAGTAGTCATCCGTTAACCTAGAACATGATTTGGTTTTTATTAATTAAAGTTAACCCTTCAGATATATTTATTAAGCAAAAGTCATATTTTCCATCTGAAGGACAACCATCCTGTTATTTACCGCCTCTCCCATTTGATTCGTGTGCTGCGTCACCAAGTGCTGCAAACCAAAGAAAGCTTCCTGCGGCGCCTCGTGCAGAGAGCTGACAGACACACTGCTGTACAGACAGACGGATGCATGGAGGGTGGAGATGTTAGGACTGAAAGGAATAGAAACTCCTTATCGGATTTAGATGGTTGAAGAGGAGCTTTTGTGGTTGTTAATGTTGAGACAGACTAGCATGTGGAATCTTTTTAAAGTGTTGTGTGTGTATATTTGAAGTGTATCTTGACTTGTTTTTTTGTTTTTTTTATGAAGATGAATCTATTTTAAAACAGGCTGTGACATATGAAACGTACTCATGGTGAGTTCTTTTGTTTCTGGCAATTGTGGGAAATGTCGTAAGTGTTACGTAACATGTGAGGCCTCTTGGGAGATGGACAAAGACTGACCTATTGGACGTAAATGGGAGACGTAGGAGACGTGATGGATTAATAGTTTATGTTGAGCTGTGGAAGAAAGGCACTATGGGAAATGTAATGCGAGACTGCGGTTGATAAGATAACAGGGAGGTGGAAGAAACGCTTGATAAGATAAGAAAGTCTTTGTTTTGTAGCAACAGACACTACAACATTATCTGCATAATATGAAATTCCTCTTGAGAGGATTTGACATTAGTACTTTAAGTCCACATCATTTGTGAAGAAGAAGAAATGAGAGAGAAACTGCTGCCTTCACGCGACGCCAGGAAGTGGGAGATTGGGACTTTTTCCCCTAGTATCAGTAAACATTGCATTTTAGTTCAGGTTAAAGGCTTTTTTTTCAACGTAGAAAGTCGCATTAACCACTGACTTCCAAATTTCCCACTTTCTGCGTCAACCTGAATGCAGCCTTGATGTGTTTAACCTGCCTCGAACGGTGACGTGTTTACTGTTCGTAGGAGCTTGGGGTATTAGCAGTACTGCCTCAACCGGGCCGGGCCGAGCAGCCCTGTGCTTCGAGACTTTCAGACCCTTAGAAAAGAAAAAAGGTCTGAACCAACCAATGGGAGCACGCCGTCTGGCCACACAGCCAGTGGCGGAGGGCGTTGCCTCAGCGATGATGACAAAAACACAAGAAGTGATTGTGATTGGCCTGAGAAGCATGACATCAGCAGAGTGATTCTGTCTGCCTTGTTTTGCTCTGCTGTCTCTGGAATCAACCAATCACGGGACAATCCTTTAATACCTGCTGCCAACGCCATGCTTGCTAGGAAACAATGTTTCCTTTTGTTCATGGTTTATAATTTTTCATATTTTTTTTTTATTTCCAGCTTCAGCCTCTGATTGGTTATTTTCGCTTTCCTTTGTGTAATCATTTTCTTCTTCTTTTCCTGAGTATTGTAACCCTGCCTACATGTTCAGCTTTTGCGGTTTTGATGTCATCACATCATCATCACAATTATTATTAATGATTATTATAAAGTTATGTGTCATTAATATTGGGTTCTTTTGGATGCTGCTAAAGGGAGATTCACCCTCATGCAACCACCCGAGTGTATTTGTGTGTGCTTTTTGTCTGTGTGTGTGTCCGGGTGAGTGAGTGTGAGTGTGTGTGTTTTTCTGGGTTCATTTAGAATCATAATCTAAAGGTTGTTTTACTTCATTAAGTTGATTTCATTGTTTTTCTTATAATCGTCAGTTTAGTTTTTGTTAATGTGGAGATTTAAAGAGGAGGGGCCTGGGAGGGGGGCATTGCCGCGGCAACTTAACAGAATTCCAGAACATTCAAGAACTCTCGTCTACGAGTGGCCCGTCCCATTCCTCTGCACTTCTGCTCCAATCACAGTCTCGTCACACTATAATGTCACTTCAGGACTCTGGAACACAGATGCGGACGTGATGACATCATGGTCTAGCCCTCCTCCTATTGGCTCAGTCCCTCAGATGTTTTTCCTGTCTGCGTTGAGTTGTTGTGTCTGTTGTTTTTGTTGTATCAGGAACCAATCTCAGGCTCTACCTGCAGACAACATGATGGCAATAAACTGTCAATAAGAATGAAAAATCGACTCACGTCCTGCTTTATTGAGTTTCTCTCCGAACCAACCAAGTGTTGAACAGGACGGTGGCCGAGAGAGGTCAATGCACCGAATGACCACACACACTGGAGAAATAAATACGGCAAACAAAAACTTTCACTGTTTTGACTTTTTGTTGTTTTATTTTGTATGTTATTTTTACTTTTGAATCCATAGAGAAATTAACAAATCACATTTTACTGGGATTCACAGAACACAATTTATTATAGAATCTTTTAAACTTGTCACCTAATTAACAATAAAATAATATATTAAGAAAAGCAAAGGACTTGGCACAATTTATTACATATTTTAATACTGTTACCAGTGACATAATTTTTAAGCCATCAAAAGCAACAACAAACTGAACATTACGTTTGTTTTCCCAGCCCTAAAATGAACTTGACTCAAGTAACAAAATGTAAACTAAAAAATGGCTGCAGGTGAAATTGTTTTAATCACAAATTTAAACATAAAATGTAACCCACCTAATCCCACTATAAGTACAGTAAATGGACAAATGCTAAACTGACTGAGCAGGAGATTGTACATAAAAACAATAACCGTCCGTTTAGATAATTGTCTCTGTTGGCAGCTCTTTTATTCATTTCTTCATAATCTACTTTATGGTTCTGTGGCCAAAGACAACAGGAAGCACCGAACATTTAAATGTAAAGAGGAAAGAGAAAAAAACTGAGCGGGACACGCTGAATGACAGAGCATTCAGATAACGACAGGCTCAGTTGAACACAGAGATATCACACTTCCTGCATCTGGCAATTAATAAACACACACTCACTCCCTGGCATCCTGAGCATCTCCTCACACGTTATTAGTTTCTCCTCTCAGATGAACGCAGGTCTTTTTCACGATGCAGCTCGTCCTCCACCTTGTTGTCATCCTGTCTCATGTTGCCATAGTTACAGCGGTGGACGGTTGCCACAGGGATAGAGACAAGGACCACCGCCCGAGGGAGAACTGCACATCGGCCGGCTTCAGCAGCGTCCCTGGAGGATTCGAACCCACAACCAAGGTAAAAAGCTGAAACACCAAGAGCTGCTGCAGAGACAAAACATGAAGTTAGTTTATGGTTTATCTGCACTTCTAGAACCAAATGTAAGTTTTGTTTTACACCCGACAATGGCGATGAAGGGCCCCGTCATGTCATTAGGACCAGAGTCCCACAGAAAGAAGAGTTTTGCCAGCAAGGAGTCAAAGTCGACACTGGCTCACATGACTCGTGGGTTTGAATAGTTACAAGAGGCCGATTCAAATCCACTGTTTTGTCTGGAGAAATGCAGGATTTAGCAGTAAATTACTAAAAGTGTTGATAATTTTTTTAAATACAATGCTGACAGGTTGGTAAACTGCAGCCATCACCACCATGTATGTGTGTACGTCTGCCAAATGACTAAATGTAAATGTAAACTGTCAAACGTTTTGTGATAAAAATTCTGTCGTTATCCGAGTTTCAAATACTAATACAACACTTCAAATACAATGTGAAGACCCTTTTTCAGGTAGAAAATAATTTTTTTTTTGACCGTGCTAAAAATCCAACTGTCACCATTTTATCTCTAGTATAGTGTGATTTTATTTCCCTCACTGTAACAGCCACGATCACTGCACTTACATAAATAAATTAAAAAACAAACTTTTAGAATAATATAAACATGGAAAAAGACAAAGTGTGTCCAAATGTGAAGAACGTTGCTGACCTTGATACTGACTGGGTGAAGTGCTTGACTGACGGGTGGACACCGCAGTGGACACACCAGTTTCCTTTTGCGGATTGATAAAATGACACTTACACAGCTCCACTTGTTTTTTCTTCTTGTATCCTCTTTCTGTTTTTAGGTTCTTTTATTTCCCAAGAACCTTTTCACCAGTCTGTCCTGGGCTTCCTTCCAGACTTTTACAGAGATCTATGAGATCGACCTCACGGGAAACAAGGTGTCTGTCTCAATCATGCTTTTAATACTGAATTAGTGAAGTTTAAGCCAACTTTCATTCCACATGGACCAGCTTTTCTGACCTTTTATGTCTCCAGGTTCCAGAAGTGACCCCTAGTGCCACTGCAATCCTTCCCAGCCTCAGTGTTCTCAGGCTGGGTTCCAACCGTCTGAAGTCCCTATCTGACGGCTCCTTCTCAGCCTGTCCTGCTTTGACTGAACTCTACCTGGAAAACAACAGTATCCAATCTCTGAGCGACCACACCTTCTCTGGGCTCAGCAAACTCGAGGTCAGCGTGTCCTGGTCTTAGTCTGTTAGCAAGGAAATGCGAATGTACCTTTTGGCAAGGGCACATGGTTCTGTTCACCACCAATAAAATGGCATGAAAGAATCTATATTTAAAGTGTAGACTTTAGTTTAAGAATTTAATTAACAATTGTAAATGATGAGTTTTAATAGTCTCTGTGGTTATTGGCGAATCTAAATTGCCTGTGTGGATGTGAGTGTCAATGGGTAAACAAGTAGCGATGTAAGGCGCTTTGAGTACAGAAAAGCTCTATTTAAGTGCAGACATTTTACCATATCTACAGATACTACCACATGTTGGTTTTCTTCCCTGGTGATGTGGGGACAGTAGCTTGTCAGGAAGGTCAAACACGGCATGCTAGGAAGTTGAGACAAATACTGTGAAGATGATTAGCAAAAATAAACATATTGTGAAATTGTTTCATTGGGATGTAAACCTGAATTAATTTACTGCCCACTGGGTTTCCGTTCCAAAAAACTTTTGCTTCATGGGTTCCTTTCTGACTGGCTGTCATTCTATAGATCCTGGACCTGTCATCCAATCATATTTCAGTGCTTCCCACGCTCATGCTCCACCCCCTCAGGGCTATAGAAACCCTGTACTTGGAGGCAAACAGGGTAAGAGAAGACACACATCCTGATTTCACAGCAGCTGTTTATTCCTTTGCCTGTAGGGGCAGAGGTCTAACGGCAGAGCCTTTCCTTCCCATTTCAGATCACGGTGATGCCAGACAATTGGTTCAGCCAGAAGGTGGAAGTGCCATACCTCTACCTCTCAGCGAATCCCTGGGCCTGCTCCTGTTCCCTTGATTATTTGAACAAATACCTTAACGATAACGAAATGAACATCTACGTCCGGGATGGCCCAATCATCAATAGCGATGCAGACAGTGTGGTGAATAACACAAACACAGAAGAAGAATGCTCATTTTTGTTTCGATATTGATATGTTTGATATTACAGGATCACTGATCAGAAATAAAAAAATGTAACTGTGACTGAAACACTTTGTTGCTTTTATGCATATTTAAAAGCAGAAGGGTACCATGCTTAACGTTTTTTGTTTTTTTCTCTCAGGTGTGCGATTCACCACAGCAGCATCGGCGTAAACCTGTAATCACTTTGGAAGAGTCTGATCTGTGTGACACAACAAATACTTATAGTCCTACTACAACTGCTCCTTTTCAGCGACCCACATGTTCACACAAGTGAATATCCTACTGCTACTGCCATTCCTTTCCATTTTGTAATCACTCCTCCTCCTAGAGACGTGGCCACAGTTGTGTACCACAGAGAAGTTACATGGTCCTGGTATCAAACCTTCACTAGTTTTATTGAATGGTCACACCATTCAGGATCATCAGCCAGAGGAGATGGGTCAAAAGTCAGTCCACATATTGAATTTCGTACCACTGTTCCTCCTGTCAAATCCACGACTGACGTTGTAACGACTCTTTGGACCACAAAACCCTCAACTACCACATCTGCTCCTTCAACTGTACCATCAACAACACAGGAACTCTCGGTAGACACAACAGCCTTTGCCACTGAGACATCCAGCGTGTCACAACCTTCATTGGTGACGGATGAAGCTGTAGATGGTGACAGTGGTACAATTAGAGCAGTGAGAGCTGCAGCGTTGTTCTGTTTTTGGCTTTTTGCAGGTTGCTTGTTGCTGTGCGTGGCATCAGTAGCCTGCACGTTGGCGATTGTAGCGAGGCTAGTCATCTGGTATATGAGGGTCTACAAGCCACTTTATGTGAAGCTGGCGAGGAGGAGGAGAGGAGGTAGAGAGGGAGTGAGTCTGTTAACCTTCAAGAAGAATGAGGACAAGGAGGCAGCTGGAATAGGAGGAGGAGGTGTAGTAGCATTGTATCGTTCTGTTCTGTATGTCCAGACAACAGGTGGGGACGCTGGAGAAAAAGAAGGTGAGGGAGGGGAAGAAGGAGGGAATGAAAGAGTCCTTGTCAGCCTGGAGCCGACGGCAGCAGGGGGAGGAGCAACAAACGAGGAAGAAGGAGAAAGAGGAGGAAGGGAGGGAAGAGGAGTGTACAGGAAGATGCTGTACCGTCTGCTGAGTAAAGAGGAGGAGATAGGGGGGTGGAGGGACGTGATGGAGGAGTGTCGAATTTCCGAAGAGGATGGAGGGAAGAAGGAGGCGGGGAAAGATGCAGGAATGAGTGGAGGTGTAGTTTCAAGGAAGCGCTACAGCGTGATTCTGAGGGAGGAGAGGGAGGAGGCAGAGGGAGGAAGGGAGGAACTGGACTGGGTGGTGGGAGGATGGGAGGTAAAAAGAGGAGGGGGAGATGGAGAGAGGCAGGAGGAGGAGCAGAGGAGCAGCTGGGGGGAGTGGCTGGCTCATTACTTACCCAGCATGCCCTGGGGGGTGACTACACCTCCAGAGGTTGGGGCAACTCTGTGATAATAATTAAAACAACGCAATGGGCTTAAGAATCTCCATCCAGACTGTTTTTAAAACCGAGGTTCTGTAAGACAAAAGAGTTCACAAGACGTAATTTCTGTGTTTCAGTTAAACCTTTACATGATGAGTGAGTCGTTTGTTAGTTATGAACGTGTGGTTGGAAGCTCAGGGACTAATGTTGCATTAATGCAATGATGACATGAAACTTATCACTAATGCTAACATTGTAAAATGAGCGTAAAGGACTTGTTAGTGTTACTATTTGATTTATTTGGATGGAAAGCATCTTACCGGCAGTTCCGCATTTTCACCCACAATCTTTTGAAACATACCAACAGAGCTGAGCTAAGCCAAACTGCGAGGTCTGAAGCAACTAAAAGGAAAACGTCAGACCTGTCAGATCAAGTAAAGGCTGATTAATACTAAACCGTAATAGTGGGAGGTGGCACATGCAGAAGTCTCACAAAACAATTGTAATCTGTTTAAATGTTACATGTCCTTGATACATGATCCTCTCTCAATGCGCCAAATAAAGGAACACCTGGTGATCTGTAACGGTGATGGCAAAATGCAAACAGTTGATCCTGAACATGTCAATAAAACTTTTACCAGGCAATATATTTTGTATATTTGATGTTGCAGCAAAATATGCTGTTTTGTTTTGATTTGTTATAAGTAACTTTCTGTAATTAGGAGCTGTTAATGCTGTAAATATTTTAAATAATTAAATATGAAATTGCTTCATGTACACATTTTTAATATATGGTTAATACCTCATTGAAACATGAAAAAATGGCATCAATAAGCAAAACAATTTAATTTATTTATCTTAGTCTTTTCAGGGGTTGAATTTTGAATGTCCTGGTCATAAATTTGATTATTTAAGAAACAAAAAATATAGATGAAACAAAGCAAGAGTAGTATTTCAGTAAGTCAGATACAGTAATTCCTAAGTAAAATGATGCATATTACTGAACATGGTTAAATTGATGTGATTACAAAAAAACTATAACAATAAAGCAGTAAACCACATTCTGTTAATTTGTTGTCATATTGGAAACACGTGTTACTAAGTTGGTAAGTTTGTCCGTCTTTTCCACACAGCTCCTCAAAATAACTCTTTAAATAATGTGACAGGATCACAGACTCATATTATCATTAATTTTATTGTTAGCTCCTAGTTGTTTGGGGACGTAAACAATTCCTGTAAAAGGACAAACAACCACTACTTGCAATCATGGTTATTTCATTTATTTTTATTTTTTTTACAAACTCTGAAAAATAAACATGCATAGTACACTAAAATACATGCACTCATGTTTTGACAAAATAAATGTCTGTGTTTAGGGGCCGGTAACATTGTAAATCCTTTAAAAATTAAAAGAAAATACAGAGAATTTGAACATAAACATTTCTAATTGATGGCAAATTTATCTGTTAAAAATGTTTTGACAAATGTATTAAAGTTTTTACAGATGGTGATTTGTAAATGTTTTTATAATTAATTAATTTATAAAAAATTAAAGCTAAAAAAAACAAGTAGTTTATATTTTAATAAGTAATTAACAAAAACAAAACTAAGAAATTAAACTATGAATTATCATATAACAATGCAAAATACAGAAAGAAAATAAAAATAATCAAGTGTTAAACTATAAATGATTTGGAAGCATCTTATAAAAAAGAAGTTAAATACCTCTTTAGGTGTTTACAACTACAAGAATATAATTATTTGTATTTGCAAACCTGTAACTGAAGCTGGACCAAAAACTAACCATCTTTGTCAAGATTTTTTATACAATTCATCTTCCGCTGTTTGAGTTTCTTGAATATTCTACAGTACATGTTGTATTGACCCTAAACGCATCTTGTTCACTGTTGACAGATGCAGTGTGTCTTTATTGTAAAACACATGCAGAAAGGCAAAAATACCTTTACCACAGTTATGAAAAAAGAAGAAAACCACTTGTCACCACATAAAGTGGTTAAAATCAGCTCCAACTTTACCCGCAGTGATCTTTGACTCTAAATTTTTACTAATTACTGAACATGTTTTCCACAATTACCATAAACTGTATTGTTTACTATACTCTGTTTTCCTTTTTGACTTTAAATACATATACGTTAACACATTGGAAGCTAGTTATGCACAAAAAAAGACTTAAAAACCATCAGCCAGCTTTAAACAAGACGACAGAAGTGGCACAACTGGCTGAAACATTGATGACATTCATTCTTATGCGAGCAATAATGCCTGACATCACAAACACAATGGATGACATCAAATCAGTCTAAATTGTCAGTAATGTGCATACATTTTATGATAAGTCAGTGGTCCCAACTGAATAAAAAAAAACTAAGAACAATAATATTAATAATAGAATAAAATAAATCTAAATAAAAAATCCTCCCCCCAAATTTTCCCCACTATGACTGTGTGAGAGTCCAGAATGAGCTTCATTCCAGGGGGGCTCTGTACAATCATGTGTTATCATTTTTTTGAATTCCCAAAACTCCAGTGGAATGATATGTGTCCAGGAAAACAATCACACGATTCACTCACATCAGCTTTAGGAGTCACATTCTTTAGTTGAAACTTAATTCATATTATATCCGAAGTTCAAGATGATATATTTAATTGTTTTGACAGGACCCTCGGTATTAGGATATAGTAGCTTACAACTAACATTTGTTCAATTTAATATGTGTCAGACAAAAGAAGTTTATAGACAGTAAAAAAATACATTTTAAATGTCACTCTGTCACCAGATAATTAATATTAAATAATGCCCACTGAGATTAGGCCCATCAAATGGTCTGCACTTTTTCTACCTGCATGTCCTCGAAGCGCTTTACTCTGCTTCTTATTTACCCATTCACACTCACAGTCACACACATATTCATACACCTGCTTTGCAGCCGGCCAACACTCACCAGGAGCAACTAAGCAGGGAAACTCAAGGATGCTCAAGAACACCAGGGATCGAATGACCACGCTACAAAAATGTTTTAGGGATGCCCCAAACGGAAGAGGTGTCCGCAGTGGACACAAAACTGTAGAAAAATTTAGACACACTTGTGTTTCTTCCCGTGAGTGCTGTAGGTGAAGTTTTTTTACATTTGACACACCAGTACTGTTTGTGTCCACTGTGGACGCGCTGATGCTCTGAGAGTTTAGATGAAGAATAGAAGCTTTTGTCACAATGATGACACTTATATGGTTTAAGTCCAGCATGGAAAAGCTTGTGTTTGCTTAAAGAAGATGAACATCTGAAAGTCTTTGCACATTTCCCACAGCTGTCTGGTTTCTTTTCAGTGTGGACAACCTCGTGCCTTAAACAGGTGTAATTTGTTGGAAATGTTTTCTCACAGTATTTGCACTTGTAGGGCTTCTCTCCAGTGTGGATGAGTTCATGGTACTGATATGCACTGTTGCAACTAAAGACCTTCCCACATTGGTCACAAGGGTAGATTTTTTCTTTAGTGTGAATGTTTCGATGATTCTTCAAACCACTTAGTTGAGAGAAACTGTGCCCACACACCTCACAGCTGTATGGTTTCACTCCTGTATGTATCCGTTCATGTACCCTGCGGTCTGTTGAAGATACGAAAGCTTTCTCAAGTGCCTGCACTGGTATGGTTTCTCTCCAGTGTGAATACGTTGGTGAATTGTTAGACCTTCCGACCGAGTAAAAGTTTTGCCACATTGGTCACAGTGGTGCGACTTTTCTCCGGTGTGAATGCGATAGTGACTCTTCAGGTAATGTAGCCGAGAAAAAGCTTTACCACACTGGTCACAGCAGAAAGGTTTCTCTCCACTATGGGCACGCTGATGGGTCCTGTAGTTAGATGACCTTGAAAAAGTTTTTCCACATTCCTCACAACTGTAGGGTTTCTCTCCACTGTGAACTCTGAGATGCAATTTTAAATCTTCTGGTGTTACGAACGACTTATTGCACTGCTGACAGCAGTGAGGTTTCTCTTTACGGTGAAATCTCTGATAGTGACTGTGGAGTCGCCCTGATGATGAGAAGGAACTGCCACATTCCAGACAACTGAATGGTTTTTCTCCCGTGTGAACTCTCTGATGAACTGTAAGCTCTCCTACGGTTTTGTAGGTTTTGTCACACTGTCACAGCTGTAGGGTCTTTCTCTAGAATGAGTGAGGTGGTGTCGCTTTAGGGACTGAACACAAGTGAAAGCTTTCCCACACTGGTCACAGCCATACGGTCTCTCTCCAGTGTGAAGCCGCTCATGAATCTTTAGCTGATGTGAGATGCTAAATGCTTTTTCACACTGGTTGCAGCTGTATGGTTTTTCTCCAGTGTGAGTTCTCTGATGACTTTTGAGCTGCCGTGATGTAGTGAATACTTTGTCAGATTCATTACAGCTGTACAGTCCTTCTCGCGAGGGAACTCTATGGTGAATCTTCAACTGTTTCGATGTAGAGAACTTTTTATCGCACTGATCACAGCCGTATGGTTTTTCTCCAGTGTGAACACTCTGATGACTTATCAGTTGCTGTGAGGTATTAAATCCTTTTTCAGTGTTGACAAATGTGAGATGTGGTCATTTTGCTGCCTTGCTGTTCCTATAATGACACACAAAGACAGTATAAATAATGTGCAGCACTGGTAGAAAAATAGAATTCATCACATCTGGTTTCATTTAAAAAGTAAGATTTTCCTTACAGGGAAGCTATAATGTTACATAACAAACAAGCCAAGCTAGAATTCCTAGCACATAAACCACCATCCCTCTCTGGGTTTTCACTTTGCTGACTTGGTGTAAGTTTCATAGGATTTCCCTCATACAGAGGTTACAATTGCCTTTTGAATTGTAGAGGGTTAGGGTTAGAAAGGTATTAAAAAAAGAAAAAGAAACAATACAAAATCGTAGTATTATGCAAACCAATACTAACAGTAAGGCTGAGTGATATGGCATTTTTGAATCATTTGAATCAGTCACAATTTTTTTTCCCTCTGTATATGAACTCAAGACAAAACACGATTCAATAATCTTTTTATTTAAACTATATGGTGTTTCCCCTAGTGCCATATTAATAAAGAAAAACATCAATAGAAACACAAAACAAAAAAAGTAAGGCCCATAGTTTTTGCATACTGGGCTCAGAACACAGGTGATCTACACTCTGTGATTTCAATTCACACAGTTCAGGATTACTTCAATTTTAATTGATCTGATTTATGATTTACATAAGACAAATATCACTATTGTATTGTACAATACAGCAAATTCTTTCCTTCTTGCTTAATTCAATTCAACTTTATTTATATAGCGCCAATTTACAACAGGGTCATCTCAAGGCATTTTACATAATAAAGTCAAGACTATACAGAAATTCAGAGAAAACCCAACAAATCCCCCTTGAGCAGCTATAGGCAACAGTGGAGAGGAAAAACTCCCTTTAACGGAAGAAACCTCCAGCAGAACCAGACTCAGGGTGGGCGTCCATCAGCCTTGACCGGTTGGGCTGAGTGGAAAGTGGAGAGAGAAAAGAACAGAGCAACAAAAGCAGCAACAAAACATTGGGCAGGTTAGTGGGACCAGTAGCTGCGCACTGGAGGACACACAGCAACAAATCCGGGGACACCTGAAGACAGGGACAGAGAGAGGGAGACAGAGAGGGAGACGCACAACTATGGAAAAAGGAGACACAGAGCTAATGTCATACAGAGGAGCTTCACACATCAAACTGCTGGTCAGTGTGACTGATAGAAGCAGAGCACATTCACTCAAACACTGAAGTAAAGATTAGAAGTAAGACACTTGTAATCACTTCATACTTTCAGAAGGAAATTTTACTAATGTCCTGAACTTTTAAGAAATGTTTCAAATTGGTAAAGATACAATTTAAAAGTAAAATGTTTTTTAAAAACTGTCAAAGCTTTTAAAGTGCAATATAAAACCCCACAACTGGCCCATTGTGAGCAGTTCCATCAAAGTCAGGGCTTATCTACTAAATGTCACATAAGGTTTGATTTAATCAAATATCTGATGCTAAAAGATGGTACAATGACGGACAGTTTGGTGCATGAATGAAAGCAGATTTGTGCAGATACACTTTTATTTTGTCTTTCCTTCCTGTGGTTCAGCTGCACTTTTCACTAGATTAACCTATTACCACTCGTTTTCAAAGTAATATCAGTGTGTATTTAAAAAATCAGTAAAATCTGTACAATAGATTTAAGTTCTTACACGCAAACGCATTGGGAACACTGATCCTATTCCAAATCAAAAGGTGACGAAAAAAACATACCAAACCTGTTACTGTTTTACAGAAAGTGAAGAAAAATTAATATTAGGCTGTTCAAAAAATAGCGGTGTTGTCATATTTCATTACTAACATTTACTGTATAAAGAGAAAAATGCTTGAATTTGCTCATGGTTTAGTTTAAAGGCAGTTTCCCACTTTACCTGGATTCACGCTGTCATCAGCTTGAAGCTTTGTGTGTGTTTGGCTGTAGTGACGTCACCAGAATAACGGAGATTAACTCAACAGAAGAAGAAGAAGACTGGTTTTAGAGATGCGGAGGGATCACAGGTTGATCTGGGTCGATCACACGATCCCGCAGCTTCGTCACTGTACCAACACCACACGGTAACGAAATGTCCAAACAAGTTCGGTCCAATTTAAAATTGTCTTAAATATATTTCATGTGCTATTGGAAGAAGCAAGTCGACAAAAACGGAAATCACGTGAGCTGATGTTGAGCAGCGTTTCCTACCTGAAGTGTTGACGGCCCGACGTAAGATGGCGGATTTCGACGAGTGAACAGAAGCAGCAGGAGCCGCAGCACGTTCTCGTCTGAAACTTCTTTCCTCTGAAACTGGCGGCAAACTACGACGCCACGGCACTTCCGCCTCAGATCCTTCACACTAAATCTTCCGCTAACAGAACCGAGTTAAACAAAACAACGAACTTTATTCTGGCATAAAAAATGTGTCTTCATAAAACACACTAACAAGCCACCTACTTTTAAAAAATGACTCGAGCACTTTGTTGAAAACGTCATCCGAATCGGATAGACTTCCGGCCTGACTCCTTCAAAATAAAACATTAAAGCTGCTCAAACACTGATTTGCAAAGTTTCATGTTTTTATATTCTTATGCACGTTTGATATTTAGTAATGTATGATAGATGATTTTAAGAACATTTTGTATCTAATATTTAGTTTTAAGAGAGTCAAGTCTTATGTGCTGTAACAAGAATGAAGGAGTTATGGCCTTATCATTCTCAAAACCAAAATACAGTCCAAATGTAATATGCAAAATATTTTTAAGGACGAAATATGTGATTGAAATGTTAGAAATAAACCCCAAATCCAAACTGAACTGAAAAGTAGCTGAAAATATAGAGATTTAAGGCAGTGTAACCAGTTTCTGTCCTGAGGGTCTTTTCACAGATGGCAATGCCCAAAAGGGAAAAAAACCTTTTAGACTCTGACAAAAATGTGACACAGTTAAAAAGACACAGTAGAACATGCATATGAAACATATAGGAGTGGTTTTATTTAAATGAAATAATTTGAGAATAATAGCAATAGGAAAAGTGGGAAAAAAATGTTGTTAAGTTTGGGGGGATGTAGCTCTTTTAAGCAAAGGATTAAACCTTAAGACCCAGAAGGGAAGCGACCTAGAACAAATAAAAGGTTTTAAACTGCACAGTTCTACTCTACTAGTTTATTAAACCATTAAATATGTTTCCCTTTCCTCTCTGCTTATTGTACAATTGTTATAAAAAGTAGGGAAAAGTTTGTGGTGTCTTTGAAGATTTTTTATACATCACAGTTATTGCTGAATCTGATTACTTTCATGATTAACAAACTTTAGATGATAATGCACTACGGTACTATGTGATTATGTGGGCATAAGTGATAGTTAAACTGTTATGAAAACTATAAATATGTCTATATTGATTACGGAAACCTGGTTTCACAGTTGGGTAAAGCTGATTTCTTAATCATGGCTCAGTTTTATAGTAAAGAGAGCAACACAAGTGCATTAACAAATACGGCAGATTGATAAACGCAATAGAGCTGGATAAAAAAAGACCTGACTTATTGAATACTTTTCTGTTGCCAGTCAGTCACAACATTAGGTACGCTTGTAAAATGTTATTGTACTCAGATTATAACCCGGTAAAAGCAGAATTCATGGCAGAGCTGCTTGTTAGATCATTTGTATAAATGTAACTACAGTTGTGGCTGATCGGTGGATGTCCACTCTTCACTCCTTCTGGTCAACAGTTGAACATTTTGCTTCACTACAAATTTGCTAATGAAAAATAGCTTGTGGCCCCAAAATGCTGTTTGTTAAATGTTCTTCTTTTTAGAGTTATTGCCTGTAAATAATGTTAGATAAAGTCTTGTGACACATTTACTATGGGAGTCCAGAAGAGGGAGTGTTGGGCCTTTAAATCTGTTTTGTTTATGTGGCTCATAATACATCCTGCCCTGACACACAAAAAAGTTTTTTTTTTTTTTAAAAGGACAACAAACTTTATTAAATTACTGGCATATTCACTGTGTGTGTTTGAATGCTTACATTGTAGTATATGAACCACTGTCAGAAATCGATGTGTGAATTCACACTTAGTAATCGACCTCCTCATTTTCCCAGAGCCTCTAAATCTCACTCTGCTCACACTGTGTCAAATACGGCTTTAGCCATAATTTGTAAAATACTATCATACTTCAACAATGTTCAAACAAGCTCGTTTCTACTTATAAAAAGCTTTTCTTTCCACTTCCTTTTCTACCTGTTCCTCCACGTGGTCTTGCGTGTGTTTACGTGCTCACAAGTTTCCTGGTTATGACCAGGTGGGTGTATGAACTATTCTTGTGTAAACATTTTATCCTGAGGTAGTTTGATGGTAAACTTCTCACCAGGGTCATAATTATGTTGTTTACAATATATTTGTTGTTTATCTCTTGATCTTAACTCCCCGTGTTTCTGCCTTTTCTTCAGGTACTGATGCATCGATGCTACGAAACTTTTTGTGACATAGAAAAGGACAGAGATGAAACCACAACACTGACACTGACTAACAAAGGAAGGAGGGGGTTTACAAGAAGCACATGAATACTCGGTCAAATGTCACCAAGTGTGAAGATGGAAGGAACATCTCTGTTGTGTCTGCTCTGTTAATATGTGTGTATATTTCTTCTTTGTTGTTGTGTGCAGCCATTAGTTATTCCAATATCAGATTGGTCTTTTTACTGAGAGTTAAGAGAAGTTACTTACAGGAAAACATCTGAATATATATTTGTTTCATGCAGCTATTTTCCTTTCTGTTCCTTGTGCAGCGTTCCTGCATCACTGTTTATTCTATTTTTTATTACATTGCACAATGATCCACACAAAGAAAAGTGTGGTAGAGTCTCCAACAGCAATCTAACACCTTCGGTAAGTGCGACAAGAAGCTCCTCAATATGAAAATGTCTTACTTAACAAATACTGAATGTCCGTGTGGTCCCTCCACACTAAGGAAAAACTGTAAAATCAACAACAGTAATTTGATTTTAAACCCTGCGTCATCCAGCTCATCTGACTGTGAGTCCAGCAGGTCTCAGTTCTTTATTAGAGATTCAGTCTCTCTGAGCTGTGAGGACAGCTCTGCTGGATGGACACTCAGGACGAACACGAGCAGAGAGACCAGAGCTGGATGCGGGGCTCCCAAGAAAAATGTGATTAGCCATTCCTACTGTAACATCAGTCAACTTGTCCTGTTGGACAGTGGAGTTTACTGGTGTGAGTCCAGATATGGATCAACCAATAACAGCATCAGAATCACTGTCACGGGTAAGATCAGCAGTTACAGGAAGCAGCGGACCACACGATCTGTGTGTATCATCCAGTAGCTGAGTGAAAGGTACAATCAATCTTTAGATGACTTTCATTTAAATTCTAATTTGGAGGAGCATTTCTGAATTCATCATGAATCATACAAATAATAATGTAAATAAATATCAGCCCACAGAATTGAATCCAATTGTAAGAGTTTACTCACACACACACAGTTTCACATCCCCTGTTGCTCTGGTCTCGTCTAGTTTTGAGGAGCGCAAACTGACTCGCAGACAAATTATCGCAGATAACCAATAAGATAAAGATGATTGTTGAGACAGAAAACCATCATGTAGAGTGTCTTAGTGTATAAATACTCGTGACTTACACAACCTCCAGTAATAACATGAAAATAGATGCAGAGATAGAGAAATGGAAGCTTTCTGAACCACAGAGTCAGTGTAAAGTAACTACAGCGGTTTCAGACACAGTGAAAAATAATGAGGTCTGCTGCATGCCTTGATATTTGTTCTGCAGAACTAAACCTGAAACCACAAAGTCATAATAATAATAGTCACACCCACACCCACGACACCACATGTGTCATTTCTCTTTAGCTGTGGTCTTTCTCCTGGGCTGCACAACAAACCAAGGTCAGTAAATGTTTTCTACTACAGTTTAAATTCTTGTACGGAAATACTTGGTTGGACAAGTTTCAGCGTTTTTTTCTTCCACCCTCCCAGTCTCACTGATGGTAAGACCGAGCTCTCAGTTGTTTGAAGGAGAAGTTCTTTCTCTGAGCTGCGAAGGAGGCGACAGCTCCACCAACCTGACACTGAGGAGGAACACAACCAGGGAAACCAGAGCTGAATGTGGACGTGAGTGGGGGAAACAAGCTGGTTCTTCCTGTACCATAACTGGCACCCTCTCATTTGACAGTGGAGTTTACTGGTGTGAGTCCAGTAATGGATCAACCAGTAACAGCATCAACATCACTGTCCATCTGCCACATGTATCAAATTTACATCTTCTACAACCTCCATCCATCCTTGGCTCAGACTGGTCCTTCACCTGGTGGTGTAGGACCAGTTTAAAAGTTGCTTTTAAAGTTTTAACAACTGACTCTTTTTAGACCAAAAAACAAACACACACACATTTTGATGTAATTTTGGTCTGAGCCTCTGCTCAGTAAAAATCCTCTGGAAACTAAACGACCTTTAAAGCCTGTTTCATCACAGTGAAGCTTGTTGGTCTCTGAGATTTAAGTGACCAATCTGCTGCAAACTGCAGCAGAGGAAACCACACAGCTAGTGCAGCGACCTACAAACAGGAAACAGCAGCTTCTGCTGCTCTGAGTGTCTGATGTCATTTCAGCCAGAGACACGATGGGACAAACATCTCCTCAGTGTCTGATCGGTGAGTTCAGTCGGTTCTCTCTGCACGTCACTAACTAAATGACGAGTGTGAAGTGTTAAAGGTAGAAGATGAAAACTTCAGATAATTTCATAGACACGGTAAATATGAAGTAAGATGCATGAAACAAATAAAACTGCAAATGTCGTTTTTCTCTAGTTGTGACCTCACTGCTGATCTGCACAACAAACCAAGGTCAGTACAATGTCTTCTGTCAGTCACATGACGCCCAATAATTGTTCATTTCCTTCCAAGAGATGCTGCATGAAGGACAACAGCTCCACAATAATAATAACAATAATAATGATGATAATGTAATAAGGGAAAAGGACAGTGGAGTTTGGAGCTTTAGGCGTCGGCACTAAAGTTGTGGAAACGTGACATGTTGAGACTCACAGACAGAAAAGTATCAAGTGTTTCAGAAACAGTAAGACTCCAGGTACTTGTTGCTGAATCATTTGGAAACTTTTGTCATATTTCATGCTGAAGATGCTGAAGTTTTCACTGATCTTCCTACATTGTGTCTGTTGTTTGTAACTTGCTTCTATTTTCCACCGAACCAACTTCAACTGATTCTAAAAAGATGTGAGTTCAGTGCAGCTGCCTCCTCTGCAGAGTGTCTGGGTTTAAGTCCCATGAACGTCCTGTGTGACAGACGTCCTGGGGCATGAAGAGTTTTGCTGCAATGTTGACAACAAATTTACAGTCTCATGTTCAACAAACACAGTTTTTTAAACTAAATGCGTCGATGTAAAATATATTTGTTGGTTATTAACTAAAGATTTTCATCACAGCTCGTCTGACTGTGAGTCCCAGCTTCTCTCAGCTGTTTGTTGGAGAGTTTGTCTCTCTGAGCTGTGAGGAGGACGACAGCTCTGCTGGATGGACAGTGAGGAGGAACACGAGCAGACGACAGAGGACTGAGTGTGGAGATAGTTGGGGAAAAGTAGTTGGTTCGTCCTGTAAAATTAACTACGCCGCCACATGGGACAGTGGAGTTTACTGGTGTGAGTCCAGACGTGGATCAACCAGTAACATCATCAGCATCACTGTTGTACCTGGTAAGATCAGACTGTGGAGTTAGTGTTGATGAGTCTGTGTGGAAATGGATGAAATGCTGTAGTTTGTCTCTGTGTTGAGGTGGAGCAGTGATCCTGCAGAGTCCTGTCCTCCCTGTGATGGAGGGACATGACGTCTCTCTGCACTGTCTCACAAAGAGTCCTCCCTCCGAGCTCCCGGCTGATTTCTATAAAGATGGCTCCCTCATCGGGACTGAGCCTACAGGTCACATGACCATCCACCATGTTACCAAGTCTGATGAAGGCGTCTACAAGTGTCACATCAGCAGTCGTGGAGAGTCTCCACCCGGCTGGATCTACGTCACAGGTCGGGAGCTTCACTTTGGTTTCAACACTTATTTCATCCACATACAAACCTGAACAGCTGGATTCTCTCGACAGAAAAACCTACAACTCCACCTCCACCCACCCAGATCTCCTTCACAGGTCAGACACGTTTCCAACAAACCTTCCTCTGGTTTGTGGTTGGCAGGAGTCTACAGTAACATATTGTGACAATAACTTATACATTATTTTTGGTTCCTTTTAGACAGCCCCTCCTCCACCTCCCTCCATCCCTGGTTCAGGCTGGTCCTTCACCTGGTGGTGTTCTGTCCATACTTTGTCTCCACTGTCCTCCTGGTGTCTTTATATAGACACAGACACACAGGTAACACTCCTCAATCACTGTTGTCTCTAACATAACTGTTTTATGTTTTACATGTCGATATATTTACTACTTTCGTTTCTATCCTCTGACTGTAGGAAACCACCTGTCTGTTTCCATGGTGACAACCTCACCCACATCAGCTGAGCAGGGATCGGATGATGACTATGATGATGTCATCACTGGAGTCATCATGCAGCATCACTTCTGAACTGATCCACTGGGATCAATGATCTGATTGTTTCTAGATTCTCCCTCATGTCTCACGTTGTCTCAGTCCTGCACGTTGGAGGACGTCCCACAGTCTGGGTTGTTGCTCTCAGGATGGACGAGGGATGTTGGATGAGAGATGAGCATGAGAGTTTCACTGACGTCTTGTACTGGACCAAGATCTGTTCTGTCTTACTATGAATGAAATCACTGAGCTGAGGACAGTCTGATGTCTTTCACTTGTTACACATGTGATGCTTTTCTGCAAATCTGTCATGACTCAGTCCCTCAGCTCCACTTCCTCCCTTGGACTGTTGTTTTGTAACCCGTTTTTCTCCACATCCTGTCCTGCCCTACAGTTACTCTGCCAACTTCACCACCTCTAATTGACCTCAATTGGTTTCACCTGGGTCCTTCTGTCTACTTATACTCGGATTTCACCACAGCTCGCTGCCAGATCCTCTTTCCACATGACAACCTTGCAGCCTCCAGGAAGTTTTCTCGCCACACTGGATTATTTCATGTTTGGACTTACTCTGTTTGCCTGTCCCTCAGTCAACCTGCCCGCACTGCCTTGCCACACCGGACTTCCTCCACCACTCACCTACAAGCCATCCTTCTGGTAACCAGCCTGCACAGCCACCACTCCTCTACAAGCCGTCCTCTGCCACGTCTCACTTTCAAGCCGTCTTCTGCCACTACTCCCCCTCATTATTCACAGTATTTATTCTAATATCAATAAATGTTCACAGTCTTCCTCCTGTGGCCTTTACTTCTGGGTCCAAAGAAAAGCATATTTCTGACAAAATCAAAATCCACAATACCAACAGAATAATGTTCTGTACATGGAAATCAGTTTACTGAATAAACACATTTCTGTCACTGAGTCCAGTAAAATGCAGGTTTTTATTTCATTTACAAACAGTGCGACAAGTTGTATTTGTGGTAATATCAAGAGTTACAGTAAAAAGCTGGAAACTAAACGACCTTTAAAGCCTGTTTCATCACAGTGAAGCGTGTTGGTCTCTGAGCTTTAAGTGACCAATCTGCTGCAAACTGCAGCAGAGAAAACCACACAGCTTGTGCAGCGACCTACAAACAGGAAACAGCGGCTTCTGCTGCTCTGAGTGTCTGATGTCATTTCAGCCAGAGACACGATGGGACAAACATCTCCTCAGTGTCTGATCGGTGAGTTCAGTCGGTTCTCTCTGCACGTCACTAACTAAATGACGTGTGTGAAGTGTTAAAGGTAGAAGATGAAAACTTCTGATAATTTCATTAGACACGGTAAATATGAAGTAAGATGCATGAAGCAAATAAAACTGCAAATGTCGTTTTTCTCTAGTTGTGACGTCACTGCTGATCTGCACAACAAACCAAGGTCAGTACAACGTCTTCTGTCGCTCACATGAGGCCCAATAATTGTTCATTTCCTTCCAAGAAATGCTGCATGAAGGACAACAGCTCCACAATAATAATAACAATAATAATGATGATAATGTAATAAGGGAAAAGGACAGTGGAGTTTGGAGCTTTAGGCGTCGGCACTAAAGTTGTGGAAACGTGACATGTTGAGACTCACAGACAGAAAAGTATCAAGTGTTTCAGAAACAGTAAGACTCCAGGTATTTGTGGCTCAAAGTAAAAGTTCAGTCAGATTTAACATCTGTCTTCCGTTATTAAATATTATTTATCTTTAATATGTATTTGAAGTATTTGGTGCAGTAACATTAAAATAAACACGTTTCCTTTTTTGAGTTTCCCCCTCACAGTTACACTTACACTCACAGAACTGTGGTGCTGCAACTTCTGTATATTTCAACCTTTAACGTTCGTCCTTGTTGCTGAATCATTTGGAAACTTTTGTCATATTTCATGCTGAAGATGCTGAAGTTCTCGCTGATCTTCCTACGTTGTGTCTGTTGTTTGTAACTTGCTTCTATTTTCCACCGAACCAACTTCAACTGATTCTAAAAAGATGTGAGTTCAGTGCAGCTGCCTCCTCTGCAGAGTGTCTGGGTTTAAGTCCCATGAACGTCCTGTGTGACAGACGTCCTGGGGCATGAAGAGTTGACAACAAATTTACATTCTCATGTTCAACAAACACAGTTTTTTAAACTAAATTCTTCGATGTAAAATATATTTGTTTATTAACTAAACGTTTTACCACAGCTCGTCTGACTGCGAGTCCCAGCAGCTCCCAGTTCTTTAAAGGACAGTCTGTGTCTCTGATCTGTGAGGAGGACGACAGCTCTGCTGGATGGACACTGAGGAGGAACACTAGCAGAGAAACCAGAGCTGAGTGTGACGACTGGGGAGAAGCTGTTGGTTCTTCCTGTACCATCAGTCCCATCAGCACATGGGACAGTGGATTTTACTGGTGTGAGTCCAGACGTGGATCAACCAGTAACATCATCAGCATCACTGTTGTACCTGGTAAGATCAGACTGTGGAGTTAGTGTTGATGAGTCTGTGTGGAAATGGATGAAATGCTGTAGTTTGTCTCTGTGTTGAGGTGGAGCAGTGATCCTGCAGAGTCCTGTCCTCCCTGTGATGGAGGGACATGATGTCAGTCTTCAGTGTAAGACAGAGGACTCCTCCGAGCTCCCGGCTGATTTCTATAAAGATGGCTCCCTCATCGGGACTGAGCCTACAGGTCACATGACCATCCACCATGTTACCAAGTCTGATGAAGGCGTCTACAAGTGTCACATCAGCAGTCGTGGAGAGTCTCCACCCGGCTGGATCTACGTCACAGGTCAGGAGCTTCACTTTGGTTTCAACACTTATTTCATCCACGTACAAACCTGAACAGCTGGATTCTCTCTACAGAAAAACCTACAACCCCGCCCACCTCCTCAGAGCCATTTCCATCTCCACCACTCCTCGAATCAACCCCACCTCCTGCCTCCAAACCCCCTCAGCTTGTCCACAGGCTGCTCCTCCACCTGGTGGTTTTCTGTCCGTACTTCATCTCCACTGTCCTCATGGTGTCTTTGTATCGACACAGACCCACAGGTAACACTCTGAATCACAGTGGACACAGCTGTTTTTAACAGTTGTTACATGCTATTCAAGTTATACTGTTCTGTCTGTAGGAAATCACCAGCGTCTCCGTGGTGACCAACAAGGGTTGGACGATGGCTGTGATGATGTCAGCAAAGAGCATCACTTCTGAAATAATCTGGTTTCTGGTTTTATGGATCAGTCAAATGCCAGAAGATAAAAAAGTAAAAAAATAAACTTTAATTTGACACAGTTACAGTCCATTCTGTAGTTTAGGCAACACCAATGTGTTTTAGTTTAAATATTAATATTGTGGTTTGAGCTAAATGTAAATAAACACATTGTGTCTGAAGCCACAATTAAACCAGACTACAGTCTTCCTTTGTCTTTATGTTCTGTCAGGGTTCAAACACATTTATGAAAAGTTAAACACCGCAGTCAGTACAATTAGATACTGTAAATATGGATTTTTAAAAACATAACACACGTTGTCATTTTGCCGTCACCTTCACCCTCAGCTTTTGCAATGTTACAATTAATAAAATATAATCACCTCATTATGTTATGAAATAATCCACACACAGTCATCTTTATTTCACTGAACGGTTGCACTCCTTTCAAAATAATGAAATGATTTCCTGATATAAAGTCAGAAATAATAATAAAGCACCCCTGTATTATATTAACCAAAATAATGATGTGAGCACAAACTGATGTCTAGAGTTAAATTTTTTCCAGAATTGATGCAAAAGTAGAATGAAGACACACAGACAGTCTCGCTATGAAGCCGTTTTTACATCGTTACTGATCCACGCTGTCCTGATGTTTGACTTTTCTATTCCAAGCTGGGAATGTATCCATCCTAGTTCTACTCTCTGTTGGTGAAATAAACAGAGATGAAAGAATAAGAAAACATGAACAGCAGAACTTTCATGAGATGGTTCATCAAAATGAACAAAGAAACACCTGTTATTCAGCTGTTTATCAGTTGTTATGTCTCACTCCCTTTCAAGCTGATCCATGCACCGCTGTCCCTGTCTGTGCAATGTTCATGGTCAAGGTCGGAGACATCCCATTCTCAAATGTCTGCATGTCTGTCCCTGCAGACAGTGATCAGAGCACCGTGAGAGATATGTGTGAAGCATACATGACTTTAATACACTGTTAATCGAAAATGAACAATTTATAAATTTCTAAAGTTTGAGATATTTTTGAAAAATAAAGCCTAAATGACTAGAAAAGAATCGGTTGGAAGGACGCCTTCGTCTGAGGTCTACAATCACTGGCTATAGGTCCGTGATCCACATCCTGAGCTCGGCATGATTTTGCTGCAGTTGATTTGTTTCTGGACAAAGGGTTTGTGGGTAACTGGCCCAAAAGTTGCAATAATTGTTTTTCTGTACAACTTTTCCCCAAATCTACAATCACCTTCTTCAGTTTTCCTAATGTTGAGATGTAGATGATTATATGTGCCTCATCTGTCAAGATTGGACATCTGCTTCCCATGCAATGCTTCATCTGATTTTCTTATTTTGCAGTTGAAAATACAAAGCAGAGCAGAATTAGAGCAGAAAAGTCAGACTAGTGTTGATCTCAGCTTCACCTGTCCCGTCACTCACAACTAAACATCCCCGTCTATCAAAAAGAATTTGACGTGGGAAACCAACAGTCTGTGGCCAGGCCCCACTGAATACTCGTCAGGTCTTCAGGCGGGTCTTCAGCTCAGAGGTTACAGATGGTGAGTGACCGTGGATGGCGAGTCTGCAGAAGGATGTAAGTGCTGAGCAAGGCCGAGCGTTTCTCAGGGTGAGACACCTGGGGCATGTTTCTGATGGATTCACGCTAAATGTTGACTGGTTTGTAGGTGGATTTATGTTTCTTTAAGGCCTTTTAACATTTCTTTTTGGTGATTGTGTGTCCATGTTGTTGTTTTCTGTGTCTTTTCTATTTTACTTACTTTCCATTCTTGTCAGTGTGTTTGCTCTCAGCACATTGGTGGAGGAACAGACTTCAGTGCAACACCAGGAAGTATCAGTCTGTGGCGGAAAGCGAGTTTAAAGATGTGGGACACACTTAATTATACTCTTAATTGACAGAAATGTTTGCAGCTAAATTAATAGTGAGTCAGTTTAATCCAACAGTCATAATTTTTGGTAATAATGTTCGGTTTGGTTTAAAACAGATCTAGAGGATTTATTCAGCTGCTGTGTGATCATTGTGGAGGATGCTACTGTATAAGTTATAGGCTGCATTCAAACACTCCACTGAGCTAAATCAGCACATATTGTAACATTTCATGAGTTAACGTAAACTGATGACGAACAGCGAGTTATCAGCTGATAAGGAGCAGGTGTTCCTACCTGTAGTTCTATGCAGTCTGCAGAGTGTGTCAAAGTCAAAACCATCCTCCTTTTGTAGGTTTAGATGCACATGTCTACAGTTTCTGTTCCGCTCTTCATAGGACAAGCTTGGCTCCAACCAGGTCTGTGGTTAGACCCTGCAGCCAGATGCTGGAAGGCTGAAGGAACCGTTTATGAGACAACTGTCAAATCAAACCGCAAAAAATCAAAAAAGAATACAGTGGTTAATAGTGTTGGCAATATGTTTAGATTTCAAAACATTTGTAGCAATTAATTTGTGTTACATAACAAATTTACTTATATGTGCGAAACAAGAGCTTATTACACTCACTTTATGTCTATCACATGTATCCAAGTTTTCTGTTGAGTAAAGGAAATTTTTCTTTCAGCTGCATATAACCACAACCACGATAATCTCCTGTTCTTGATCTGTGTTACATTTTGTCTGTAATTTTAAAGTCTGACACATGGAACTTCATATACAAATGTAATATAAAAGCAGTTTTGGATTGCTGATTTTTACCACAAATGGCATATCAGCAACTTAACAAACCATGATATTGTAAATACATTCAGATTTTACTGCAAATGCTTTAATAAAATCTCTCTAAATATACGTTATAAATAAGACATGACAGCCATCTGACACAGTGACAACAATGCAGTGACCCAGACCAGCTCAATAAACCACAGTTTACCTTGTTGTAGTTCAGACAAACCTTGGATGAAGTAAATATGCCAGAGTCTTTTATGAAAAGTCTTTTATACCTTCGTTCATCGGTCTGTTCTGTCTGATGGACCTGCAGCAGCTTCCCCTCATTGTGGGACGAGTCGCAGCAGTGACCGGAAGATGCCGCCAGATGGCAGCACTTCACCTCATTACAAACCATATTCAGGCCTTTTTTTTCCAGTTGTTGATCATTTTAGTTGTGTCGCAGCTGTTGGTATGATTTTCTGTAGGATTTTTATCTTTAAAAAAACTTTACTTAATTGCGTTCATATTTTTTATGTAGTGCCAAATTGGATTTAGATTTTTGGGGGCCTTTTTTTAATAAAAAGGAAATTATTACACTGACATTAAAAGGTTTAAAATTTTGAAAATGATTTAATGTTTGGTAGTTTTGAGAATGTCTAAATTAGTTTTTTCATGAAAACAAAAGCAAAAACTCTTATTGTTTATGATGATTTTATAGCAGGTGTCCAATGGGTAGCAACTTTGCGGAGAGCACAAGAATTAACCTGAATATCGGCGTGCACACTGTGCCGGTGTTTAGCCTGTAATAATATAGAGTAAAGGTACAGTAAAGGTGACTGATTTAATCAAAAGTACTCCTTTAAATCACCACAGGAAACACCCAGCTCTTTGACAGATGGTAGTTTCAAGTCAAAGTCTGTGTGTTTTGCTCAGTAATTAATAATTCATTGTTTAACTGTCAGTCATTCGATAGGTTGTCATCACCAGTTTTTCACAGGAACTGGATCAGCAGCTTGTTGTGGAACAAACAAAGCAGCTGACACAGCAGCTGCAGATGATAAGGTCCTTCGGTCATTCCAGACAGCAGCCGACTTCTGCTCGCTGTGGGGAATCAGTGGCTCTGGTGAAGCTGTTGTTTGTGTTGTTGTTTGATTTATTACAGTACAATAAAAAAAAACTGCTGAGTTTGTTATAGATTTGAATAAAACAGAAAAAACTTCTGGATTAAGATCAGCTCTTAACTCTGAAACAACATTAGGCCAAACTGTGGCTTTAAATGCTGGGGCGGTTAATAACATACAAAAAGTGTTTAAAAAAACTGTGTGTGTTATAGGATTGATTGAGCATTGACAGGAGCTTCTTCTTCTTCTGTGGTTTAATGGCCCTTGCAGGAGAATTACCTTCACCAGCTGTTTATCTCCATTAACCAACAGAATCATATTTACACACCGAGATGGAAAGAGACTTTGTACCTTTATCCATTTCCTATAAGTAAAGTTTAGACTTGTGCTGCAGTTGGTTAAAAACCTGGAAGGAGTTCTCACTGATAAAATCCACAGTCTAATAACCTGATCCGTGTGTTTTCCGGTTTCCGCTGGACGGCTGCCAGGTACTTACTAAAGAGGTGCAGCAGCTGAGGAACCTGGACAACCTGAATGTGTTTTTCTTGTTAAACATCTAAACCCTTCTCTTTGTACTATTATTGATCAGTCAGATATCATCATTTTATCCAAACACATCCCATTTATTGAGTATTTAACTTCTTGGTTTTAGCTTCAGTGTCATAAAACAACATTTAAAAATCTGCGATAGAAAACCAATACACATTAGTTTAAAATCTGAAGAATTACATTTTTTATAACGTTTAGATTTTTATATAAATGTTTCCTTTTCATTTAAAGTTGCAACTGAGGTGTTTACAGCATCAGTAGTAAATTTAAATATTAGTTATTTACACGCACATTAACACTGATCTAACACAAGAATCCTCAGTAACAAATAATTCTGTGTCATAATCCGTTTGTAGCACATGATCTACTAAGGTCAGTTCAGTGTCTTTAAACTCTCAGCTGCTCTAGTGTTTCCTCTGACCCGTCTCCTGTAGGGCTTTTATGTTTTCTCAGTTTTAAAAGACCAACGAGTATGACACCCACGACCACCAGCAGGGCCAGGACTGCTCCAAGTGCAGCATGATTAGGGTTCTTGCCTTTGGGATCTGGAAAACAGAAAGGACCTTAATCAGTCAACAAGCAGAACATCCTCGTCACAATTCCATGAAGGTTTCAGGGATGTGCAGCATGTGCAAAAAGGACTCAGGAAGGGACCAACTAGGTCAGAACTCACAGAAAGAAATGTCACTTAGTCCTTTAGTTTCACGCAAAACAAAACTAAACGACTAACAGTGAACACGTGATCGATACAGAAACAAACTGCCTCAAAGAAACCCAAGAAAAACAGAAGAAGAAGATGAGACACCCACAACCAAGAGTCCAGTTCTGTGAAGCAGCATGTCTCCAGGTCTCACTCACCGGACTCTTCCACCTCCAGGTTAATGACTCTGATTGGCTCGGCCCTAATGTTGGCTCTCTTGTCACGTCTCGTGGCTCCGTGTGAAACTCGACACTCGTAGATGCCACTGTCATTGCCCGTCACGTTCCTCAGACTTAAGGACACGTCTCCACCCTTCATGTGTCTGTCCCTCAGCTCCACGCGGCCCACAAAGGACAGGTGCTGGAAGGACGTGTAGGAGCGCTCATCCCGGTACAGGAAGACGTACTCCGGTGTCACCAGGTCAGATCTGCTCCACTCGACCAGTGCGACTGGAGCGTTCAGGGGACTGTAACATGGTAGAATGACGTTCTGACCGAGGGACACAGGGAGGACTTCTGCCTCTAAAATATCAGAGCACAAAAGTCAAACATGCATATTTGTTAAAAAATGTTTTATTTGATTCTGTCATGCAAACCCATTACGTTAAGAACTACCGAAGTGGTAACTGTTCCAAAACTGGACATTCAGACACAATCTAGAACATTAAGGACATTTTCCCATCATGCTCATCTTTGACATTTTGTTCCAAAAAGAAAAACTGAATAAAACACAAAGCCCTCACACAAAACACGGATACAAGAAGTACAGAAGTAGCATGAGCTGAATATCAAAAAGTCCCACGTTATTCTTACATTAGTGTTTGTGGCTCTGAAGGTGCTTTCACCAACTTTACATACATTTGGTTTCGGACACTGCAGTGGTCATAAAAGCCATGTTCTGTAATAATCAATGAGCCTGTTGTGCACATTTATCCTGGTGGGTTGTAATGTTCTGCCATAAATTTGCATTTTATTTGCTTCATAAACTGGTTTAACATGAAAGTCCGTTAGCACCAGAATCCCAAAGTAACAGGTGCAGCAGCTTTGTTAATGGGACAGTAAAAGCTTTTACATTTGCGTGTTCTATAAACTTCACTCAGGACTTGGACACAAGACACAATCATTCACTCAACTGAATCACTAAGTAAATGAATTTCATGTTTGAATGAGAGAATTTCTTTCATTATTAAAGGTACTTTTGTAGGTGTGTCACCATCTTATGTGTTGTTATCACATTCAGTCTGAGTGCAAAAGAAGAGTAATTTTAAATAATCCAAAATAAAAAAATACAATTCCATTTGGGTTCATGTCTTCTCTAGAACCGGTAGGTTGAATAAATAGAAATGATATCATTACCAGATTAAGTTTTAGATTAAGCCATGACACACAATCAATCACAAACACTGATGGAATAACATTTTCTCTGTGATTATTTTAAAAATACAGTTACATGTTTTAAATGTAAATATTTAGGCTCATTGAAAACATTTGTGTCGAGAAATGATAAGTAAACCCTTTAACAAAAGTTTCAACATTTAACTGTGTTTTAAAATATTTTCTAAATTAAACAACAGGAGCTCACCTTCACAAACGGCAACAGTCTGGATAAACAGAATGAAGTAGATCTTTATCGTCTTCATAGGAGCAGTTTGTCCGTGTATTCAAACGCTGTACATTACATGATGCAAACTGCAGCCAAACAAAAGTGAAAATACATTTCGCAGCAGATAAAAGGCCGGATCACCTTTTCTGATTGGTTGACCACGAGTGGGTGGAGCAAGGAGCATCTCATATGTGTTCTGTCCTGTTAAGAAGATGAATCTGTTCCGTTTGTTGAGGGCAGATTATGAGAAAATAAAAACAGATGCGAGATTTTTGTTTCTATTTTTACATATTGAGTGTACTTTTGACATTTTGTGTTTTTCGGGCCTTTTTGTATCTATTTATGACTTTATAATTTAAATATTTAGTGTTTTGAATCTTCAGTCATTATTAATAATAATAATAAATTCTGGAAACTACAAGTATCTGAAATACTAGGTACCATGAAAGTGGGAAAATTAACCACTAGAGGGACAGGGAATGTGAAGTCCAAGATCTCTGTAAGTCCAGGAGCAACAGGAGAGTAGAAATAGACACAGTGGAGTGTTCTGAGGTGACAGGTGGTCCATAAAAGTGGGAAATAAACCTTTAAAGGTGGGTGAGCAGGAGGAATTTACCAGGAGGGGGAGCAGGAGAGTAACAAGCTGATGCAGCAGGTGATGGGGAGTCTGGGAACAAAGGGACGGGATGTGGCAGCTGAGTGAAGGTGTTGGAAATGGCAGACGATGGGGGAGCAACACAAAAAGAGTCCAGGGCAGGGATGGTGACAGTGCAGCCACACCGGGTTCAGATAAAGCTGCAGCTCACTGCTGAGTATCTGATCTCAGTGCAGTTACAGGAAGCAGCGGACCACATGACCTGTGTTTATCATCCTGTAGCTGAATGAAAGGTACAATCAATCTTTAGATGAGTTTCATTTAAAGTCTATTTTGGAGGAGTGTTTCTAAATCCATCATAAATCATACAAATAATAGTGTAAATAAATAATCAGCTCACAGAATGTATTCCACTGTAACAGCATAAGAAAGTTGAGTTTACTCACACACACACACTTTCACATCCCCTGTTGCTCTGGTCTCTTCTAATTTTGTGGACCGCAAACTGACTTGCAGACAAATTATCGCAGATAACCAATAAGATAAAGATGATTGTCGAGACAGAAAACCATCATGCAGAGTGTCACATATAGTGATGAAGGAGGTGGATGTTTCCGTCCTGCATCAGTGATGACATGTGAAAGTGAAGGTCTCTAATGATCAAGACTTAAAATGGAGGAAACGTCTTTACAGTGGCTGCTTGGTGAGTAAAAATCTATTAATATGTGCGTTTGTTAAATCTTTGAAAGTCGATGTCTGTGCAAAAATGAACCTCAACTTTAGCCAAACACAGTGAAAATATGTCGTAATGCTTTAGATATTATCAAATACTCCAAGAAAAGGAACTTTTTTTAACAATAGTGAATCTGTGGAGAATTTACAAATACATGCAAATGCAGGTACAGTACATGGAAATATGATAAGTAACAACCATTATCCCCACATTTTTGAAACCTCCATGTTACCATGTACCTACGTACAGCACAGGTACAAAAAACTACAGAGTTTTTGTAATTTTGTAGTTTCATTACACGGTAAGTCATGCGCTCTAATCTGACTCTTTACTGATGATACTCTACTGTTTGTTGTAGGTTCAGTGATTATATTGAAATCACTGATAATAACATGCACGTATTAATATATCTACGAATCCTGTACCCACAGTAAGTCAGAGCATGTAGAGTTTGCACACAGACTTTCACATCCCTGTTGTTCTGTTCCCACAGCTTTACAGTCAACTACAGTTTATTTTCACTTTATGATTTGTTCTGTGATCTTTGTGTTATGTTTTCTGGGGCATCAGCTGTGACTGTGTTGTCCCTTCATGGCGTTTTTACTCATTAAAAAATGTCCCAGAAGTCATAATGTGAGTATCATCACATGTTTTTTTCTGTTTTTTGAGATTACAAACCATGGCTGGGATAACCATGGTACTCTAGTGTATGGTACAACTGTGTACAGTATACAACATAAAAAGAGGAAGTAGGTGTATCTGAGTAATAACAGTGAAAGTGTTGACCTCCAACAGTCTCGTGACAAGAATCTCCCTTTTGGATGATGCTGAATTATGTCACATTACCGTATAAGCTGCAATAGCAGCACAAAGCTGCATAGAAACAAACACATACATTGGCTTATTTACGGTAAAAAGCCTATTTGCTAAATCTTTACCATTATCTAACATTGCATATTCTGGTCACAGAGTAACTAAAGGCTAATTATAACACCCCTCTGACCAACATCCTGCATCTGCTGCTTTCGTTTATGTCTTAATAAATCAATGAAACATTATGTCTAAAAAAAGCGTCATATTAACAGACAGATGACTGAGACCAAAACCAAGACTGAAAGCGCTCTGGGACACATATGACATAGCTCTAAAGTCAACGTGTGATCTCGTTGCTCAGGACCCATTTTAAAACAAAACTAAACTTAGAAAAGAACCTTGTTAGGTGTTTTGAGATGTTTAAGGTTTCCTGTGTGCATAAATCTTAGTGCATTAATGCACGTGACTTGCATATTGCTTCCAGTAATAACATGAAAAGAGATGCAGAGATAGAGAAACTGAAACCTTCTGAACCACTGAGTCAGTGTAAAGCAAGTGCAGCGGTTGGCTATTCAGACACGATTAAAAATAGTGAGATCTGCTGCCGTGTCGTTGATATTATATTCGTTATGCAGAACTAAACCTGAAACCACAAAGTCATAATAATAATAGTCTTTGTGCTATTATTGTTCACACATCGATAATGGTTAGAAATAATCACTTGGCAGTGAAATGTTGGTGATGTCAGTCTGACTAATGTCTGCATTATTCCCTCCCAGCGTCTAGACCCAAGTTTACCCAGGACGTGAGGACAAATGTCCCTCTAATACAGCTCGGTGTGACGATGATTAAACAGGTTTCACAGTTTTGACAATGTCATTGTTTTCTCCAACTGCTACACCCACGACATCACATGTGTCATTTCTCTTTAGCTGTGGTCTTTCTCCTGGGCTGCACAACAAACCAAGGTCAGTAAATGTTTTCTACTACAGTTTAAATTCTTGTACGGAAATACTTGGTTGGACAATTTTCAGCGTTTTTTTCTTCCACCCTCCCAGTCTCACTGATGGTAAGACCGAGCTTTCAGTTGTTTGAAGGAGAAGTTCTTTCTCTGAGCTGCGAAGGAGGCGACAGCTCCACCAACCTGACACTGAGGAGGAACACAACCAGGGAAACCAGAGCTGAATGTGGACGTGAGTGGGGGAAACAAGCTGGTTCTTCCTGTACCATAACTGGCACCCTCTCATTTGACAGTGGAGTTTACTGGTGTGAGTCCAGTAATGGATCAGCCAGTAACAGCATCAACATCACTGTCACTGGTAAGATCAGACTGTGGAGTTAGTGTTGATGAGTCTGTGTGGAAATGGATGAAATGCTGTAGTTTGTCTCTGTGTTGAGGTGGAGCAGTGATCCTGCAGAGTCCTGTCCTCCCTGTGATGGAGGGACATGATGTCAGTCTTCAGTGTAAGACAGAGGACTCCTCCGAGCTCCCGGCTGATTTCTATAAAGATGGCTCCCTCATCGGGACTGAGCCTACAGGTCACATGACCATCCACCATGTTACCAAGTCTGATGAAGGCGTCTACAAGTGTCACATCAGCAGTCGTGGAGAGTCTCCACCCAGCTGGATCTACGTCACAGGTCAGGAGCTTCACTTTATTCAGGTTAAACGCTGCAGAGTTTGATTTAATCACTTTGAGAGAAATGAAATGAGCAAATGTTTTGATTTATTCCTGTTTTGTCATACAATATATTATAGAAAATTCCACCACCACCACCACACCACCATCACCACACCTCTTCCTCCAACATCCTTCTTTGCTTCTGGCTCCTCCATATCTCCTCCTCTCTTGGCAGTCTGGGTTGTCACTCCTGTCTTGGTCATACTGGTCCTAGTGGTTGTGCTGGTTTTCATCGTGCGGCGATGCATCCAAAGGAAACGTCGAGGTGAGATGGAGCGTAACCACATCTTGTGGTCCCAGAGTTTCGGTGAAGGTCTCACAGGATTTGTGTGTGCGCAGCTGCAGCAGATAAACTGATGTTAACATGAGTCAGTGAAAATATAAAAACCAGCTGTGGAGGAGTACATTTAAATATGTGCCTTGAATTTCAAAACCTTTTGAAATATTACCTTAATATTTATTGAACGTAAAGTATCATGAGTGGTAATGATTTCAACATTGCAAAGAACGCACTCTGAAAAACAGAAAAGTCCAGCTACATTCAGCTCTGACAGAAATGACACGCTGCCACACAACAAGGTGTTTACTGACAAACAGCAGTGACTCGCCTCAAAGGTGTAAGTAGATAAAGTCGACATCAGAGTGTTTGTCAAGCTCCTAAAAGTCACCACATGCACTAAGACAGTGGCTATATTGCTAACAAACTGTTGATGTGAAAATTCAAATTATTAAAAAAATATATAAAATTTAAAAATCTCATTTGGTGCCCCCTCCTTCCAGTCCATGTTTGAAACAGCCCTGCTGAGAGTCAGGTGTTGCCTGTGGCTCAGTTCCGCCACCTGGTGCTGCTCTTACACTGGAGTCCTGGCTGGTGTCCTCAGACTGCCGCAGGATCAGCCCACATCTCTCCACGTCTTTTTATTCTATATTCACACAGCCTGACAGAAATGACTGAAACAAACATTCATTATCCTCTTATTCCATTAGAGCAGAAAAACAGTCTACTGTTGTACAGTATGAATGTTCATAGAGTCGTTTACACATTTCCACTCTATACAAATGTTTAAATGAGATTTTTCAAAAAATAAATAAATAAAAAAGTTTAAGTTGAATTTATTTATTTTATTTTAAACTTTTTTTTATCTGTATTAAAGCTCGTTTTGTATTTTCAAATGACTACTTCACCTGTCATTCAAATATTCAATTCTATCTTTAACACTAAAACACATGTTCATTATCCTGAATAAGAAAATGATAAAAATAAAACAACACACTTCTGAAATAATCCTTCAAAAATTTAAACATGTCAATACACACAATAATTGTATTGTATTTTGTTAAAGTATTTTATTTTTTTAGTACATTCATAGCAAAAGATTTGTAAGATGCATTTGAAAACGGGAAAACGCTCATATGTCAGAGTAGATGGAGGATAGAGCCACACGAACAGAAGCTTTCAGCAAGTTCACTGAAGCATTTCAGATTTTATTAAACTTATGTTTTCTACCCCACAGTGAGAGAAGAAGACGTCAACTATGAACAAATAGTCATCAGAGCAAACAGCAGGAGAGGTAAAACACACATCAGCTGTTATCAGTCACCGACAAACACACAGTTTATCCGAAGCTGCATCGCTAAATTCTTCTCTTCAAAATGTCCCCAATAAGGAAAGGAGCAGAACACTGCATGGAAACATATGAATGTTTTGTTCAGTGTTTATTTTTCTGCTCTCAAAAGAACCAAAATAATAACCAAACAACATCAATAACAACAATAATAACAATCATTTGTGGTGGTGCCATATTAATCATGTTCTTTGGTCAGAGTTTGCAGCAGAACCTGGAGTCATCTACAGCTCACCGAAGTGAACTGGAACCCAGCTGCAGTGGCCGAAGCGAGAACCAGGATTGGGAGAGACGGGGAGAAAACTAGGAGAGAAAAGTTTAAAATGTTTGCTTTGTTATAGATTTATTCATATACGGTCTGAGTGTTTGTACTGTATACAAATGTATACAACACAATATAGTGTAATGTATTTTGTTTGCCTCAGCAGTGATGTCGTTTTTTTTCTGTAACAATAAATTTCGGGTTTTTGTTTTTGATTCGATTTGAATTCAGTTTAACTTGGATGGAATTGACGTCCCCTGCTGGAAAATTTTACTTTTATTATGTCATAACAAAAGTGAAACACCATGAGATCATTTTCTGTTTATATCTGTCTGACAGGAATTCTTTTGTGTGTGTTTCGATTCAATTTCAATTCAACTTCATTTCTATAGCACCAGTTTACAACAAAGTCGTCTCAGGGCACTTTACTTAATAAAGTCAAGACTATACAGACATTTAGAGAAAACCCAACAAATCCCCCTTGAGCAGCTACAGGCGTCAGTGGAGAGGAAAAACTCCCTTTACTGCAATTTAGTTCAGTTCCTTTAATTCCAATAACATGTTCTAGTCTCTGTAATAATATTCTGTGATCACTGGTGTCAAATGCAGCACTAAGATCTAGCAGGACTAGTATAGAGACAAGTCCATTATCTGAAGCCAGAAGAAGATCGTTGGTGACTTTAATCAGTGCGGTTTCTGTTCTATGATGAACTCTAAATCCTGACTGAAATTCTTCAAACAAGTCGTTTCTGTGCAGGTGGTCACATAATTGCTTTACAACTACTTTTTCAAGTATTTTAGAAATAAAGGGGAGATTGGATATTGGTCTGTAATTGGCTAAGACACCTGGATCCAGACTAGGTTTTTTAAGTAGATGTTTGATTACAGCTACCTTATAGGCCTTTGGTACATATCCTGTTTGTAAAGATAGATTAATGATATCTAATATGAATGTGTCTAATAAGGGTAGAGCATCTTTGAGCAGTCTAACTGGAATAGGGTCTAGCAGACATGTTGTTGGTTTAGATGCCATAATAGTTGAAGTTAACTCAGCAGGGTCTATGGGCACAAAGCAGTCTAAAAGGGACTGAGGACTTACTGATGATTCTAATTCTGTTGTATTCTGGTGAATTTTATTTCTAATAGCTATGATTTTGTTTGCGAAGAAGGTCATGAAGTCACTGCTGCATAGCGTTGAGGGAATACTAGTCTCAACTGAACTATGGCTCTTAGTCAGCCTGGCTACAGTGCTGAAAAGAAACCGGGGGTTGTTCTTGTTTTCCTCTATTAGTGATGAATAATAAGCTGTTTTGGCTAATTTGTATAAGTATAAACTCTTTTTCCAGGCTAAGCATTATTCTTGTGAATGAGTGGAACGCCACTTCCTTTCTAGTCTTCGTGACGCCTGCTTTAAATTGCGGGTGTGCGAGCTTTACCATGGAGATCGCCTGTTCAGAATTACTGCCTTCTTTTTTAGAGGGGCAACACTATCAAGTATGGAACGTAAAGATGCTGCATAATTACCAGTCAGGTAATCAACTTGTGCAGGAGTACAGTTAATGAGGCTACTCTCAGTTATATCAGTACATGCTGAAGTAAATGATGAAGTCCATTAAAAACTAAATTCAAAAAACTGTTAGCTGCTGTTAGTAAAAAATTCAAATGGTGGTCAGAGAGAACAGATTTATGAGGAAATACTGTTATTTTATCAATTTCAATGCCGTATGTAAGGACAAGGTCTAGGGTGTGACTAAAACAATGAGTGGGTTCATTTACATTTTGAGAGAAACCAATTGAATCTAATAATGAAGTAAATGCCGTGTTGAGGGAGTTACTGTCAGCATCTACATGAATGTTAAAATCACCCACTATGACGACTTTATCTGCACTAAGCACTAAGTCGCCTAGAAAATCTGAGAATTCAGTCAAAAATTCAGAATAAGGGACTGGAGGAGGGTACACGATAACAAATAGAAGTGGATTTTGAGTTTTCCAAATTGGGTGTAAGACTCTCAAATGAGTTATAACTATGTTTAGGTCTAGGGTTTATGGGTAAGCTTGAGTGATAGATTGCTGCTACTCCTCCACCTCGGCCTGAGCTTCTAGGAACATGATAGTTAATATGACTTGGGGGGGTCGACTCATTTAAACTAACTTATTCTTCCTTCTGCAACCAGGTTTCGGTGAGACAAAATAAATCGAATTGATGATCACTTATCAAGTCATTTACTAACAGAGATTTAGATGAGAGATCTGATATTTAATAATCCACATTGAATTGTTTTAGTTTTTTGTTCAGTAAGAGGAGCAGTCCTGATTTTTATTAAGTTATTATGATTAACTCTTCTTGTGATCATTTTTAGGTTGTAAAATTTAGTTAATCGGGGAACAGACACAGTTTCTATAGGAATGTGGGAGTTGTGGGGGGGTAACGGCGGTAAGGATACTGCAGAGAGGCGTGTAGGACTGGATCTCTGCGTCCTAGCCTCAACTCTGGACTGTCAATCTTTTGGTTGTCTAATAAAATCAGCCATATTTTTTGATAAGACAGAGGCACCATCCAAAGTAGGATGGATGCCATCTCTCCTAATCAGCCTAGGTTTTCCCCAAAAACGTTTCCAATTGTCTATGTAGCCCACATCGTTTGCTGGACACCACCTAGACAGCCAGCGGTTGAGTGACGACATGCGGCTATACATGACGTCACTGATCAGATTTGGCAAGGGTCCAGAGAAAACTACGGAGTCCGACATTGTCTTTGCAAAGTTACACACCGATTCAATATTTGTTTTAGTGACCTCCGATTTGCGTAATCGGGCGTCATTTGTTCCTGCATGAATAATAATCTTACTATATCTACGTTTATCCTTAGACAGGAGTTTCAGATATGATTCGATGTCGCCCGCTCTGGCCCCAGTTTAACATTGGACTATGGCCGCTGGCGTCTCTAACTTCACGTTTCTGACTATGGAGTCGCCAATTACCAGAGTTCGTTCCTCAGCGGGTGTGTCGCTGAGTGGGGAAAAACGATTGGAAACGTGAACCGGCTTTGGTGAACCTCGTGTGTTTAGTATTAAATCGCTTACGAACCGTCACCCAGCCGGCCTGGCTTCCCGGCTGCTCGGGTACTGCTGGGGAACAGCTAACAGTGGCTAAGCTAACAGTGGCTATGCTAGGTTGGTCCGCACCAGCTACCGGGGCCTGACTAGCTGGATTGTTTGTCATGGTGCGGAGCCGAGCTTCCAATTCAGAGAGCCTCGCCTCCAAACCTGCAATAACCTCACATTTATTACAAGTATCAATTATCACTAAAGGAGGCCGAGGAAAAACTAAACATGTGGCAGACAGAGCAAGTCAGAGGAGAGACAGAAGGAGACAGAGAAGCCATTGCTAGGTGCTAGGCTAACGAAGCTAGATCGATTAAGTTTAGTTAGCGTTAGCTAGTTTGTTAAGTTATTTCAGGAGAGAAGGTGTTTGCGTAAACAAATCTTATGCCCCAAGTGATAGTTTATACACAGAGAAATCACTAATTTAGAAAACAAGAGCTACGAGTAACCAGTGAACAATCCTTCAGCAGAGACCCGAAACAGCGTGAAGAAACAGTAAAGTGACGCAATACGCTTACCGCAGGAGGAGTCAACGTACAAAATCCAAGTCCTGTGTGTGTCATTCATGTTCCTGATTAATTTCTGTCATTGATTCAACTCAATTCAACTTTCTGTCTTTTCACTCTCACTATAAACAACCACAGGCTGTAAACATCCCGTAATTTAATCACCATGCAAATGTCACTGGCAAAAAAAAACAACACTCAAACATGATAATAAATTATAAAATGACGCAAACAACAGGACTGTCAGAACCCCAGTGACTCAAATAAGCGTTTTTTAAAATTCATAACAAACCCAATCTTCATTTATTCCCATTATTTCTTTTTAAACGTGATAGATTCAGATGTACTGGAAATGAAGACAACAGTAAGACATGTGCTGGTAAACCAGAAGGGAAAAGGATACAGTCCTCGAGTGAGTTCATCGTATTATTAAAGGTTTTAAAGCTTTCGTTTATACAAGTCACAGTTTGCTCGCTAACTTCTTAAGTTTAGGTAGTTTGGAGAAGTTCGAAGTTTTTACCAATGTTGGACTTTGCGGCGTGAAGCAGAGCGCACAAGTCGGAAGGAATCTGTTTTGAATTTGCTAAATACCAGAAAAATAATTGTGTTCCTAATAAAGTTTATTTATCAATTTAGATGCCAAACTAATAACTTTGAATATTGGCATTAAATAAACATTTGTTCCGATCTAACAGACAAATAATTGTGCATCACTTCGTGAGACATTTAACAAAACAAAAGTGAAACTTCAAATTTATTCAGGGGAAATTGTGAAACTTTTTTTCGGGAAAATGCAGATGAGACAAATATATTAATAGGTGAAACATTTGAGAGAAAATAGGTGGTGTTTTCCAGAAGTGTTTTTTTTTTAAATTAGGACTCAGTTTTTGTTCCCCAAAATTCCCACACAAACCCTGATCTTTCTTTAAACCCTAACAAGCTATTTTGTGCCTAAATCTTAAACCTGCAACAACAGCTGGTTTCAATGCTCCTTTTGAAAAGAAGAAACAGCCAATACATACACATTAACACCCCATTAGCTTCCAGTTCCTATGCCGGGAATTTCCAGTCTGATTTACAGTCTGACAGTGTCATTGTGTCTGCCTGATGGATCCAAGCCCAACGTTCTCGGCCTCTAACTCATTTCCTGGTCTCCATCAGTGGCTCCTTGTGTCTGTGTGCTGATTAGTCATCAGTGGCCAAAACTCTGTGTAAATCAAAATGAGATACATGTCTTTATCAGTCAGTTTTGAGCCATCCAGCTGACAGGCCTGTCAGGGCACAACCCACGTCTTTGTCTTGTTTGAGAGGAGGAAGAGATCTTCCCATGTGCATTTATATATTGATAATATATTTCACCAGAAATCCACCTGTTTTATTTGAAGTATCTGTCCCTGTACATTATGTATAACTATGGAGGAAGCATTTGATTTATTTTCTATATGTGACCTTTGACCGGTCAGTGATGTCACTTCCTGTGGGTTTGAGCTGCTTTCCTAATCGTGCTGAGGAGAGGTGCATAACGAAGCTGTATTACTGTATTTTTATTTCATTTTACACAGAGAGAATAAACTCAACACACAACACACCGCTGAGTTTCTACATCGAAAGAAGAGGTGTCTGCTGTGGCCCCGCTTACACATATTTACTGATAAAACATTTGTCTAATGTTCTAGAACACGTACCTCGCATTTCAGGATTGTCCCATGACATATTTTGAACACTGAGTCAACATTGTCTCCTACACTGATGAGGAATATGGAGGAAACTTGGCCAGACACAAAAATATGTGTTGGTGGTTTGTTCTCTCCTCATGACTTTAGAAACAGAATTACTAACTGTATTGTGATTATATATATTACACATAACCTGTCGACGCTGTTTTTCCGTCCATTTGTAAGTGACACTCCTCAAACGTCTCACGTTTAGGTCCAGACACCTCCCGTTTTCTTTTTCTTAGCCTGCAGTTTTTGAAACGTTGCTTATGAACAAGAACACATATTGTGTGCGGTTGTGGAGATATTGTCAGCATTTCCTACACGTTGCTGAAATAGAGAATCCCGGGGCCCTTGACCACTAAATGCAATGAAATAGCACAACCAATCTTAAAGTAATATTTTAACGAGTTGTGTTATTAAAAATGTGGTTTTTTTTAGGTGAAATGTTTAAAAAACTTTTAAAAATGATGGTCTATGTGCAGAGAAAACATGGAGAAATGGCAGTTTTATCTGCGGGGGCTGAAAATGGTCATGTCGTCCAACACCCAGAATGCATTGCACTCAGAGGAATCCCGAGACTCCCCAACCTGCCGCAATTGGTCTGACCTGTGCAACCTCCTGAAGTCCTGGTCCTGGATCCTGAAGTCAGTGTCTTACACTCCTCCGTCCATAAGTGGTCCAAAACTATGATGAACCGTAACATACATGCAGCTTCATCCAAGAGAAACTGGCAGCGGTGAAACTCATTGCAGGACAGGGATTCCAGTTGCGTTTCCATCTGCTGGCACTTACTGCAGAGACACCACCAGCTGTCCCCTGGATGCAGTCCCTCCTCCCTGCTGTCCTCCCCGGCTCCTTGTGGTTCCCCCTTTCGGCTTCGGCAGCCTCGTCCTCGTCCGTACGGCGTAACTCTTCTATACTGTGCTCTGGTTCGTACAAGTAACCACGAACATCAGACTGTGCTGACACACTGTAGAACTCACTGTCCTCCAAATAATCTATAGCAGGACCTTCAGACATTGAATATTAGAGTTGTATGTGTATGCGAAGATAGAATTTGGCGGATGGACCAGTGGAGCTGCAGCAGGTTGGACCTGCCTCCCTCTCGAAAAACCAGGAAACACTGGTAGTAGTCTGAGCCCACGACAAACCGCCAGGGCAGCAGAGAATGACATGTTTTACGTCATCTTCAACTGCCCTGGTGGACAGATGAAGGGGAATAAATTGAAATTTGTAAGTATAGCAAATAGCGAGGAACCTGAGTGTCTCTTCATTTTTTTTATTATTTTCAATCAACCAAAATTGGTGAAGTGTTCCTTTAAGAAGCACTTAGTCCACTCCCATCTTGATAGGAGATTAACCATCTGGCATGTCAGTGGTCACTGCAGTGGACAGCTTTTTAAAAATCCTTTTCTCCTAAATGCCATGATTTTTATGGTGGACCTGCATGTCAGTCTCTCTGCTCCATTGAGCTTTACTCAACCTTCCTTAAATCCAAGATGGCCCTCAGACAGCCACACTTGTTAACTACTACTGGCATATCCTGTCAATCTTTCTATTCCAGAAAGAACATACAGGTAAAAATAATGATGATATAAACATCCAACATCTAAGTAAAATTGTTTTTCATTTTTTAACAACATGTTTTAAATAAGTAATAAACTACAATTAACCATGTTACCAATGAACCGGACACAATGCATCACCAAGTATATTTGCACATTAAACACATTCCAACAATTGCTTCAGTTTTTCTTATGAATGTTTTGGTTATACTCAGTGTATCTTTGCTATATTTATATGTTAATGATTTACAAACCAACAGTTTAGTGAAGATTTGCTGTAATTTGTATTTGCGTACCAGTTATTATTTTGCCTAAATAGGGAAGCCTATAAATTAGTCCAGGAAATCACTCCAGTGATGATCAGTTCAGTGACAACAGTGATGATAAATGGCTGCTAGAGAACAATAGTGACATAAGAGCTGAGGATGATGGAGATGCAGACATTCAGGACGGAGACATGGTCGGGCCAGGATGATGAGGGCCAGAAGACCAACTACATCTGCATGCTTTGGGGTGTGCCACTGTGCACCAGATGCTTTGTCAGCTTTCATACAGCCTAGATTTTAACATATTACTAAGGTTTATTTCAAAAGAAATGTTCAGTGATGCAGATATTAATATGTCAGTTCTTGTTCCCAAAAACATATGAGTGCCAGAAAAATGGCATCACCAGTCCCACATTGCTAAAATCTATGGAGACTCAAAATACAACTCTTCTTGTTGGAGATGTCCTGTGCGTTCACATGGACGTTAGTAACCGGGTTACTGAGAGAAACCAGCTTTACATGGACTTTAGAAACCCAGTTACAGGAAACCCGCATAACGGAAAACGCTGACTTTTCTCTTTTAAACGGCTTGATTTGGTGTCAGCAACCGCAGATGTATGAAGTGCAAACAGGAAAGGTTTCTTTAAAATTGCACACAGACACAGATTGCAGCCGAGGCAGGAGATCCATTCACCTCAGGTCAGTGATAGAACTGACCTGTAGTACTGGTCCCTCCCCAGTGTCCCAGATATTCCACAGGTAGACGTCCAGAAAGACGTCTGCAGAGTTACAGATGAAATGTCTCCGTGAGAGGGAGAAAGCATTTCCTCAAGTGCATTTCTTATATTTATTATATCAGTGTGTGATTTGGTTTCGGTGTGTAATTTCAGGTCAAATAAGACCTGTGTCAGTTGTTTCCACAGCTCATATTAAAAGAAAAACCAAAACATGAACCTCATGAACCACAATATATGTAAAAATACATCATTTCGAACTTACATCTGACAAAGTTGTTAAAATCAGGACTTTCCAAAAGCTCTGTTTTGATCACCAGACTTAATCATTTTCATTTTCACTTTCTCTCAAAATAATCCCAAACTAAATCATCATTTAAAAAGTTTCATGCTGTCATGCAACTTGGGAGCTGAAGCTGATTTCTCAAGTTTCTTTGACCTTTCAATCAAACACTGATATTTTCCATCAGTTTTATATTTTTATTTACAGCGCATATTGGAGTGCAATGACACTATGGACATTAGAACAACTGTCAGGTTGTCAGTCAGTTCGATGGATTCAAACATTTACTATTTCTGCAAAATATCTGCGTGAGGTAAGACTGATGAATGAATATGATCTATGATAATCATTTATAACGTAATTGGTCACATGTTTGGTTTCTTTAGCTCGATCAAATGTACTACAGTGATTAAAGAGAACGTTGGTGAACATTAGCAAAGACAGATGTTTAATGACAAACTAACAGGCTACAATCCAATCTTTTTTCTTGTTAAAAGTGAGATTCAAGATGAATAAGCACATGGCACATGGATTAAGTCCATGGTAGAATACACGATAAATAACATTCATTCATCCATTCATCCAACAGTCGTAAACGACTGCAGGTTGCTGGACCTTTTCACAGTGGTTACAGTTTGAAAGGTGGGGTTGACCCTGAACAGATCACCAGAATATTGCACAGTATCAGTCCTTATCACATTCACAAAGACATGCAGTCAGAAACTGTCTCATATTAGCTGCGCACTAGATTAACCAGAGCAATAAAACAAATGTAACTCTCCTATCTATATAATCCGCCTTTAGTATTTATTGTAAAAATATAGTGAAACATATCTTGACATTTGAAGAGTTCCTTTTTAAGTAGACAAAAATGGAACTGCCCAACTTCCTGACATCTGTAAAACACACAGGCATTTGATATGTGACAATCAAAATTTAAAATTTAAAGTGAATCAATTCATTTGTCTTTAGCATCTCAACATTTATGGTCATTTGAAAGATTTGGTCTGTGAACTGCTCTTTGTATTGTTCACCACCTGGAAAATGTCTTTTCTTCCAGATGTTGAACTCATAAACCCCTCCACCACGATAAGGTGGCAGTTCAAGGAGGGGTTAAATGTTGGTCATTGTCTTTTATATTTCAGGAAGACCAAACCCCAACAACGATCAAACCAACAAATGGCAGAATTATGGCAGCACGGCCACGCATGTCTCCTCCATCCCTGGTAAATCCAGCTGTTTGACCTGCAGATGAGAATCAGATGTGAGATGTGAGGTGTCAGGTAGGTGATGGATCCATTTCCAGACATGATCTACTGCACTTTGATCCCATCACTCATAGCAGCTGTTTGCTACAAAGTCTCATCAGCAACATCTTTAGGAAACACACACATCTGATCTGGGACGGTTCAATGTCACACCGACAAGCAGGAAGCAATTGGACTTCAAACTCACCTGCGTGAGAACTCTCCACATCACCTGAGTCATCCACCACCAGCTCTATGGTTTTGCTGAAATCCGGTGAGGCTCTCTTAGGTCCACTTGATTTGCTCACGGACACATAGCACAGATATGTTCCTGTGTCGCTGTCTGTGACATTTTTAAGAATCACAGAAACATCTCCATCCTTCAGCCCGGGATTTCTCAGCTCCACTCGCTCCACAAAGGATGGATGTTGGTAGTTTTCATATAAGTGTTCGTCACGGTAGAAGAAGACGTAACCCTCTGACAATAGATCTGATCGGATCCACTCCAACAGTGTGATGGTGGCATCTTTGGGACCATGACACTGAAGAGGGACGTTTTCTCCAGCCTTCACTCTTATTGTGTTCAGTTCTAAATGAAAACAGAAAATATAGAAATTACTTGTTTGGCAAAACACAAGGTACATTCCAAACAGCTCAACAGGTCGAGGAATGGTGAATCAGTCAGGAAAGAATCATGCTATTCAATGGGCAGTTCCCAACAGCCCACAATTATGACTCACTATAACCTCTGCTTCTTAGTTTCAAGAGGTTCTTATTGTGATCTATTGTGCACCAGAGCCTTGCAACCATGGTCACAAGATCACTGTCTCATAGTGGACAGCAGTGGACAGCTTTTTAAAAATCCTTTTCTCCTAAATGCCATGATTTTTATGGTGGACCTGCATGTCAGTCTCTCTGCTCCATTGAGCTTTACTCAACCTTCCTTAAATCCAAGATGGCCCTCAGACAGCCACACTTGTTAACTACTACTGGCATATCCTGTCAATCTTTCTATTCCAGAAAGAACATACAGGTAAAAACAATGATGATATAAACATCCATCATCTAAGTAAAATTGTTTTCATTTTTAACAACATGTTTTAAATAAGTAATAAACTACAATTAACCATGTTACCAATGAACCGGACACAATGCATCACCAAGTATATTTGCAACACATTCCAACAATTGCTTCAGTTTTTCTTATGAATGTTTTGGTTATACTCAGTGTATCTTTGCTATATTTATATGTTAATGATTTACAAACCAACAGTTTAGTGAAGATTTGCTGTAATTTGTGTTTGCGTACCAGTTATTATTTTGCCTAAATAGGGAAGCCTATAAATTAGTCCAGGAAATCACTCCAGTGATGATCAGTTCAGTGACAACAGTGATGATAAATGGCTGCTAGAGAACAATAGTGACATAAGAGCTGAGGATGATGGAGATGCAGACATTCAGGACGGAGACATGGTCGGGCCAGGATGATGAGGGCCAGAAGACCAACTACATCTGCATGCTTTGGGGTGTGCCACTGTGCACCAGATGCTTTGTCAGCTTTCATACAGCCTAGATTTGAACATATTACTAAGGTTTATTTCAAAAGAAATGTTCAGTGATGCAGATATTAATATGTCAGTTCTTGTTCCCAAAAACATATGAGTGCCAGAAAAATGGCATCACCAGTCCCACATTGCTAAAATCTATGGAGACTCAAAATACAACTCTTCTTGTTGGAGATGTCCTGTGCATTCACATGGACGTTAGTAACCGGGTTACTGAGAGAAACCAGCTTTACATGCACTTTAGAAACCCAGTTACAGGAAACCCGCATAACGGAAAACGCTGACTTTTCTCTTTTAAACGGCTTGATTTGGTGTCAGCAACCGCAGATGTATGAAGTGCAAACAGGAAAGGTTTCTTTAAAAATTGCACACAGACACAGATTGCAGCCGAGGCAGGAGATCCATTCACCTCAGGTCAGTGATAGAACTGACCTGTAGTACTGGTCCCTCCCCAGTGTCCCAGATATTCCACAGGTAGACGTCCAGAAAGACGTCTGCAGAGTTACAGATGAAATGTCTCAGTGAGAGGGAGAATGCATTTCCTCAAGTGCATTTCTTATATTTATTATATCAGTGTGTGATTTGGTTTCGGTGTGTAATTTCAGGTCAAATAAGACCTGTGTCAGTTGTTTCCACAGCTCATATTAAAAGAAAAACCAAAACATGAACCTCATGAACCACAATATATGTAAAAAATACATCATTTCGAACTTACATCTGACAAAGTTGTTAAAATCAGGACTTTCCAAAAGCTCTGTTTTGATCACCAGACTTAATCATTTTCATTTTCACTTTCTCTCAAAATAATCCCAAACTAAATCATCATTTAAAAAGTTTCATGCTGTCATGCAACTTGGGAGCTGAAGCTGATTTCTCAAGTTTCTTTGACCTTTCAATCAAACACTGATATTTTCCATCAGTTTTATATTTTTATTTACAGCGCATATTGGAGTGCAATGACACTATGGACATTAGAACAACTGTCAGGTTGTCAGTCAGTTCGATGGATTCAAACATTTACTATTTCTGCAAAATATCTGCGTGAGGTAAGACTGATGAATGAATATGATCTATGAATAATCATTTATAACGTAATTGGTCACATGTTTGGTTTCTTTAGCTCGATCAAATGTACTACAGTGATTAAAGAGAACGTTGGTGAACATTAGCAAAGACAGATGTTTAATGACAAACTAACAGGCTACAATCCAATCTTTTTCTTGTTAAAAGTGAGATTCAAGATGAATAAGCACATGGCACATGGATTAAGTCCATGGTAGAATACACGATAAATAACATTCATTCATCCATTCATCCAACAGTCGTAAACGACTGCAGGTTGCTGGACCTTTTCACAGTGGTTACAGTTTGAAAGGTGGGGTTGACCCTGAACACATCACCAGAATATTGCACAGTATCAGTCCTTATCACATTCACAAAGACATGCAGTCAGAAACTGTCTCATATTAGCTGCGCACTAGATTAACCAGAGCAATAAAACAAATGTAACTCCTATCTATATAATCCGCCTTTAGTAGTTATTGTAAAAATATAGTGAAACATATCTTGACATTTGAAGAGTTCCTTTTTAAGTAGACAAAAAATGGAACTGCCCAACTTCCTGACATCTGTAAAACACACAGGCATTTGATATGTGACAATCAAAATTTAAAATTTAAAGTGAATCAATTCATTTGTCTTTAGCAGCTCAACATTTATGGTCATTTGAAAGATTTGGTCTGTGAACTGCTCTTTGTATAGTTCACCACCTGGAAAATGTCTTTTCTTCCAGATGTTGAACTCATAAACCCCTCCACCACGATAAGGTGGCAGTTCAAGGAGGGGGTTAACTGTTGGTCATTGTCTTTTATATTTCAGGAAGACCAAACCCCAACAACGATCACACCAACAAATGGCAGAATTATGGCAGCACGGCCACGCATGTCTCCTCCATCCCTGGTAAATCCAGCTGTTTGACCTGCAGATGAGAATCAGATGTGAGATGTGAGGTGTCAGGTAGGTGATGGATCCATTTCCAGACATGATCTACTGCACTTTGATCCCATCACTCATAGCAGCTGTTTGCTACAAAGTCTCATCAGCAACATCTTTAGGAAACACACACATCTGATCTGGGACGGTTCAATGTCACACCGACAAGCAGGAAGCAATTGGACTTCAAACTCACCTGCGTGAGAACTCTCCACATCACCTGAGTCATCCACCACCAGCTCTATGGTTTTGCTGAAATCCGGTGAGGCTCTCTTAGGTCGACTTGATTTGCTCACGGACACATAGCACAGATATGTTCCTGTGTCGCTGTCTGTGACATTTTTAAGAATCACAGAAACATCTCCATCCTTCAGCCCGGGATTTCTCAGCTCCACTCGCTCCACAAAGGATGGATGTTGGTAGTTTTCATATAAGTGTTCGTCACGGTAGAAGAAGACGTAACCCTCTGAAAATAGATCTGATCGGATCCACTCCAACAGTGTGATGGTGGCATCTTTGGGACCATGACACTGAAGAGGACGTTTTCTCCAGCCTTCACTCTTATTGTGTTCAGTTCTAAATGAAAACAGAAAATATAGAAATTACTTGTTTGGCAAAACACAAGGTACATTCCAAACAGCTCAACAGGTCGAGGAATGGTGAATCAGTCAGGAAAGAATCATGCTATTCAATGGGCAGTTCCCAACAGCCCACAATTATGACTCACTATAACCTCTGCTTCTTAGTTTCAAGAGGTTCTTATTGTGATCTATTGTGCACCAGAGCCTTGCAACCATGGTCACAAGATCACTGTCTCATAGTGGACAGCAGTGGACAGCTTTTTAAAAATCCTTTTCTCCTAAATGCCATGATTTTTATGGTGGACCTGCATGTCAGTCTCTCTGCTCCATTGAGCTTTACTCAACCTTCCTTAAATCCAAGATGGCCCTCAGACAGCCACACTTGTTAACTACTACTGGCATATCCTGTCAATCTTTCTATTCCAGAAAGAACATACAGGTAAAAACAATGATGATATAAACATCCATCATCTAAGTAAAATTGTTTTTCATTTTTTAACAACATGTTTTAAATAAGTAATAAACTACAATTAACCATGTTACCAATGAACCGGACACAATGCATCACCAAGTATATTTGCAACACATTCCAACAATTGCTTCAGTTTTTCTTATGAATGTTTTGGTTATACTCAGTGTATCTTTGCTATATTTATATGTTAATGATTTACAAACCAACAGTTTAGTGAAGATTTGCTGTAATTTGTGTTTGCGTACCAGTTATTATTTTGCCTAAATAGGGAAGCCTATAAATTAGTCCAGGAAATCACTCCAGTGATGATCAGTTCAGTGACAACAGTGATGATAAATGGCTGCTAGAGAACAATAGTGACATAAGAGCTGAGGATGATGGAGATGCAGACATTCAGGACGGAGACATGGTCGGGCCAGGATGATGAGGGCCAGAAGACCAACTACATCTGCATGCTTTGGGGTGTGCCACTGTGCACCAGATGCTTTGTCAGCTTTCATACAGCCTAGATTTGAACATATTACTAAGGTTTATTTCAAAAGAAATGTTCAGTGATGCAGATATTAATATGTCAGTTCTTGTTCCCAAAAACATATGAGTGCCAGAAAAATGGCATCACCAGTCCCACATTGCTAAAATCTATGGAGACTCAAAATACAACTCTTCTTGTTGGAGATGTCCTGTGCATTCACATGGACGTTAGTAACCGGGTTACTGAGAGAAACCAGCTTTACATGCACTTTAGAAACCCAGTTACAGGAAACCCGCATAACGGAAAACGCTGACTTTTCTCTTTTAAACGGCTTGATTTGGTGTCAGCAACCGCAGATGTATGAAGTGCAAACAGGAAAGGTTTCTTTAAAAATTGCACACAGACACAGATTGCAGCCGAGGCAGGAGATCCATTCACCTCAGGTCAGTGATAGAACTGACCTGTAGTACTGGTCCCTCCCAGTGTCCCAGATATATTCCACAGGTAGACGTCCAGAAAGACGTCTGCAGAGTTACAGATGAAATGTCTCAGTGAGAGGGAGAATGCATTTCCTCAAGTGCATTTCTTATATTTATTATATCAGTGTGTGATTTGGTTTCGGTGTGTAATTTCAGGTCAAATAAGACCTGTGTCAGTTGTTTCCACAGCTCATATTAAAAGAAAAACCAAAACATGAACCTCATGAACCACAATATATGTAAAAATACATCATTTCGAACTTACATCTGACAAAGTTGTTAAAATCAGGACTTTCCAAAAGCTCTGTTTTGATCACCAGACTTAATCATTTTCATTTTCACTTTCTCTCAAAATAATCCCAAACTAAATCATCATTTAAAAGTTTCATGCTGTCATGCAACTTGGGAGCTGAAGCTGATTTCTCAAGTTTCTTTGACCTTTCAATCAAACACTGATATTTTCCATCAGTTTTATATTTTTATTTACAGCGCATATTGGAGTGCAATGACACTATGGACATTAGAACAACTGTCAGGTTGTCAGTCAGTTCGATGGATTCAAACATTTACTATTTCTGCAAAATATCTGCGTGAGGTAAGACTGATGAATGAATATGATCTATGAATAATCATTTATAACGTAATTGGTCACATGTTTGGTTTCTTTAGCTCGATCAAATGTACTACAGTGATTAAAGAGAACGTTGGTGAACATTAGCAAAGACAGATGTTTAATGACAAACTAACAGGCTACAATCCAATCTTTTTTCTTGTTAAAAGTGAGATTCAAGATGAATAAGCACATGGCACATGGATTAAGTCCATGGTAGAATACACGATAAATAACATTCATTCATCCATTCATCCAACAGTCGTAAACGACTGCAGGTTGCTGGACCTTTTCACAGTGGTTACAGTTTGAAAGGTGGGGTTGACCCTGAACACATCACCAGAATATTGCACAGTATCAGTCCTTATCACATTCACAAAGACATGCAGTCAGAAACTGTCTCATATTAGCTGCGCACTAGATTAACCAGAGCAATAAAACAAATGTAACTCTCCTATCTATATAATCCGCCTTTAGTAGTTATTGTAAAAATATAGTGAAACATATCTTGACATTTGAAGAGTTCCTTTTTTAAGTAGACAAAAAATGGAACTGCCCAACTTCCTGACATCTGTAAAACACACAGGCATTTGATATGTGACAATCAAAATTTAAAATTTAAAGTGAATCAATTCATTTGTCTTTAGCAGCTCAACATTTATGGTCATTTGAAAGATTTGGTCTGTGAACTGCTCTTTGTATAGTTCACCACCTGGAAAATGTCTTTTCTTCCAGATGTTGAACTCATAAACCCCTCCACCACGATAAGGTGGCAGTTCAAGGAGGGGGTTAACTGTTGGTCATTGTCTTTTATATTTCAGGAAGACCAAACCCCCAACAACGATCACACCAACAAATGGCAGAATTATGGCAGCACGGCCACGCATGTCTCCTCCATCCCTGGTAAATCCAGCTGTTTGACCTGCAGATGAGAATCAGATGTGAGATGTGAGGTGTCAGGTAGGTGATGGATCCATTTCCAGACATGATCTACTGCACTTTGATCCCATCACTCATAGCAGCTGTTTGCTACAAAGTCTCATCAGCAACATCTTTAGGAAACACACACATCTGATCTGGGACGGTTCAATGTCACACCGACAAGCAGGAAGCAATTGGACTTCAAACTCACCTGCGTGAGAACTCTCCACATCACCTGAGTCATCCACCACCAGCTCTATGGTTTTGCTGAAATCAGGTGAGGCTCTCTTAGGTCGACTTGATTTGCTCACGGACACATAGCACAGATATGTTCCTGTGTCGCTGTCTGTGACATTTTTAAGAATCACAGAAACATCTCCATCCTTCAGCCCGGGATTTCTCAGCTCCACTCGCTCCACAAAGGATGGATGTTGGTAGTTTTCATATAAGTGTTCGTCACGGTAGAAGAAGACGTAACCCTCTGAAAATAGATCTGATCGGATCCACTCCAACAGTGTGATGGTGGCATCTTTGGGACCATGACACTGAAGAGGGACGTTTTCTCCAGCCTTCACTCTTATTGTGTTCAGTTCTAAATGAAAACAGAAAATATAGAAATTACTTGTTTGGCAAAACACAAGGTACATTCCAAACAGCTCAACAGGTCGAGGAATGGTGAATCAGTCAGGAAAGAATCATGCTATTCAATGGGCAGTTCCCAACAGCCCACAATTATGACTCACTATAACCTCTGCTTCTTAGTTTCAAGAGGTTCTTATTGTGATCTATTGTGCACCAGAGCCTTGCAACCATGGTCACAAGATGAATTTTTGGCATTATGCTGACACAAAAACCTCATGGGTTTTTTTAGGGAAATGTTAATTACTTGTGTAGGAACACCAAGTCACTTCTGTTTCTCTAACATCATTGCCATCAGAAGCTGCCCTTTATCACAAGTCTGGAGGTTGAAGGCTTTACTGAATCATATGCATGAGCTAATAATGCCCCATTAAATGGTGTGATTGCAGTCATACAGCATGTTCACATGTGATAAAGTCATGAGCAGTGCGACAGTTTCACGGGTTTCACGCTTTCCTTTTAGCAGCATTGGCAAGTTTTCCTCTTGTAACAGCTGAACAGCATGTGCTCAAACTGCAGACATGCTTCCTTTGAGCCGCCCGTTGGGTAGGAGTTCCAACATGCTACCCACTCTCGACAGTTAAGCAACATCAAGAGGAAGCGTTCATTTATGTGGTGTATTTTTTTGAAAATAACAAAAAGTGAAAATAAAAGTGCACGTGTACGAAAACAGTGGTAATGGAGGATGTTACAAGAAATGTAGCACATGGTACCTGCTTCAAGGCATTCTCACAGTGCACACCGTTAGCACACACACAACGTTTGGGCTGCATATAGATCTTCATACAAGTGCAGAACCCTCACACGTGGCCAGATAATGAAATTTACCATACGCCAAAATTGGCTTTAGTCTTTCTCTAACAAATGTTTACAGACAAAATCCATCCATCCACTTTATGGTCACATGAGGTTGGAGCCTTTCGTCACTGAGTGAGAGGCCTGGTAAACCAGTCTATGTCAGGGCCAACACCGAGAGACAACCATTGACAGCAACAATCATGTGGTAATAAAATGACAAAAACGTGCATAAACAAACAATAACCAATACCACCTCATAATAGAAAAAATAAATATTTCTAAATGAAAGTTGAACGACTACATCAATATGAGATATGAAATCATAGACTGTATCTGTATAAGATACAGGTAATAAAGTGTTTTAAACTGAAGTATACATACACAAATAAGTTCTAATATCTAAACAAAAAGAAAAATTTAGAAGTCTTGAGGTACTCACTTCTCTATAAACATCCAAGTCTTTGTAAAATAATATTTTCTTATTACAAATCACAGTCTTCATAAATGGATGTAATTACGAGCAAACACTTTACTCTTTTAGGCAAAGCAACACACTCTTTTTTCACACAAACTCACCTTGAAATGAATCAAAAACCAGAGAAATCAACAGGAAAGCCAGAAATAAAAACATAGTTGAGGTACAGTGTGTCTCTCAGTGTGAATATGATTCTCTTGATCTGCCAACACACAGTTTTACAGGTTTTTAAACTTTCACTTCCTGCTCTTTAGTCACTTCCTTTTTCTCATCAATCTGGTCTTTTCCTGATTGAAGAATCAGTGATTTCCCACAAACAGTACATAACCAGTTGGCTTCATGAGGAGGCTGCTTTCTAAAATCAGGGCACATGATCAGGAAACCCCAATTCCCCAGGCAGATTTCTCAGACGGAACCCTAATTTGTTTGCCATGTATGAGGTAACCATGTGTCCAACCTTCTCCGACAGCGGCTGTGCATCACAAAAGGCTGAGAGAGAGAGAGAGAGAGTTAATTATTGGAACCAGTACAGGAATGAACGGTGGAGCGTCATAAGGACATTTCAGCCAACGCCGATTTGTTATCAGCAGTCATGTTATTGAAGGCAGGACATTTTCAGCCTCAGTAAAGTCAAAACTACAGTCAAAGTGCAACAAATATATGCATGTGTATGAATATGTATGTAGCTCCATGTAGGTCATTGACAACTTTAATCTTGTAATTTCCCATAATGATCTGTTGGGGTGGTTAAACCCCCCACCCACAGGACTGCGGGGTTTAGGCCATGGCATCCACCTGAGCTGTCCCTTTGTTGTTTTTGGACTTTTTCTTCTTTGCTTATCAGAAATTAAAAAAAGAAATTTGCTCAGCCCTCTGTGGGATGACTCAAACACATCAAATAGGACAGCAGTCCTCTGTAAAGTTGTCGACTATTTGGTGGAGGACAGAGATTTAGAAGATTAGCCCTTCCTCAGTGTGCCTGCAAACAATTAACTAATTATCAACAGATGATACAAAGAAATTATAGACAAACATAAACTGGGATAATTGGCTGTGTGAAGAAATTAAAATGTCTTTTGTTCCCAAATGTCAATATATACATATGTATGTATATGTGTGTGTATGTATGTATGTATTTGTGTGTGTGTGTGTGTGTGTGTGTGTGTACATACATACATACACACACACACACACAGACACATATATATATATATACATACACACACACACATATATGTATACACATACATATATGTGTGTGTGTATGTATATACAGTACATACACACACACACACACACATATACATATGTATGTATATGTGTGTGTGTGTATCTATGTATGTGTGTGTGTACATATATATACATACCCATATATACATATACATACACACACATATATACATATATATGTATATATAGTGCAGATATTTTAACCTGCATAAAAAAGATTATAAAGATATTTAAACAACAAAAGACATGTTACATGTGATTATGCCGTTATGATAATATCTATATCAATGTTGGATGAGAGATTGTATTTTGCCTCATGAGTATGGTGCTATAACATGAAAAAGACATATTGGCGATAGCGCCCCCTAGTTGCAAACCCACGTCCCAAATTACATAGAGTGGCCTCCTGATCATATGAGCCAAATTTCAGTTCCTACATTTTTTTTTGTTCTGTTATCTTTTCAAATTCCCACTCTAAGTATGTACATGTGCAGATATAAGATTCTTCACTCTTTGTTCTTTGTTTTGCACAGTTAATATTTTTGTTGTTTGATTCTGCGGATCTTGTATTTGGTTCTTACTGCTGCTGTAACACAAGAATGGGATCAATAAAGTCTTATCTTACCGTATAGTTCTTTCCTTTTAAGTGCTACTTAGTAGAGGTTTATTCAGTTACCACACACCACACTGATTTTTACAATAATTATTTTATACATCCTAGATCAGGTAAAAGACAAAAGAAACTAATTACAACTTATAAACTAACCTCGTGACTAAACCCGTATTATTCATTAACTGTATGAAGACTGCAGGTTAAAGCATCAGTCCACTCCACCCTGAGACCAGATCAGTTACAGTACGAACTTAGAATCATCAGATCAAACAACTGGAGAAGCAAAACAAACGGCAACTGTGTTTCATGGACACACACACGCTTCATCTCTGCAAAATATACAGAGGAAAATTCATCTTCAAAAATGATCTAAATAACAACCGGAATGTGAAACAGAAAAGCAGCACATACTTAGAATTCATTATCCTTTATACAATATGTAAAAAGCATGTGACATTTGTGTGAATACACCAGAATATATTCTTACCACTCACTCCTATTGTCACATCCTAGCCGGTCTGATGGGATACGTAATGATTTCATGTGACGGAGAAGCTGACGCGGTTGCTGTTCACTTCCTCCCTTGTGCCCACTCTGCCTAAAGAGGCTGAAGAGGACACGTCTCACCCCATCAGTGCTCACCGTCTTCTGGAGAGGAGCGTGATCCCGGGCAGCATCTGCCTCTGGCATGAGGGCAGTAAAACCACATCACAAAGGAGAGGAGAGTTGGGAGGTCCGCTGAGACCACCACTGGGCTCACGCTATCAACTGTTTAGGACCCGGCCTGACAACGCTGTCTGATAAAGGAAGTAAAACAGGTTTTGCAGAAAACGCAAACATCACTTCAACCTCAAAATAGAACCTTCCGTCTTACCCTTTACTTAAGGCTTAGCTGTTTTAAACATCCACATTTTCTGTAACTGAGTTTACATGAAATCATATGGGCAGAAGTCACAACTGCTGAGGTTTAAAATGTGTTTTTTATATTTCTTTCTTTATGCTTAATAGAATTCTGCCTGGCCAAATTAGTTTCAGATGTACCGGATGTGTGGACAAGAGTGAGTCTGCACAAGTGCTGAATCACATTAGTAGTGATCAACTGCAGGCACGATGAGACGGCGAGGGGAACCACACCCGACTCAAGTAAGTTTCTCATTAATTTATTAAAAAATGCTTGTTTTAGGGAGTTTTCTGTTAGTTTACTAACATTTGCAAGCTTGGGTAGAGGAGAAATGATCAGACTGTGGGTGTACTTGAGACAGCTACTTTCTGGAAATGACCAGGGTTAAAACTATTCATTAGTCAACTGTGCTCATTACGACAACAGCTCCAAGAGTACAGAGGTACTGTTTGTATGTAGTTTAAATACATGCGCGACTTCGACAGATGACAGATTGTATTAAGTGTGAAACATAATTGTAAGTAAAATGTCGGCAAGTACTAAAAAAAACCCTCAGTGGAAACAAAATGCTGGTAAATCCCAACAGAGAAGAATAATACTCAAAGTATGAGAGACTCTACTGATAAGTGGTATTTTTAAAAAAGTTGTTTATTTTGATAATTGCTGGATTATTCCCTAAACTCCCCACGCAGGTGAAAGAAAAACTTTCTGCTTTAGCAAAATGTTAAACAACACCAACATTACCAGAGTCACAGAGATAATCACAGTGTCTTTAATGAAACGCTGGTTGGGACCACCGGACTATTTATTAACGGTGTAACTGGGGGGTGAGGGGAAGGGGGGGGTGATTACAAAACTGACATGCTAAAAGTGAAAGCAGCAAGTACATGTGTATGGATGGGCATGAAGCTGTCCAGATGTCAGGTGGTCTTGGTTCTCTTCTTTGGGGGGCTTGGCACGGCTAAGAGGAGCCAGACATCTTCCCCGTCTTTTATCTTTAGACCAGGGGGGTGTAAATGATTCGGTGACGCCAGTGTGGAAATGTACCAGTATCTGGGCTGGGCCTTCTGGGTAATGAAGGTTATGATCAGGTCCTAATCTTTCACATAGGGATCAATGAGATATTCCACATTGTGTAAAAAAGTCCCACTTCAGGTGGAATATGTGGGAAAAAAACTGTCCGCACTGAGTCGCCATGACAGCTTTTTCTTCAAGCACCCTTGAGTTAATGGTAAAATGACTCACCTTTCAGGATTTTCGTTGGAAATATGAGACAACATTTCAAATGCACCTTGAAGGAAACTACACGATTGTTTCATGATAAGCTCAGAATAATCATAATTTACATGTTTCATTGGTACAGTGAGTCACATCCAGTGTTTTTGTACTGTAAACACAATTAAAAGCTTTAATTAATTAAAATAAAAACTCACCATAATGTGTCATGTTGACACTATGAATACAGTATCTGTAGAATGTGACTTGCTCTTTTTGAATATTATTAAAAAATGTAAGCAGCATAATAACTTCATTAGAAACTGACATGAATGACATGAATCATACGAATAGGCTGTTCAAACGGCTGAACCCACACAAAGCCGCGGGCCCAGACTCTGTCTCCCCCTCCACCCAGTCAGGTGGCTCCAGTGTTCACAGACATTTTTAATACATTAGCGGAAACCTGTCTTGTGCCAGTCTGCTTTTAATCCTCGACCATTGTGTCAGAAGATGACAGGACTCAATGAATACAGACCCATCTCCCTGACTTCTGTGGTCTTGAAGTACTTCAATTGTCTCATCCTATCTCACCTCAAGGACATCACAGACCCCCTTCTGGACCCCTGCAGTTCCCCTGCAGAACTAACAGATCTGTATACGGTGCTGTAAACATGGCTCCACTTCCAGATAACACCCCCAAACTTACAGTCACTTTAACTTTTCAAGTTGTACTATGTCACATTGTACATTCACTTATCTGATCTTTTATTTTGTATTGTATTATACTAGTTCTGTAATTTTGTCAAACCTTTGCACCATAACTTTTTTCACTTTTGACACCAAGACTAATTCCCAGTACAGTACTTAACTGTGCCTGACAATAAACAGATGTCTGATTCTGATTCTGATATTTATCCCAATAAGGCCTTAACAGTGGTTTCAGAGTTATTTTGAAGGTACTTAGACAGTTATTTAATGTGATCTATTTGGAGTCAGCATATGTCCACATTAGCAAAGACCGGTCTGATTTTCATTTGCCCATTTGGTCAATAACACATTAAATTAGTGGAGCCCAACATGAGGTTTTTTTTAATCAAAAGAAGAGACAGGACATTCTTTTAAATCGTGCTCAATTCTTTGAACAAAAGTGATACTGAAAACAAGATCTGCATGTCTCTTAAGTGGTAAAGTTTCTGTTTTATAGTGTGGGGAAGTCTTGACATTAGAAGCTGTGAACACACGTTCATGTGTGAAAGCGGTGGCCTACACTTAAACACAAGACAACTCGATATGAATCTACAAAAGAATTCTAATATATATCCTACTAACCTTTAATTCATTCTTACATCACACAGTGTGATGAAACTGGGAACTTTAACTGAGTCAGATATTTAAAAGAAGTCTAAAATTATTATTATACCCTATAACATTTTATGCAATGTAATCTAAGAGGACATAAGCTTTAAGTGAGAGCTTGTAGTTTAACTGCATTTGATATGTTTCATTATCATTAGCAACGTCACTGGTCCCTCCACACATCCATTACTTTTACTGCTCAGTGGTGGAGCCAATCACAGTTGTTGTCGCCTTACGGCAGAGGTGTACTCGCTGTCAGCTACGCGTATGCTTTCACAAAATGGCGCTCTCGTTCAGTCTGAATTGATTCATAGTGTCCTTTTGATGTCATCAGAAATTAATAATACAGCCGATAATATGCTCAGTATAAGAGAAACAATATCGGCGGCAGCTTCAGATCATAACAGTGATGGAGGTAAGTTTTCTGGACAAATAAAAGGTTATCGTGGTGTTGTTGGCTAAAGACGATCAACCCCAAATCTGTTGTTGTGTACGTGTATGTTTTTAACCGCATGTATATCTGGGCCGTTAGAGGTAGATCACGTCTTAAAGACAGGTCATCAATTTATTCAGAACTAACGTCATCAGAAACCACTTTGGTTGTGGTTTATGTTAGCGGCTCTAAAAGATGAACCAGTGTAATGTAGCAAATATTATCAATATTTTAGGTGCTTTTGTAACACCAAAAAAACATGAAATGAAGTAGAAGTCTGATTTTTGTTTTTACATTTCTCACATCCCACCTTCAAAATGTTTCCACAATAGACAATAACAAGCCGCCTCCAGCTCTGAACAAACTCGTAGGTGTCTGACTTTCATTCAAAACAGAAGATAAGCTTCACCTGTGATTCCAAAACCCATTTCTAGTAAAATATTCCACACTGTGTAAGTTGTAGGTACAGTATCTTCAATCCCTCTCTCCGTCTCTCTCACAGACTAACAGTGTATGATGAAACTGCATCCAGGACCTGAGCTCCCAAACCCTCCATGATGGTAGAAGTTAAAAAACGAGGTCAAATATTAGTAACTGAAGGTTCCAAACATAACAAGGTACAGCTGATAACAGGAGCTCTTCCAGGCATGCACAGCTGGCAGGAGAGAGCTGGGTATGTCCCAACTCGTATGTCGCAACTGGCCGAGGAACGCAGCAGAATCACTCCAGAGAAGCTGGAAATTGGTGCTGGGGAGGACATCTGGAAAGGTTCACTGCACCTGCTGCCACCAGGACCTGAGTCTGGATAAGCGGAAAGTAATGGATCCGTGGATGCATGTCAGTGATCCTTGAATTCCGCCATTTTCTTTTTAGAAGATCCAACAAGCTGCAACAATGACAATAAATGACAGACTAAATGCAGCATGTCCACACGTGTGTCCCCATCCCCAGTGAGTCTATGTGTGTGACCTGCAGAACCAAATGTAGGCGATGATAATATTTCCTCTTCAGACATGGTTCAGCTGAACTCAGGTGAGTCTCTCTTAAAGCGACTTGTTTTTCTCACGGACACATTACACACATATGTTCCTGTGACGCTGTCTGTGACATTTTTCAAAATCACAGATAGATGCTGGCTCTTTTCATATACGGGTTTATCACGGTGGAAGAACAGTGTGATAATGTCATTTTTGGGACCATGACGCTGAAGAAGGGCATTTTGTCCAGCCTTCACTTTTATTCTGTTCAGCTGTAAAATGAGAAAAATCCGGACACGGTCAAGACGTTCACATCAAAGTCCAGCTTGACCAGAAATTAAGAGAAATGTTTTTTCAAAAATTCATGGGAATTTTTTATCAATTTTTTGTTATTGTATTGTTATTGTATTTGTTGTGGACTAGAATAGAGGTCACCTTCACACATCAGGTGTGAACCAGCTTATGTGTCATTTTAAGTGCAGCTGGTGTTTCAATTTCGCAGTGCTTTTTCCAGTGAAATACAAAGTTAAACCTACTGTACAGTCCCCAACATGTCCGCCAAACTGTAATACAGCAAACAGCGTGTCTCAATAATCAAAAAGGTACATTCGCAGAGTTCCCAGAGGAGTATCTGGACTTTTGGTGCTCCCCACTGTACAAACTGAACTGGGCTGAAGTAAAATGTTATAAATAATCAGAGTAAATTTTAGACAATAAAATGTGCAGCTGTTTTGAAATAACTTCGTCAAACCAGTACATTTGACCAAACACTTAATTGTTTTTTTAAAAATTTGTTAAGAAATTAGAGTCAAATTACATTGAGTATATTTTAGGGAAGGAAAGCTTTATTAGCCATGTGGCAGCAGCAGCTGTGGTAATCTGACTGTGTGATCATACTTGTTCACAGGTTCCCATCCTTTGTACTGCTTTGTGTTTGCATGGTATAGCTATTGTGGCCATGCATTTTGATGAACCCTAACTGCTGACACCTCATTTGTTAACTATGTGGTGTCACCTAACCATGTGTTAACTATCACTTAGTAATAGCATTTTTACAGCAAATGCTTTGAGGCTTTGCAACGCTAGTGCATAACGACTATAATATAAGCAATACATTTGTTGGCCATTGTGACATGTGCTAATGTGTGGAAATGATAAGACTTGTAATAATATTTGACCTATATATAGAAGTCTTATAAAATGTAAACAAACCTAAATAAGAATCTTCCTTATTAACCTTTAATTCATTGTTACATCACACAGTGCGACAAAACTTGGGACCAAATTATTTATACTTTTACAGTAAAAAAATGACAATACAAAAAATGAGTTACAATAAAAAAAATCTAAATTCAGTATTTTAATGTGTTTACAAACTGTTACATAAAGACTATGAATTCTTTTATGAAAGTGATGAGGTAATTATTGATACCTCATCACGTTTCATGCTAAATAACTTAAGTAGGCCCTCTGTGTTTAGTGAGCTTTATTTAAAGAAAGACATTTTCAGCACTGGCATTTTTATTTGAACCATTTACTATTGACAGAAATCAGCACACTAAATTTTTCTGCATCCCTCAGATGGGCGCTGTAGATGGACCTTTGCTGCAAACAAAAAGCGCCAGTTTTTGTTCTTAGGTCAACCCAAGGTGTACCAGCAAAATGTTAATATTTTTACATTCTTTGGAAAACACAAAAATTCCTATGATGCAGCTTTTAATTTGAAGCCATTCTGGCTATCCGTGAAGGAAATCGAGTGTGACAGTGGTTTCAATGCTCAGGAAAGATGAATAGCGATTTGATGGTTTCATGAGGAGAGCGACTTTATCACAGTTGCGCAGTTGCGCTGACCTTTAAATAAGACTTTGGTACAAAATCTTTTGTTGACGCAGCAACTTGTTAATAAGAATAAGAGACGTTTCTCATTTGGCCAACACTCTTTAATGATGGACGTTTTTGTCGGCTCCTGTCTGCAGGATTTAGTCACACACGTGAGAGGTAAATTCCCTCTGTGTTTCTGCTTTATTAAACAGCAAGAACATCCTCATGTACTGTGCAATGAGTAGAGCGTAGATTTATTTCAGCCTGGAACAACATAGTCGATTTTAATCACAAAATCATATATTTCATTTAAATTTTATCATAAATATCATAGTCCAGAATTTATCAGTCTCAGAATTACACCTTTTTACAAATTTTTTAAAGAAAATTATATAAATAATGTAAATATTATGAACCTTTACTATTTAGAGCAAAGGTTAGACCCAAATCAGGTTAAGTGAAAGATAATGGATGCATGGATGGGTGTCAGTGATGTCCCTTTCTTTTTTTTTTAGAAGATGCCAAAAGCTGCGACGATGACACCAATAAACAGACTGAAGGCAGCATGTCCATGCAGGTCTCCTCCATCCCCAGTGATTCCATCTGTGTGACCTGCAGAAGCAAATGTAGGTGATAAATCTATTTCCTCATTGAACATCATACACTTTACTACAAAATCTCATCAAAAACATCTTTACACAAACATCTGATCTGTGATGTTCACTTTCACATCAACAAACAGGAAGCAGCTTTACCTTTAATCCAGCCAAAATCCGTCCAAAATGTCCTCACTTTACAAAAATGTCCTCACTCTGTTGGTTAAAAAAATTCTTTGGTTCTCACTGTGAATGGCATCCACTCGCACTCTCACCTGAGTCATCCACCACCAGCTCGATGGTTTTGCTGAAATCCGGTGAGGCTCTCTTAGGTCGACTTGATTTGCTCACGGACACATAACACAGATATCTTCCTGTGTCGCTGTTGGTGACATTCTTCACGATCACAGAAACATCTCCGTCCTTCAGCCCGGGATTTCTCAGCTCCACTCGGTCCACAAAAGATGGATGTTGGTAGTTTTCATATAAGTGTTCGTCACGGTAGAAGAAGACGTAACCCTCTGACAATAGATCTGATCGGATCCACTCCAACAGTGTGATGGTGGCATCTTTGGGACCGTGACACTGAAGAGGGACGTTTTCTCCAGCCTTTACTCTTATTGTGTTCAGTTCTAAATGAAAACAGAGGAATAGGAAACATGAGAAAAATCAGGAGACAGTCAAAAGACTGTCACGTCAAAGTCCAGCATGACCTGAAAATAGCAGCAGTTTGTTCCTTTTTTTTAAAAAACACACAATTTACTGAGAAGCCCGAGCTTCTTCAGTATGACTTTTCACTCTCGCACAATAAGTTTCACTCCTGTTTTAAACAACTCGTTCTATCAGTCACACACGTCAGGTGTGACCCAGCTAATGTGCTATTTTAACAGTTTAACTTTAACTTGTTTCAGTGAAATACAAATTTAAACTCACTGTAAAGTTCCTAACAAGTCCACCACGAACTGGAACACAGTACGTCTAAAGTAATGAACAGAAACTTTATTTTCATTCATGGTGTTCAGTGTACATTTACATAGAAAATGTTTCCCAGAGCAGTTTCTGGACACAACAAGATTTTATAAAAAAAATTGGAGTAATTTTAGACTATAAAAAGTACATCTGTGCCTAGAATTATCATTAAATCGAAACATTTAAACAAACTTTTATTGTTTTTTAATCATTTTGTGGAACAGTTACAGTCCAATTACATCGAGTAGATTTTCAGGAAGGACAGCTTTATTGCATTTTTATTTGTTGATTGTTGGATTGTTTACGAGAAAGGGTCTGAGCCGATACATGACTAAATACGTTTGTTAAGTAACGTGCCAATGTGTTGAAAAACTCAAGACTTGAAATATTATTTGAACTAAATAGAAGTTGTACTTTTTAACCTAGTAAAGAGATAAAGTTTAAATAATTTATACTAATAATACTAAATATAAAATATAAATGTATTTTTCAAGATGGCTCCACGTGTGTGGCAGTGAGTTCCAGGCGCTTTGTCCTTTTCTGTGCTTTTTTTCTCCGATTCTTTTAACGTTTATTTCCATGCTGTAGGTGAACTGCGATTTTGTCTTCGAATCCCATGAAGTCGTGTAACTAGGGGTACAAACTTCATCACGTCCGCACAAAGTTTTATCGTGTTTTGCCAACTTTTTGAGTTGAGGCCCTTTAAGTTGCGGCTCCATTAGGGACCCGCTGCTAACTCTTAGCCGGGTCGAAATTCCTGGCTGCAGAGCTGACGGTAACCGCCGGGGGAGAAAACGTGCAGGCCATACGCTCTCTCTCCAACAAGATGGACGACCTAGCGGCGATAACGAGGCTGCAGCGCGTGTATACGAAGAGCAGCCTGCTGTGAGTCGTGGCTCAACCAGGACACACCGGGTTCAGTGGTCTCCATTAACGGATTCACACTGGTGCGGGCGGACCGGAGTGCCGTAGAGAGTGGTAAGAAGAAGAGACGGGGGACTGGCGGGAATACCAAACCAACATGACGGAAACCCCCTCCCACCCCCTCCCACCCCCTGCACCACACCGTGGAGGATCTGAGCAGCTCCTTCAGCACAAGACTGTTACAGCCCCAGTGCAGTTGCATTATCTTCTTTTTTTGTTCTTATTGCTGCTGTAACACAAGAATTTCCCCAGTGTGGGATCAATAAAGTCGTATCTTATCTGAGCTCTTAAATAGAGTTATTATATTAACTAAATTTTCTATACTATTACTAAACCCAAAACAAATACTTTTCAGTTTACTTTGTATTGGCTTAAAGTTTTTGAATAACTTTCACTAACTTATTAAATAACCTGAAATATCACTGAAAATCCTACTCAGTTATACTGTGTGACACGCTACAATATTTAAAACAAACGATGATCAAATTTTTACAGTGTAAAAGAGATATCATGATGCAGTTCGGTGGGATCCAAGTCTTTAACTAGACACTTGAAATGTTCATATGAAAAAATTTATATGATTATTTAGCTTCTGTTCTGTGCCATGCCGTCAACATTATAAAATTAAAAGAGAAGATCAAAGCGGCGCCATGTTACCGCTGCCTCCATTCACAAAAGTTTTCTTATCTCTTGTATCTATTTTTACCTCTACTGCTTTTTTCACAGCCTGATGGAAAAAAGAGACAGACAGTGATTGACGTACTTTCCACATCCGCTAGTGAAGCAGGCTGCAGATCTTTTGAATGCGACCATAGCAGGAAGGAGGAAGCTGGGTTGGTTCAGCCTTTACAGGAAGCGAAGGCAGAGCTGCAGATCAAATAAAACTTAATTTAATTTTCCCTTTCTCTGTGTGACATCATCGGGTTACTGTATATGTGGATTTGCTATTTCATAACATCACAGACATTACTTGAATTTCAGAGGCAGCTGACTGTTGAGCATTTTGGGCCTATACTGCTTTGCAGACTTAGGTTTGCTCACTTATTTCTTGAGGTTGAGGTGCTGATGATGGAAAATGAATGGATAATATCTACACATACTGAATATGTATATCGTCATCGAAATCATTAATGTTATTAGCTATCTGGAAATTACCATGGGGCCATGTGTCTGGCCATGTGAAAACAGAAAGACAGTTTATGGATAACAGAGTGATTCATTTCCTACCAAAGAACTAAGATCTGTACATCAGAAACACAGTCAGTCATTATCTGATAAATGTGTTGACTTTCCTGATGATCTACTAGACCAGTGACCATAAATGGCTCACTCAGGTTCTGGTTCAGTTCTAGTTGTTGGGACGTCTAACAGAGTGATGTCTCCGGACAAAATCGAGTAGTCGGAGCAGCAATAAATAAGAGCTCATAAACTTTTTAAAGTTTTTATCTTTTGTTTTACCTGTTACAACCACTGAATACAACAACAGACGTGCAGTGTGCACTTCTGTACGCCTACTTTGAAATAAATTAAATGCTTGGTTTATTCCCATATAATGAATAAGATCTTTAATGGAATCATTCAAATTGCACAGCTGACAGTTTCGTCTTCTTTAAGCTGACGTCATCGTTCGATGATGAATAATCCGTTTATGTTGACTTTTAATCCAGGACGGGGATCCCACCAACGTCAGAGCTGCTCCGTTCTGGTTGCTGGGACGTGTAACAGAGTGATGTCTCCTGCCTGTAATAAACCCTCTTTGATTGACACAGCACCACGGATCCGGTTTCTCTCTCTGCTCACGGCTCGTCACCTGGATCGGTTCAGGTTTCGTATTTTCCAGCTTCTGATTGGCTGAACACCCCTGATGCTATTAATAAGCAGTGGGCAGCACAGAGCAGGGGGGTCGTCGCACGTCCAGGATCCAGAGGGAACCGACACCTGCGTCCGAGCTTCACGTTCGTCACTAAACTTAGTTCCCCGACCTTGAAACAGCGGCGAGCAGAGGCACATGTCTGCACGAGCTCACCTGGGGTCCGCTGCGTGACCAGTCACCAGGAGGACACACACACACACACACACACACACACACACACAGATCTCACCCTGAGGAGACACTGAAGCCAGAGTGATGAGCAGGAAACCCATGAAGAAGGACATAGTCCGTTACGCTGCTGCCGAACGCCCGGAGCCTCAGTCGATCTCACCAACTGACGGAAGTCGGATGCGCTGTAGTTTCAGTTTGCGGTCAGAGGAGGTCACCCCGAATCATGAGTCATGTATGTGGGTTTGGCTTCCTTCATTCAACCATGCCATCGTGCCCTGAGACCACAGACGTCCGTACTCCCATGCGAAGCTTTTAAGAACTTCCACCGTGAACGTCACACGAATAAAACGATCTCATCCTGAAAACGAAAGAGAAACTATGCCCGACAAATGTGCTGTAAAATGTCTCATGAAGAAGCAAAGTTGATTTCACAGTCATGCCTTTTAGATCAGGGGTCTCCAACATTTTTCCCCCGAGACATGGACATGGCCGACAGCATCTCATGTTTGTAACATTTACTCTCAGAAATTATTATTATAACCCAATCAGCTGATAAACAGTTCTCCTGACCTTTTACACATTTTGCATTAAAACATCACCAAAATAATTTTGTGTGTATTTTTGCAATTAACACCATAAAAAGTCACTAGCTCTGTTGCTAGTCGCTTTAAAAGAGTCGACCAAGGTCGACGGATCATCACTGGCTCATCAAGCTTGACAGCAGCACACAGAGGTTTGCTGATTGAGCTACTTGGAAAGTGGTAGAGATCCCTGTTTTTGGAATCAGCAGTTAACCTGACGTGACCCCAGTGACAGGGTGAAACTTTGTAAATTCAGCATACTCACGGACAGAGAGATGTGCATAAATTGAACAAAATATAATATAGGTTTGTTAACATATACCAGGACGTGAAAGCAGGATAAGCAGTGCCCTGGTATCACGCAGCGTCTAAATACGTAAGTTGGAATAGGTAAATTGAAGCATAAGAGAAATGCTCGCTGTGGCGAGATGCCACACTGAGCCCCGATAAAGGCAAAGCACACACGCTAAAGATCCAAAGACACAAAACGTCATGCACATCACGTCCCTAGCATTGCGTTTGTCCACGACTCAGATCGTTGTCATCATCCACACTTCCTTCCCTGGTTCTACAAAAAGAAATAAAGTAATTAATCCTGCAAATACAGGTTCCACATCAAGGAAGTGAAAACACATGTTTAATTGAAACATTGCTCAGCTGGCTCACAGCAGCTTCCAAACTTCAACATAAGCAGAACAGGCACTTAGTCCGGGAAAGAATATTGATATTTCCTTCCTATCATTATCAATGGCTCACATTATGCCCTTAAAAGCTTTTGGGCCAAGGGCACGGAACAGACTTAAGGCTTAACTGTTAACCCCCCACTCAGCCCAACCGGTCAAGGCAGATGTCCGCCCACCCTGAGCCTGGTTCTGCTGGAGGTTTCTTCCGTTAAAGGGAGTTTGTCCTCTCCACTGTTGCCTCTGGCTGCTCAAGGGGGATTTTTTTGGATTTTCTCTACATATTTTTTTTATAGTTTTGACTTTATTATGTAAAGTGCCTTAAAAGGACTTTGTTTTGAATTGGTCCCATATAAATACAGTTGAATTGAATTGAGATAAAAGAAAACAGAAAGCAAGAGTTTATCTATGCGTCATTGAATAGTTTGATTGATTGTACTGGGAAATCCTATGAAGGGTTTTTCATAGACCCTGGAGACCACCCAAAAACTGTCCCACTGTGAAAGGAATCAATTTCACTTTCAAATTCACACAAGAAACACTGGCCTGCCCCTCCCTCTCCCACTTCCAAAGAAAAATCAGACTGAGAGATTCCAGAAAACTGACCGCCAGAAGCATTTAGTGATGCACAATATCCAAATAAGTATCTGAAGATATAAGGTTATTTCAGAGGTGGCACATCACAAGTGTCCGGCCTCTTCTCACCAAAAGAAGGAGGAAGACCCTCACTGCAACACACACTTCTTCTCCTTATTGGTTTTTCTTAGCGGTCGACAGCCAGTAAAAGGGGAACACTACAACATCCTACTGCTTGGGAATGTGGAATAGATAAATGTCTGAACTGCTGAATCCTCCCACAGACTCTTACCTTTTGGTTCCTGTGATGCTGCGCAATGATGCATTTGTTCAGTGTAAAATCAGCACGTCCTAATCTTACTCTGTTGAATGTGACCTCCTCCCCATCTGTCCATATCAGTGTTGACTTTATCACAACTACCCTCCTTTCTATCCTATTCTTTTCATATTGACGGCACCTCAGTCAAGTTCTGCAGATATAAGGGAATATGCTTATGGAAAATGACTTTTAAGCAGATTTTGTACTGGACTGAAACCAGAGTGATTATTCATACTGCTGCCATCTAAAGATTCAACCTGTCACAGCTGGAAATGCTTTGCTGACATCTGGTGTTATAGGTGAGAGGAGACACCTTCTGTATTGAGCTTTGATTTCAGTAAAGGTTGGAGATCTGTAAGTGTGAAAAACTGGGCAAAAGAGAAGGACAAAACACAGAAATGAAGAAATGAGAGCAGAGAAGAATAAACGAGAATGAAACAGAAACCTGCAGAGGGAGATCCGATGCCGTGTCAGTAAAACATTTTTGACTGATCATCTGTGAAAGACCATCAGAGCTGTTAAACTTTTGGCTGATTATCGTGAAATTGGTTTGATAAATACTAAAAGAGGAACTCTGTGTTGTAGCAGTGGACAACAAGCAGGCTGCCAAAGTTTATTCACCATGCTGAAACAAATCATATAAAAGTGCATGAAATATATGTCTTTACATGAATAATAATTAGCACGGCTTTCTGATGAAGCACAATTCAAAAGTTTCATTGTAATGATGGGTTTAAATATATGTTTTTAATCAATTATAAATCAGTTAGAAGACATTGATAAGAAAAAGGTTTCCCTTCAGCTTGTGACTGTTCAGGCCTTTGTTGACATCTGGTGGTTAAAATGAAAACTAACAGCTGTGAAACTGCGTGAAAAAACGTCACTTCCGCTGTTATGGGTTCACAACCACTGAGGTGGTCAGTCCACACCGGTACAGCACGTGTGCAGCCATAAAGATGCTCCCTCCATCCTTTATCCATCGGACGAAACCTGTGAAAGAACAACATCTGAGTAATAAAGTACATTTACTTCACTTCATACGTTGACTTTTGCATTTATTCATAATTACAGCTACTTCTGAGATTCAGACTAAAATGGCGCGCAATCAAAAGCATTTGTGTGTGTGAAATCCACAAGCTGCTGAGCAGCGTCAAAACTCTGATTATCACTTTGAAGAGCTGATCTGAGCACTTTCGCTTTGGTTTTGCTGACTAAAACTTTCTTATATAAGTAAGCATTTTCACGCAGAACATTCTTCTATTCTATTTCTTCACATTGATATTATGACTTTTGCTGTGAATCATCCATGATCATTTTCTCGGTTTGAGCAGACACGGCGAAGAGCCTGAGCTCATCATTCTGCAGCACAAGTTCCTCAACCGTCAAGGGATTCCTCAGATTCAAAGACCTCGTGATAACACATAGATTCGAATATATCAAATATTTCGATTGGACTCATATAGCGAGACCACAAATTACACCACAAACTACAGAAACTAATAATATAGTAATAAAGAATTAGTGCTAATAAAATATGAGACAGGCAGAGGTTAAAAATCTGCACTTAACAAAGTCCACGAAGAGATTTCCACGAACCTTTTCCCCGGTTATGTGTTGTTTCCTGCAGCCTGCAGCACTTTGGTCTGTGGCTGTCAACTTGTGCATGGAGGCCGACTCTGAATTATGATGATGCTGGTTGTTCCTCTACAGGAAGGAGGAGGTTGGGGATTTCTCTTCAGTGCAGCATCTATTTTTGTGGTTTTCTTGTCAGCCTGGTTTCACATAAAGTTCTCTGTGAACTAACTGAAAACTACTTTTAGTTTCCTTCCTCAGCAACATAAAAAGACTGTGATGATGCAGCTGCAGCTGATTTTCAAACTGAACAGTGCAGATTCAATTATTGCCAAGTCACCGGTTCATTTTTAGTCAGTATCACATTGCTGTGTAACTGTAATTTGACTTTTTCTTTCTTAACAATTCATTTAAAGTTTGCACCATCAGCATCATTGTCTGCACTGCGTTTGTCCACCTAAAATCTAAACAATGTGAAATGTCAAAATGACACGTGAAAACAACATCTTAACTTCAGGATCGCTGAAGCCCCCGGTTTCTCAGGGGCCTAGTTTCTGGTGGTTCCACTGTTTCCCTCTTAACGCGACGCCTCTGCCTATTTCCATCTTTCCCATCTGTGTTTGTTTACTTTCTGGTTACAAGGAACCCACCAATCTTTCATCTCTCACCTGGCAAGTGACAAAGGAAACCGCACAAATGTCAAATAGAAAGGAAAGCAAGGGGGAGGGATGGTCTGAGAAGGTTTGAGCTCAGTCATCATTTTGGTATGAGACACAATGGGGCCAACATGTCTTCGGTGGCTGCTCTGTAAGTACAATATGCAAAATAATAATATTTGTGGCATGTTTGTTGTTTGATGGTGTTTTCCTTTACAATCGCTGGGTAAGAAAAGACATCACATCAGGTAAAACTAACTCTAACAAGCTTAAAAGACACATTGTTAAATTATTCAACAATGAATTTGATTTCTTGTGTGGCCTAGAGACTTGGAACTATGTGTAAATAATATGCTCACACGTGTTTTATTACTTTACTGTGACTGTTTATATTAATACCCAGAGAAGGAAGAAATACTACACGGATGGAAAGGATGATTAACACCCATAGAAATACTTGATTTTATAAAAGTGGGAAACTAGTAGTAAATTAAAAGTAAAATCGCCTTAAAGTGGATGTTTTGTGTTGCGCTTTTTTGGTATTTGTGTTGTTAATGTACTGATGGCGAGCGTCCATGAGTCCAATCAGGAGATCATAGACACGGAAACAAATTCTTTTCGAGGCTTTCCAGAGACTTCGTCTGGACCCTATAAGCCTTGATGCTGATATACTGTCGGTCCGTACCCTCTCATACGACCCGCTGGACCCTTTGTTGAAGCAATGACTCCAAACAGGAAGGCAATCGTCTGTTAGAATTGGACCAAAATGGTGGGGGCCGTGGCTTCCACCCACACTGAAATCCTACGTAGACATCAGGGTTGAGTGCTACAGAAAACATGCTAAGTTGTTAAAATGTGGTGGTTGTGCTTCGATTCATGGACTCACGTCTTGTGACTTGTTGCAACAAACCAACACACAGTTGTTACTCTGGACTCCGGTCTCTCATGGAAAAGCTAACCTCCTCCGGGTGGCGTTTCCTGCAGATAAATAACCCCGGCAGCGATCAGTTTGCTACACCTGCCACACTTAACGTCGGCGTGTTTTTACTGCTTGTACAAACAATCTCCCAAGTCATATTTTACATTCTATAATGTTTCAGTGCTCGCATTTTAGAGTAGCGGTGCTATAATTGTCATCAGTTCACCAACGGACGTCCGCCCTGACTTTCACAAGCCGCTCAGTCAGAACAGAGTAGACTCGGGGTGAGAGATTTTAAAAACACAGAAGAGACTGAAGATGAGGTACTGCGTAAAGGCCCGGGATAAGACACTGGACCTGTAAACTGTTCATACTAATTTAGGAATAGCCTCAAAATAAAAATATGAAAGTAAAATGATGCATAATGTGAATATTAAAATTAAAAGACCTGAATATAACTCATACACTTGCATACACGTTTTGTATGTCAGGTGGGATTGGATCCACTGTAGATCCCCTGTGTTCTTCATATACAGCATAACTAGCAGATACTGTAGATAATGGACGGATGGATTATAACTATTGAGGCATTTATGTGCAACAGAACAGCTACAGTGTTTTATGTACTTTATGTACTGGCACTACAGTATTTTATGTACATAAATAAATGTAGTAGATTAACAACTAAAATATTTCCCTCAGAATAAAGTACTGTACATAAAAATACTCAGATTTCAAAAAAATAATACTTGCATGCAGTAACCAAGCAAATGCACTTGTTACCACTGCCCGCAAATTATGAGCTGTTATTGTTTACCTGTTATTTAACACGAACATTGTGCTCGCTTATCTCATCAAGTCAACTTTATCAGGAGTTGTGGTCATAACCACTTAGTTATTATAAATACTGAAACTCCACTGCCCTTATCAGTCGTCACTTGCTGATGAGGCACATTTGACACGACAATAACTTTTGACACGGGAAGTAGCACGTCAAGCAAGACGAGCCACAGCTCTGCTGATTTTCTGTAAATGCCCCGACATGCAGTGGTGTGTGAAATTTGGCCCAAAGCGTCAGCATCACAGCTTTAGTGTTATTACCACTGTTTGAAAATAGGTGTCATTTTATGTACAGTTTACATTAGTCAGTTCACAACTGAGGACTGACATTTGACATTGACATTTGCATGTTACATTTGAGGAAATGTAACATGCTGAATTTGTAATCGGTGTCTCACCTAGAAGGACCCATCAATCCAAACAGTCTGTATTCTAACGTGGTCGATTTAAAACACTACAGGTTCAATGTTTAGTAGCTGTTTTAATTTAGAAGATGTTAGTCAGTCTAGTCTTTTGTAAAAAATGTCAGATTCCATTCAATGTTAAACTGACCTGAGTGTCATTTGTCTTCAGTGCTGACGTCACTCCTCTTCTGCAGAACAACCCAAGGTCAGTGAAAGTCTATTGTAAAAAACCTAACTGTCAGAAACCCCAATCAGGTTTTATGAAGCTGTGAATCTGCAAATGTCAAATAGCAACAGATCTACAGATAAAAAAACTTTTTAGACCTCTGTCGGATTGTGGAGCACATTTCCTGAAAATTTCAAATATGTGTCCACAGCTCATCTGACTGTGAGTCCCAGCAGCTCGCAATTTTTTATTAGAGCTTCAGTCTCTCTGAAATGTGAGGACAGCTCTGCTGGATGGACAATCATGAGGAACACGAGCAGAGAGACCAGAACTCAGTGTGAAGTTAACTGGGGAAAATCATTTGGTTCTTCCTGTAACATCAGTGCAACGGTTCCATGGGACAGTGGAGTTTACTGGTGTGAGTCCAGACGTGGATCAACCAGTAACATCATCAGCATCACTGTTGTACCTGGTAAGATCAGACTGTGGAGTTAGTGTTGATGAGTCTGTGTGGAAATGGATGAAATGCTGTAGTTTGTCTCTGTGTTGAGGTGGAGCAGTGATCCTGCAGAGTCCTGTCCTCCCTGTGATGGAGGGACAGATGTCAGTCTTCAGTGTAAGACAGAGGACTCCTCCGAGCTCCCGGCTGATTTCTATAAAGATGGCTCCCTCATCGGGACTGAGCCTACAGGTCACATGACCATCCACCATGTTACCAAGTCTGATGAAGGCGTCTACAAGTGTCACATCAGCAGTCGTGGAGAGTCTCCATCCAGCTGGATCTACGTCACAGGTGAATCTGCCTGCATCACTTACTCTAGAAGACCTTTCACTGTAGCTAAAAGTGAAGGTGATTTTGTTGAAAGGCTGCAGCAGTGGTGCACAGGGTTGCTTGGCTGTTGAGCAGTTAAGTCTGAGTTGGTCAGAGTCTCTATCTAGAAGGTGCCAAAGACGAATGAGATTCATCCTGATACTGAATTGTAGATAATGTGAAAGTTTGTGGCTGTTCTTCACATTTAAATGCAGACGCTGTCTGATAGTGTTCAAGCATTTTGGGAATATTGATTTTCCAATTCGTTGTCATTCCTGTGACATCAAAAAGGAACAACACAACACAGGACTTTGCCACAGTAGACTGGGGTTCAACTCTGGTGCGAAACTTTTTGCTTTATTGGTGATTGTTTCACAAAATGTGGTTACTATAGTAACGAAGTGTGTCCCGTTCTTCTTGTTTGTAGTGTTTTGTTGTAATGATTTCTTCTAACCTAACCTTACCCTGAGGGTTTTCTCCCTAAACCTAACCACTGGTGTTTCTTAATGTAACATTACCCTGAAGTACTTTTCTCAAACCCGAAAGTATTTTTTTGTGTGTGCAAAGTCTTTCCTGGAGCGTCAAATACAGATGCCAAAGTTTTTCCCAGGGCATCAAATAGTAGCGCACATGGCGCGTCCAAGAGTAACGCCAAAGGGCGTCACAAAGCAGAACAAGACGACGCCTTAGGAAATGTTCATATCTGATGTTTTAGGATGAGAACGTGTTGGATTTCCACAGTGCTCCAAGTCACGGATTTCCAAGTCACACAGGAAACGATCAAACCTCAGATTCAGATCTTTTATGAAATGCTGATGTGCCACTTTACTTTTGTAATGGTACTGAAGAATTGTGGGTTTGTTGGGCAAGTTTACAGGTTTACAAATTCACACATCTTTTATTTGACATTACTAGAGTCTGTCGAACAGACAGTTCTTTAAACAGACCCTATTTCACCTTCCTGACCGAGGGGATTTAAAGACACAACCTGCTTGGGTTCAGCAGTAATTCTTGTACTTTTTTTAATAGTGAGCCTTTTCCTTTTATTCAGTGCTTTCAATTCTCATTTGTGCTTGTCTTCAGGGAAACCCACCACCACCACACGTCAACCTCCACCAACCTCTACTTCTGTTTCCACCTCCTTCTCTATTCCTCCTTTGTCTCGTCGATTCACACGCTGTGGTTCATTCCATGTGTTGGTGCTCTGATTCTGCTGGTCCTACTTGTGAGATGTGCTCAGACGAAATCTACAGGTTGGACAAAAATTCCTGGATTTCACACTCAACTTTTATTGATAGAATCATTACTCCTTCAACACTATAGTCTCAGTATTTAACATGATTAATATTTGCATTTCTCTGTTTACCAGACTGCAGTTTGTCTCCAACAGGCAAGAGTTCAGAGGATGTTGAATATGAAGAAATCATCATTGTACCAAACACAAAAAAAGGTAAAGCTGATCTAACTTTTAATATACTGTAAATCACACTCAGCTGTGTCTGAATCATGGACAACAGCTGTTCTCCCTCAGTTAATTCCAGATCATTCTGAACTGGAAATGGATAAAGTTGCACCTTCTTTACAGGAAAGTTTAGCCTTTAAATTAAGGTGTTACCAGATCTTTGTTTCGTACTGCCACTTGCCTTGTGAGAATTTGGATTATGCTTCAATTAACTGCTCTGTTATTTGTTTCCAACTGATAAGATGTCATCATTAGTCATGTCAAAAGCTGCAGGAAAATATGTATGCATGTGCTTAAGCCACCAACACTGAGGTTTTGTTGGGTACTGTTACAGAATTATGGCATCGTAGAAAAAACCAATGTCAACTTTATGCAGTAAAGTGAAACCAGAAACGTTGTCCACCCTGTGTTTGTGCCTCGATAACATCACAGTTTCCTTCACCTGTTTCCACAGACAAGAGTCACAGCCCCCACAGCTCAAAGTGTTTGCTCCCACATTACCATAACCATGGGTTGGGGGAATTTTTTTAGCCAGCATATTTCTCTAACACCTCCATAAATATGTGTTTTATTTTGAAAACCACATCTATAGGCTTTTAATCATCCCAGTTTTCTTTGCAGTTCCCTTTTGCTGCTTTTGCTTTCAAGGCTGTACACAAAGCAGCTTTAAATGAAACGACGCCTCTGAATTCTGTCTGCTCCGTTTAATTTGACTCCAACAGAAAACATTTCTATTTGATGTCACCATAACAGTTTTAATAGTTGCGTTGCCCTTCAGTATGGTGCTTTTTCCTATTAAAGATATTTATGTTGATGTGTGAACTCCAGAGAGTTTGCTTTGTGGTTGTTTAATTTCCTGTTTCAGATAAATGCTCGCTCATCTTTCACAGCAGTGAGGTTCAACCTATAGACGCTGGTGTCAAATCACTTTATTTATAGCCTGTGATTCAGTGGTCCATTTGAGAGGAAAGAGACCGCTGTGCGAGGAAGGCGTTGAAGAATCCGAGCAATAACGATTCTTCCTCTTTACAAATTTAACTAAAACATGAACATGAGTGTTGCTGGTTCTGTGAAGTCCACGGCACATAAAGTTCTCAGGGGAGATCTGAAAAGTCTACTCTTACATACTTTCGGTATAAAAGGACTCAACTGCTGCAAACATTGTTATGACCTGAATATATCTTCGGTGGTGTATTGTATCTGTGCAGTGGTGGAAGTGCACAAACTCAATACTAACTACAGTGGGAGCAAGAACTTGTTTAAAACTATTTTCCACTTCATTTAGTAGTACTACTTGCATGATCATGAACATACTTCTCCACTAAATTAATTTCTCAGAGCATTAATTCAACTGTTTTAAGTATTTTAAATTTTAAAATTGTCCCCTTTGGTTATATTTTGCATGAACAAACTTAAAAATAAAGTTGGTTCATGGCTGTTAAATAAATAAATAATAATGGGTTAAAAGTACAAAGTTCGTTCACTGACAGTAACTTTCCTTTTTCCTACTACATAAAACTATTTAGGTAACTAACTTAAGATCTACAGGTGGCATTTATCACGTGTGTGTATCAGCACAGTGAGAAGTGTGTGGGCACAATATCACAGATCATCAGCTATGACTGATAATCGTGAGCTTCCACTTGATTTTGTGACGACTGTTGATTTCGTGCAGACTGTGCAGCACTGCAGATGCATGAGGTTTGTGTGTGTAGGCAGATGTCGGATCAGCACCCGGACAGTCCGTGTTCATCTGAAGCCGCTGTTTGCTCTTTATTGCATGTTTCTGTCCTCAGTCAGAGAGGAACTGAGGACCTCCAACTCACTCGTGCCTGTATGTGTCTGTTCTTCAGAGTTTCCACCAGAGCCTGAAGTCATTTACTCTTCCCCGATGTCAAGCTTCACACCTTCACCCAAGGCCCCCCACCGACATCCTGCATGACCAGTTTGCGATTCATTTCCTCTGTGAAAAAACCACACATGTAAAAAACAATGTAACATTATTGAAAATAAATTATTTTTTTAAAAAGAGTCGACCGTCTTTTCCTTTTGACTCCAACATGACTGTACCCGCCTGCTTAAATGAATTCATAAGATTCATTGTCATTTCCATGTGCACTCTTTCATCTACAAAAAACTTTTTAAAAAGCAAATTTGTCCAATATTGCCTTCAAATGAATTAAAAGAAAAAGGAATTAGAGACAGTTTCCATTCAGCTTCTGTTTTGCACATGTATGCAGTGCTGACACTCACCTCTGGATGACCATCATTAGTTTTTTTGGACGTGTGAAACTGTCCAGAATCGTTACAAATCACTGACTGATCCTCTTCAGGAACAAACAGCTCTTAAAAAAATGTATTTAGTGGCTATGGATTTAAAACACAAATAGCCTTAAAATTGGGGTTGTAAGGATGAAATTGATGTACGACATGTGAAAATACTGAAATACACTGTGGCAGAATTCTTCTGTGTTCAGTCTTAACGTTTTCTCCTTGACTATTTTTTTATCCAAAGCTTTTATTATAGGGAGTAATTTGGTCCACACACACACACACACACACACACACACACACACACACACACACACACACAAACACAAACACCTGTTAAAACATCTTTGGTTTAGATTTACAGGGATAATGTTCTTTTTTTACAAAGCAGTAAAATGTGATGAAAAGTGAACCCAACACTGTGTATGGGATTTTAATATTGAAATTATTCTAGAATCGTTCTTGAATATTGTTCTGAGTTTACCAGCTCTTTGACCTTGACTGTGTCAAACTATCCTTGTACGGATTTAACAAGCAGGCTGGGTTCTTTGGAACCATTTTCAATAGCTAAATCCATTCTCTTCCTTCTTCTGCCGACATTAATTCAGACCTGCGGTGTCTCTGTGGGGACAGAGTCTTTGTCTGCACAGTCACTGTGACTCCTCAGTGTCTGACATCGCAGATGTCGAGGCTTTGAGGGCAACGGTCACGATGACAATGACTTTTTTGTGACTTTGTGGTTTTATCTGCGTCATCGACTGACGTTTCTCGGACTCATTCGATCCATTTTGTCCTTCTCTTTCTCCTTTCACGTTTGTATATTTGTTTTTCCATCACATCACCAGGACAAACTTCCGGCAGCTGAAAACCTGGCTGAAAATAACCGTCTTTATTATCTCCTGAATGAATCATCAATGTGTTGCTTGGTTACTAATCCGCAGTGTTTGCAGATCACACATTAAAAATCTGGTCCTGTTACCTGACAGATATGCTGTCTTGTTCTTATATATTATTATTTAAAACAGAAAGAGCTGAACTTTTTTTTTTTATTACACTATTTATTTGACATGTGCACTGCTTTTATTACCACCCTTGTTTAATGCAGTATTGATTGTTCCCTCGGACACACAAAGCACCGGGGACCTAAATTGCCATCAGAAAATTTCCAAGAAGTCCTGCTGGTTCACAAAAACTGTTTTAAACCAGCAGATGTCACTGAAGAGAAACATTTATGATTCATAAATCTGATAGCACAGTATGTGAAATGGGCCTGAGATAAACTAAGGCTGATGCAGTGATGACGTACGGAAAAGTTTGTGTGTAGATTTTAAAAATCTCCCAGCCTCCAGAAGTTTTTGTAAAGTCAAAAGGTTTGAATAAATCATCCGCACCAGCGTCACAAAGTGAAGTCATCAGAGGCAAAACACAGATTTTATTGTTAGATAAACTTTAAAGGTGGAAAAGAAATAAAAAAAGATCAACTACAAATATTTTCATATTTGTGCTTTCAGATTCGTACTGGAAAGCTCCAAGTGGTTTATTTCTTGTCCCAGCTGATAACATGAAACCTGGAGGCCGTGCACGCTGGTCCTGAGGTGCCACTGGTTGCTTAGAAGCTGAAAAGGATTTTCTGTGGCCCCTGATTCAGGGCGTCATGCGTTTGTGGGTGGGCCGATTCGAGCCACTGAAAACTGAAAATGCATTTAATGAGTACTTACAAATTTCAGCCTTTTGAAATTAAATGTCAGTCTTTCCCTTCCATCTTTGCTTCTGCTTGAACACGTTTCAGTGGCTTTGGCTCAGTGAACCTGACTCTACACAGCTTTGCCTAATGACAGGGCGGCTTCCCTCTTTAATCCCGATATGTGATGCAGATCTGGAAAAACAGTCTGTATTTTTGGATCAAAGCTCTCCAGTCTTATACTTTAACCCTCGGCAGACATGGACACGTTTGGAGATTCAGACACGACAAATCTTTGTTCTTTTTTTCTCAACACACTCCAATAATACTTGTGTAGAAGAAGTAAGTGCGTTTACCTGCTGTCACTATAAAATGTCATTTTTTAAAAAACTATTAAATCGTTTTGTTTTCGAAGCTGTGACGTGCAGGATGGAAGAAAACAGCAAGAAACCAAGTTATCACGAGTCTGAACACGCAGCATCAACAAATGAGTTAAACGCAGTATTTGGAGGTATAAGGGGTGAAAACAGAGACATGACCTCAGGGTAAAGTCTAATACCTCCGATGATCCTCATACGTTTTGTGCAGATGCAACAAGTTTTCATTAAATCTTTTTTTTCGGTTTCTCACCAGAGAGTTTGAAAAAACCCTGAGCGTCTGTGTTAAACGAAGGTGTCAAACGGTTTGTCAACAGTTCATCGCCTCCTCCTCCTGCCCCCACAGGTCTGTACTGTACACTGTTTTCCAGCTCAGCTCAATAAATCATATCACATTTTCCAACACGGAACAAGTCGGAGTTACAATTAGTGAAGCAATTCTCACTGATTCTGAATGAAAACAACAAACATTTTGTTATTTAGTGAAGGGTGTCATACATATAGTAAACTGGGAGGCAGGATGTTGGTGGGAATCTGGGCAGAGGACAGAGTTCAGACTAAACCACTGACTATTTTGAGTGAGGGTCTTAACCCATAGCTGCGGTTTTGGAGACGTGCCTCCCAGAAGGAGGCATTTAAAGGAGTCTTGAATGTGCAGTCGTGCTCCCAAAGCAGCAAAGCTGAATTCAGCCCACTCCACGTTATGCTGAGCTGTTTTTTCTTAACGTGGAGGAAATTCACACAGTCGGACGAACCTCAGACTGATACCAAACCGGGTTTCACAGACCAAAACAAAAAACAAATATTAGAACTACCTCACAGTGTGACACGCATTTTTCAGTTCAGCCTCAAACTGATCTCATCAGGTGAACCGCGGGGAAGAGGCTCTGACTTTAAAACATTTACAACGAGACACTTTACTATGAAGAGATTCAGGACAGGTCCACACCGGAGACGCACAGACATATAGCATATGTGTTGGGGTCTCCTGGACAGAGCTGGATCTTCGGTCTAACGAGAGGGACACGTGGACTGACTTCTTCAATGTTTGCTGCCGTTCAGACCTCTACAAACTGCACCAGGCTTCATTCAGACTTTGGGGTCGAACTTGCTTCCTGTTCACTCCTGCAGCTGCCCTGCTTTTGTGTGCGCTGGTGAATGTTGTCGTTCTTTCCTGCACAGAATCTCAGTGTTCAGTGTGGCTCCACTTTCATGTGGATGTGAAGTGTCTGGTTGCAGGCACACGGAGTCATACACTGAGTTTGATTGTGGCCCATCGTTCGCAGACAGAGTTTGAATCGTTATTTTGGTTTTTGATCTTTTAATGATGGGGTTGCTCTCTTTAGGGAAAGCTCCCTGCATCTGTTTGTGGTCTGCTTCCACTGACGTTACTGGTTTTACTGGTGAAACAATGGGACCAGAAAGCAGAAGCTTGGACATTTCTGAAAACGGTTTTATTGGAACCTAAAGTCTGGAAACTTTGGAACATGAGCTCATTTTGTAGGAGTCTTCTTTGTCATGTAAGGCTTTATTGGCATTTTAAAGACAGTATTTCGACTGATTTTACGACTTCACATTAAATGTGAGGCTTCACCACAAATGACTTGTTTCAAAAAACATTTGTTTATGGCAGTGAGTTATTGTTCATTCGTCCATGAGGTTTGCTTGAGAATATTATTGCACATGCTGTGGGTTGCGTTAGCGTCAGGGTGTGTGTGTGTTTTGTCTAAGATACTTATTCCTTTGAAAAATGTAAACATTTGTCCTGATATTTTGCTCACATGAGCGATAACATAGGAACAATTGTATTGTTTAGCTTTTTACTCAAACACAATGACCTGACTGTATTATATTAATAATAATATTTCTTCTTTGAGAGAACTGACCCAGCTGTTGTCAACTCAGATGCTGCAACTTGGATTTGATTCCTCATTGAGCTCTTTTTTTCATCGTTCATGTCTAGATAGCTGAAAGTTTGGTGCAGAGAGGATCGTTGACTTCAGAATGAACAAGCCTGCCCGTCCCACACATTTCTGAAAACCACCATGACAGCTGGGGCTCGGATAATAAGTTCACCAGTACACAGCTGCTGCACGTCCACACATGCACGTCCTCAGTTTAGCTGTATATCATCAGCGCCAACATCAGTTACACCAGGTGCAGGAAAACAGAACACAGACCACCATCCGCCTTCAGTAGCTGTGACTGTAAAGAGACAAAGCCCGAGTTTGTTTGTCACAGCAGCAAACGTGCAGAATTTTTTTTTTTTTAAACCACTCAGACCTCAGTCACCTTTGAGGTTTGGCATGAATCTAACTGAACATAAATTTCACTTCTAGAATGTAACACGCTTACAGAAGAAGAAGGAAGTGAAGACAGCTGCACGCGGTGATACACACGTGTTCTAACTTTCAACAGTAACTGGCAGCAACGTATATTTAAGCAGTTATTTAGAGGTAAGATGTGGAAAAGAGGATTTGCTGTCTGCAATGAACATGCCATGGACCTGACGCTGGACCCTGCTTTGGTCCTTGCACCTGTTTACACATACGATCCGCTGTCTCATCCCAGACCCTCACTGTCCCCGTCCTCTTTTGTCTCTGCTCCTCTTGTCTTTTCCTAATGCTTCTTTTGACCCGCCTTCATGTTTAGTTTTGCTTAGTCCGTTCAGTCCCCTGTCAGTTCTCCTTTCACTTCCATCCTCTCCAACCATAACACGAGAGTACAAGATTCCAGCGTTTCAGTCTCGGTTTCAGAACAGTCTCCGTTGGGGTGACCGAGCCGTTTCAGTACCCAAACCAGAAAGATGTTGGAGCTCCATGTTTGTCAGTTGTCACGTGTAAGGTCACAAGGTACAAGTACATTTCTCACGCGTCCGTAATTTACTTCGGTAGATTTAATTATGGCCATTTTCACTTTTGCTCCACTACATTTCTAGTTCTAAAGCGCCAACCCTAAAACACTAATTGTGTATTTTTAGACATAAATTGCTTAACTCATTCCAAAATATGTCTTTAAATAGGATCAACGTTTCCTCCGCGTTGCCTCCCTCCTTCTCTCTGTGCCACACGTGCAGAAAGGTGCGGATGTACAGCGGAGCTATGAGAGTTCTTGGTGCTACTGCTCCGAGAACTGGGACAGAGCCGGTCCCTGCTGGTCCACACATTAATAGGACTGATTGGCCCTTTGATTTTTGGTTCTTTCATTCTGAAGGAAGCAGCAACATGCGCAGTGGGGTTACTGCCAAAGAGAAGCGCAGCCTTTTAGTCTCAAACTTTCTCCTGTTTTATTAAGACTGTCGCTGTGAGTCGTTTAGAAATAAAACTGAAACAAGCATCAGATCATGAAATGCCTTCAACGCATCATTTATGTCTATTAACATGAAGTTAAACCCCCCCTCCAATAAAAAACCATAAAGCAGCACTGGTACTATTTTTACTTTAATACTTAAAGTAAAATATAAATCACGCACTTAATTTTACTAAAGTAGAAATATCACAGATTACTTTTAATTAAATACATTTTGTGTATTTGTGCTTTAACTACATTTTTTGAGGACTTCATTCACCACTTTATTCATCTACTGCTATACATGGCTGAGAAGAACTGATAACGTGCCGAGTGGGTTGTTAAAGTCTGACTTATTTGAAATGACAGGGATCGTCCACGTCTGGGCTGAACACAGACTGTGTATTTTGTCAGGAAGCAGCTGCTTTGATAATGATAGAAAGACAGCTGGGGACTGGGTTTACCTAGCACCTTCTGCAGATTCCAGATTTGTTGACTAGTTTACTCAGGAAAACCGAACCATTACTCGTCCCATATAATCATAATGAAAGGGCTCAAACAGAAACGTTAATTAGTTCCGTCTTCATTGCCTTGCAAAACCAGAAACAAACATCACATGAGAGTCATTTGATCCTCCCTGAAAAAATGTTCATGACTGTTCACGAGTCAGTTGTTTACATCATATGATGTGATCTACAAACACGTGTGCACAAAATTTTTCATTTTGACAGGATTATATCCCATTTTATAGATTATGTAAACTCGCAAGAAAAGAAAGAATAAATTAAAGGCACTTAGAAAAAAAAAGGACTGTTGATATTATTGTTAGGGTTATTCACATTGTTATTATTCACAGCAACTGCATTTTCTCAAAGTTTTAATTTATCTATCATTTTCAAAAAAGGCTTAACTTCAGAGAGTCAGAAAATTGCCAGCCACAGTTAAGAACACTAACAGTACTAGGAATTTGTCTTATCATCAGGTGCAAACATATAATCTATAGAAAAAACAAAAAACACTAAGACCAGCGATGCCATCTTGATAGCACTTTTTTCTACACAAGCAGTTCTTTGCCATTTCCAAGCAAGTTAGAAAGTCTAAATTTTAGACTTTGGAAAAGATAATGTTGATATTGCTCCAGTTACTGACGATCACTGTCAGAATAATAAAATAGTAAAAGGAAACCAAACAATAAAACAGAGGTGAAACAGAATTCACAGCTGGCAATAAAAAAGTTTTCAGAACCAGTGACACAAACAAAAGACAAATTGCCACATGTGTAAAACCACAGAAATGTTCTTAAGACGGTACAGTGTTGAAGAGGTCGTATGGGTTGACCACATTGTTGTCTACACCCTGATTTTGAAATAAGCCGTGGACATAAATTTAATGAAGAAAGTGTCAAGTTTTTTCTGGACGACATCAGCTTTGTGACAACGACCTGAAATGATTCACACAGGCAGCAGCAGCGATTCTACGCTGAGGCTTTAAAAAATGCAACTAATCAACAGATGATCAGTGAAAAACACACATTTTACTGAAAATATGGTGTTAGTTTAAATGTTAATGTCCACATACCCTCACAATCAAATATTACAATTTTAGAACCACCTCATTTCCTCTCAACCTATGGAACTACCAGTCTGTGAATCTGTTAACTAAGCTACAGGCCAGAGAACTGGATCAACTCCAGCTGCCCTCCAAAGCCCTTTTACTCACACTCCCAGCAGCTGCAATCTTTCCCCTGCAGAACCAGCTCCAGCTAATTTTCATGTACCGACACTGATAACAGTAATGATGCGCGTTATCTATCAGCCGTTGGGCCAGCAGGGTCACGGCTGGGACAAGCTTGACGTGCTGCTTTTCGCTGCAGTCCTCGTAACATCCCAGGGACACGAGTATTCACACACACAAATCCAGGGCTGCGGGTTCAGTGTCCTGCTCAAGGACACTTCCACATGTGGGAAAGAAGCCAGAATTCAAACCAACAACCCCCGTGAGCCACATTCGCCAAAGTGTCACTATGCTCTCATGCTGTAAGGACACTCTCTCTCCTCCAGATTTGGCTGTTGGACTAATTAAAAATGAACATGAATCAATATCTGATGAAGGAACATTTGTTCTAATTGTGCATAAAAATGTTATGTAAAAAAATGCTTTGTTTTACTCTTGCCATTTTAAAATAAGGGGACGTTATAACTTTTGACCCCAGTTGTATGTGTGCCAGATCTGTATGTGTTGCTTAAATGTTGGTATGTTGTGTCCAAGTGTCTTGCTTGGTGGCGAAAGGTCTTTAGGACTATCTCAGAGGCTCATGAGGACACAGCCATGATTCTGGTCTTATGCAAGTGCCTGTTGGCTGTCTTCTCCTGGACCTCCGTGGACTCCAGACTGATTTGGTAAGTTACTTGTTGGCAGCTTTAACTTCTTCTCCCAACTCCTGTCCAAGGAGGTTCATCAATAAACTGTTAAAATAAAATAAAAATAGATAAATAACTTCTTCGCAAATGCCTAAGAACATTCTGATTATATTTAATGGACGTCTGTCTCTCTGTGTCCTCAGGTGAATAATGGTCTGATCCAGTCCCAGAGCAGATGAATGGATGAACAGAGACTAAAAAAAAAAGAGTCAGGAAACTAAGGAACCAAATTATATAACATATATCCAATTAACTGGCCTGCTGCAGCAGAGCTACATAGATATCAGTGTCTCTATTAATTATGAAGCTACAGGCCTAAAAGCCAAGATGCTTTCCTGTATAATACAGCACAGCGTACAGCTTCTGCCATGATCATACTATGGAATCCTTCCTCCCACAGAGCCTGGAGTTTGAACACTAGCAGAAAATTATCATCATTAAAGAGAGAAAAATTTGTACTGAAGCATGACTTTTGTACAATCTACCAATATGGAGCCGTGCTGTCCAGATTAAATGATATCTACAATACCAGGCTGAGGTCGTTTTAGCTTGTGCATGTACTTCTTTCATAGCACCGTGCTGCTTCGTAATCTAACTGAACTGTGTGGAGACGATTATACTGCAGCTCTACAGTATCTCTGGACAATCACACACACACACACGTACATTTAAAGTTGCACATTTGTTGTCCACACTTGTGTGTCTACATGGACATAGTGACCGTCTTATAGCACTACATCGTAACTTCACCCAACACAGCTGTTGGAATCCCACATCCCATCCCCGATTCCTAACGGATTCAAACCACGTCTAAATAGAAATGTGGTGACCCACACACACATACACACATCCTCAGCTGTCTCACATATGAAGGCTGCAGCTTTAATTTGTGTTATTATAAAAGTCCATCATTGCTCTTGTGTCGTTAGGTTTGGACATGTGCAGAGAAATGAAACACACTTGTAATTATATGTGGGTGGATTCCACTCAAGAACTATGGATGATGAACTATGAATTATGATTTGCTTTACAAGATAAACAGAGAGAGGAATCAAGTGCCAAAGCAGAACGTAACAGCAAAAATCACGTTTTTTTGACTGCAGTCACATACACGTCTCCTCTGCTAATGTGAGTATGTCCTACCATGTCTCCAGAGAAGAACGTCTTCAACATGAGGACAAATAAATCACAGTTATAACTGACAGACACAGTCCAGCCTCACGTTGTCCATTCCCAGTCTTTCCAGCTCTGTTCCCTGCGGAGCACAGACAGGTGTGAGGTAAAGGTTCTCTTGTTGATATACAGTATTTCAACACATATTTCAAATATCAATAGGTTTTTGAATTCATCCAGCATAAAATGTGGTACAGCGGTCACACAGTGAACTTAACAGACTCACGTGATTCAGTAACTTGAAGGTGGACGATGCTGATGGGTTCAGACTGAATAACGGCTCTTCTCTGGCGGCTTGTAGTCTCCTGACTAACTCTGCACTCGTACTTTCCAGTGTCATTGATGATCAACTTCTTGAGAATTAATGACAGGTTACCGTCCTTTATTTGACTGTCGGCCAGCTCCACACGGTCCTTAAAAGACGGATGCTGGTGGGTTGTATCGGACTGCTTGTTCCTGTAGAAGAAGACGTATTGTGAGACCTGATCAGGTCTGCTCCACTCTGCAGCTCTGATGGGGGCACTGCTGGGAGTTTGACACGGCAGAATCACGTTGTGCCCAAGGACAGCAGTGATGTTCTGCAGCCCTAAAAGAAACATGATGAGATGAGCTGAATAACTGGTCTGTGGAGGAACATGAAAAGTAGCAAAAGATGCTACAGGTGAGTGGAATAAAAACTACAGGAAGCTGAGAAGTATGTAGAAGAACAGATTAGACAATGATTCCATGGAGACTGAGCTTATCAACCTTAAATAATAATCAGTACATGTTAACAACACACAGCTAAGTGTGACTGCTGGCAAAAACAGATAAGGAAGAGCATGTGTGACATGGGCTTCACAAATATGTGCAGGGGGAAAAGACGAGCAGGGCAACAGAAAGTTCACAGAGACGGTGTGTGGGGAAAACAATCCGGGGCAATAGATAGTCCTGTAACAGAAATACCAGATGAACAGCAACAAATACCCGGGGGAGACAGCTGAGTGTCTGAGGGACAAGTGAGGCAGAATGGACAACCGGGATCCAGGAAACCAAGCTGATGACGAGAAGATCAGGTGGATACAAGTGGACAAGGGTGGGACAAGGAAATCAGTGGGAAAAACCTCTCTCTCAATCTCCCATTTACTGTTTAAAACCATTTCAATAGTAAGTTTTATGTGAGGGCATGAAAGCATCAATAACATGTGAGTGTTCTTAAAAGGATCTGCATGAAAGTTAGAAGAATTAGTGCCTGCCGTGGGAGGGCAGGTCAGGTCACGCCTGAGCGAGGCATTTGCATGTAAGTGAAAGGACTGTGAGCGATGTAAGGACACAGAGGACTGCAGGTTAGGGTCAACCTGCCATAGTAATGCAACACTGCGAGCTTTTCCCACGAACATAGATCACACTACTGCCACTAAATGTATTCGACAAAGACAAAGAGGTTTCAACTGACAATCAGCTGTAGGTTAAAGTTTGGTCCAAGCGGTGGCTGGACACTTTAATAGCTTTTAATCTATAGCTGCAAACGAGAACACATATGTCTGAAGCCGTTGAACCAAACGCTGGCTTTACTCTACCAGCTCCATAAGACACAATGTGCGTGTTGTCTGACCGAGGCAGATCACGGCACGTCACTGTTCAGAGCGTAACAACATTGCAGACTTTCTCTGTAAGTGCGTGATGCCTGTTCTACTGAACTCTGATTAATTTCCAGACACATGTGATTTACTAATAACCATTAAAATAGTCAGAACAACAAATCTCGAATCTTGACTTCTGTTAACCGTCCTTCGTCCAGTGTGGAAGCTGGGTGGACACAAACAGGACATGCTGAATTGGAACTCTGTACTAACTGCACGATTGCTGATCCCACTCACTCAGCCGAAATAAGGGTCTCGTTGTGGATGAGCTGTCGGACAAAGCTGAATACAACAAGGAATGTGATTGTGTTTTACTCTGCCCTCAGCAATAGCTGCTTCCAACTGCTCAAGCACAAAACTACAATCCTTGCTGCGTGAGACAAAAAGAAGTAAAAAACTTATCAGTAGAGCTCCTTATATAACCAAGTTCAACGAAAAACAGTCAGGCTTTTTGTTCAATGCATCATAATGTGACATGGAATTCGCAGATTTTTTACTTCACCAAAAAGCAGAAATTTGACGCATGTTTTGTTTGTGAAAACGATCCGTCACACCATCCCAAACAAGGAGGTCCACAACTGAAAGAAGGAAATAAGCATTCTTAGTAATACTTAGTAATACTTAGTTGTATTTTGTCTTTTGTGGTTAAAAAAAACATTTCTGTTACTCTGGGAAAATTCCTCAAGTCAAAACTTAAGAGCCTAATTGTTTGAAATTGTCCAGTTGCACTTATTACGCTGGCAAAATGATACCAGAGTTTCAGTTTTAATTTGAAAAATCTTAATTGCATATTCATATACATTTGCTTTGAAGTTCTTAATTTTTACAAGAAGTTTGCACCAGCAGTAAAGTCAGTAAATCAGAAACTAGTGTAGGTGGGATAACAAACAATGTTGGAAAAACGTACATTATTTTTTCTTTCTGCGATATGTATTGAGGTGACGGCTGAAGAATGGCTGATTGACAACACAGAATACATGCGATACAGAAACGTTTCTGACACATGCTACTAATATTAATAAACGGACCGGAAATAAACATATTTGACCTACTTCTTATTTTTATATTCAAAAAATTAGGCAGGTATTGCGAAAAAACGGCTGTAACACCATATATATAATATGATATCATATAATAAATAAATTGTCAAGTCAAGTCAACTTTATTTATAAGTCACTTTAAAAAACAAAGTGCTTAACAATCAAAATACAAGAATAAAACTTAATAAAAGTACAATTACAATTATATGATAACGTTGGTCTATTAGAAAGGGGCATCATTTATTCTTAGCCTGCAGCTGCAGCTGAAGCTCCACTCACCGTTAGACCGAGTGACGCCGAGCAGTGAGCCGGTGATCAGGAGCAGGAAGGACGCGGAGACACGCTCCCGTTGCATCTTCACGTCTGCACGGCCAACAGAGACGGACGTGTTGTCCTCTAAGTCCAACCCGCTGAGTCCAGGTCCCGCTCCCCTCCACGCAGGAAAAAAAAAATTCTCATTTCCTGTTGTTCCTGATTTATGTGAAATCCTTGCATAGAATAAGAGACGTCTTCTCCTTTTGTCTACGGAACAAGCCGGTTATTTATAACAGGGACGTTTTGTCGGCTCTGTCCATCCGACATGTGTTAGAACAGACACACGTACAGGGGAATCGCTCTCTTTACCGTAATGCCGGTAAAACGGCGCACAGAACATCACCCATGCCTTCTGTGAACGATGAGTAGGAGCGCGTACAACAGACATACAGATCTTAACATCCCACATAAGATATAAATTCGTTATGTGAAGAGAAAAAATAGGAAGAATAGAGACTCTGATGTTTCCTTGTTGTTGCGCCCCGGCCTAGGGGAGAACCAGGACGCAACACAATTGGAGACTCCCCTCTTCCCAGCAACTAGAAACCACCACAACAGATACTTAAAGCCACAAGGTTTATTATACTGTCTGTCTAGACACAGGTTTAAAACGTCAGGGCGGGTCCAGCCAAAAATAACAAACAAAAATTACTAAACTGACAAACCTCATCAAACATAAATTAAAACAAATCATACATTGTACTAACCTACACTCCTATCCAAAAACAGGAGAAAACTGGTAATCAAAGAAATAAAAGGCTGACCACACCCTTAGCACTGAATTAGTGCCACGAGGCACAACAAGGTAGTATGTGGGTCTGGCGGTGGGCGAGAGGAGAGTCCCGGGTCGGACTGGAAGACACGGGATTTAAATTCGTCAGGTGGAGACTGCGACCAATCCACTCCCGGAACGGCATCCAACAAACCTGTTCAGCCAATCACACTCTTAGCCGCTCAATCAATGCCAGACACGTCACGCACACTCACACACACACAAGGAGAGATAATGTACACTGGTACAGGCATACAACACATTATTACATATTACGACCAGGTCGTAACACCTCCCCCCAAAAACAGAATCGAACATTTCTCCCCCAAAAGAAATGCTCGATTCTTCAAGGACAATGTACGCGTGACAAAGCATCGGCCATGACGTTGTCTTTACCTTTCTTATACTGGATTTCAATGTTGAAATCCTGCAACAACAATGACCACCGCATAAGACGTTGATTACTATTTCGCATCTGAAACAGAAATACTAATGGATTGTGGTCCGAAAACACAACAACAGGCAACATAGTAGATCCAACATAGACCTCGAAATGCTGTAGGGCAAGAAGCAAAGCTAAGGCTTGTTTCTCAGTGGTGCTGTAGTTGATCTGGTGTTTGTTACATTTCTTTGAAAAGAAACACACTGGATGGTCGATGCCCCGAGCATCTTCTTGTAGCCGCACTGCTCCCGCTCCCCAACCGCTTGCATCCACTTCTAACTTAAAAGGGCGAGCAAAATCTGGGGACGCCAGCACAGGTGCAGCACAGAGAAGAGCTTTGGCAGAGACTAACGCTTCCTGACAACTAGGTGACAGACTAGTTGGCGGGGCCACCACATCTGCGAAGTCTTTACAAAAACTCCGATAGTCGCCACACATCCCTAAAAACCGACGGAGCTCACGCCGGGTCCTCGGTTCTGGGAAATCCACAATTGCCTGCGCCTTCGCCGCTACTGGCCGCGCCTCTCCCTGACCGACCCGCTAACCTAAACAGATTACTACTGCCTTCACAAACTCTCACTTCACAAGGTTCAACGTTAGTGAAGCATCACGTAACCGGCCAAGAATCTCCTGCAGGGTTTTCAAATGCTCAGACCAAGTCGAGGAATAAACCACAAGATCATCCAAATATGCTTCACAAACTCTCACTCACTTCTTCCGCCTCTACTTCCCTTAACAAAATAAAAGCCTCCACCACCACATATAAATGAACATACACATTTTAAACAATGATTTCATACAATGACGAAAGAAACACATTTGAAACTATTTTAACCCATTAATTCATATTGCTTCATCAGAAGCATTATACAGCAGAATATATCACTTTTTTTTTAACACAATTGAACCTTCTAATATGTACATTCGCACACATTTAGTTATTTGCCACAACCTATATTTTCCACTGGGCTACATCAGAATAAGGATGTTAAAGTTCTCCTTTCAGTTCCATTTTCTCCAACCATAACACAAGAGTACGATGTTCCAGTGTTTCAGTCTCGGTTTCAGAACAGTCTCCGTTGGGTTGACCGAGCCGTTTCAGTACCCAAACCAGACAGATGTCGGAGCTCCATGTTTGTCAGTGGTCACGTCTAAGGTCAAGTACATTTCTCACGCGTCTCTACTTTACTTCAACAGATTTAATTATGGCCACTTTCACTTTTGCTCCACTACATTTCTATTCAAAGTTGTGTTACATGTTACAATCCCATTCTTTTCACATTTCATAATAAGCCACTTTTCCTTTTTTTATATATGAAAATGCGTCACAGTCGACACAGGAATCGCTTCGTTAAACCAGGCACAGGCAGGTCCCGGTTCAGGTCCTCCTTGACTTCCTGCTTTCAACAGCTGCAGTAACTATGAGCAACAACCGACGGTCTTATTTAAAGAAAGTCGGGCTGAACCCAGACTGTCAGTGCATTTTGTCTGGATTTGACACATTGAGTTGTGCCGAGTTTGGCCTGTCTACAAACCCTAATGAACTAATTGTGTATTTTTAGACATAAATTGCTTAAGTCATTGTAAAATGTGCCTTCAAATGGAATCGACGTTTGATCTACAAACACGTTGCCTCCATTTTTCTCCTTACATCTGTTTTACAGATTATATCGACTCGCAACAAAAGATCTTTGAAATTTAATTTAAAGAATAAAATTAAAGGCACTTAGGAAAAAAAGGATTGTTAATATTATTGTTAGGGTTATTAATATTGCTATTATTCACAGCAACTGCAACTTCACAAAGTTTTAATTTATCTATCATTTTCAGAAAAAGGCTTGAGTCCAGAGAGTCAGAAAATTGCCAGCCACAGTTAAGAACACTAACAGTACTAGGAATTTGTCTTATCATCAGGTGCAAACATATAATCTATAGAAAAAACAAAAAACACTAAGACCAGCGATGCCATCTTGATAGCACTTTTTTCTACACAAGCAGTTCTTTGCCATTTCCAAGCAATTTAGAAAGTCTAAATTTTAGACTTTGGAAAAGATAATGTGGATATTGCTCCAGTTACTGACGATCACTGTCAGAATAATAAAATAGTAAAAGGAAACCAAACAATAAAACAGAAGTGAAACAGAATTCCCAGCTGGGAATAAAAAAGTTTTCAAAACCAGTGACACAAAAAAAAGACAAATTGCCACATGTGTAAAACCACAGAAATGTTCTTAAGACGGTACAGTGTTGAAGAGGTCGTATGGGTTGACCACATTGTTGTCTACACCCTGATTTTGAAATAAGCCGTGGACATAAATTTAATGAAGAAAGTGTCAAGTTTTTTCTGGAAGACATCAGCTTTGTGACTACGACCTGAAATGATTCACACAGGCAGCAGCAGCGATTCTACGCTGAGGCTTTAAAAAATGCAACTAATCAACAGATGATCAGTGAAAAACACACATTTTACTGAAAATATGGTGTTAGTTTAAATGTTAATGTCCACATACCCTCACAATCAAATATTACAATTTTAGAACCACCTCATTTCCTCTCAACCTATGGAACTACCAGTCTGTGAATCTGTTAACTAAGCTACAGGCCAGAGAACTGGATCAACTCCAGCTGCCCTCCAAAGCCCTTTTACTCACACTCCAAGCAGCTGCAATCTTTCCCCTGCAGAACCAGCTCCAGCTAATTTTCATGTACCGACACTGATAACAGTAATGATGTGCGTTATCTATCAGCCGTTGGGCCAGCAGGGTCACGGCTGGGACAAGCTTGACGTGCTGCTTTTCGCTGCAGTCCTCGTAACATCCCAGGGACACGAGTATTCACACACACAAATCCAGGGCTGCGGGTTCAGTGTCCTGCTCAAGGACACTTCCACATGTGGGAAAGAAGCCAGAATTCAAACCAACAACCCCCGTGAGCCACATTCGCCACAGTGTCACTATGCTCTCATGCTGTAAGGACACTCTCTGTCCTCCAGATTTGGCTGTTGGACTAATTAAAAATGAACTTTAATCAATATCTGATGAAGGAACATTTGTTCTAATTGTGCATAAAAATGTTATGTAAAAATGCTTTGTTTTACTCTTGCCATTTTAAAATAAGGGGACGTTATAACTTTTAACCCCAGTTGTATGTGTGCCAGATCTGTATGTGTTGCTTAAATGTTGGTATGTTGTGTCCAAGTGTCTTGCTTGGAGGCGAAAGGTCTTAGGACTATCTCAGAGGCTCATGAGGACACAGCCATGATTCTGGTCTTATGCAAGTGCCTGTTGGCTGTCTTCTCCTGGACCTCCGTGGACTCCAGACTGATTTGGTAAGTCACTTGTTGGCAGCTTTAACTTCTTCTCCCAACTCCTGTCCAAGGAGGTTCATCAATAAACTGTTAAAATAAAATAAAAATAGATAAATAACTTCTTCGCAAATGCCTAAGAACATTCTGATTATATTTAATGGACGTCTGTCTCTCTGTGTCCTCAGGTGATAGAATAATGGTCTGATCCAGTCCCAGAGCAGAACAGCTAATGAATGGATGAACAGAGACTAAAAAAAAAAGAGTCAGGAAACAAAGGAACCAAATTATATAACATATATCCAATTAACTGGCCTGCTGCAGCAGAGCTACATAGATATCAGTGTCTCTATTAATTATGAAGCTACAGGCCTAAAAGCCAAGATGCTTTCTTGTATAATACAGCACAACGTACAGCTTCTGCCATGACAATATTATGGAATCCTTCCTCCCACAGACCTGGAGTTTGAACACTAGCAGAAAATTATCATCATTAAAGAGAGAAAAATTTGTACTGAAGCATGACTTTTGTACAATCTACCAATATGGAGCCGTGCTGTCCAGATTAAATGATATCTACAATACCAGGCTGAGGTCGTTTTAGCTTGTGCATGTACTTCTTTCATAGCACCGTGCTGCTTCGTAATCTAACTGAACTGTGTGGAGACGATTATACTGCAGCTCTACAGTATCTCTGGACAATCACACACACACACACACACACACACAGAGACACACCTACATTTAAAGTTGCACATTTGTTGTCCACACTTGTGTGTCTACATGGACATAGTGACCGTCTTATAGCACTACATCGTAACTTCACCCAACACAGCTGTTGGAATCCCACATCCCATCTCCGATTCCTAACGGATTCAAACCACGTCTAAATAGAAATGTGGTGACCCACACACACATACACACATCCTCAGCTGTCTCACATATGAAGGCTGCAGCTTTAATTTGTGTTATAATAAAAGTCCATCATTGCTCTTGTTTCATTAGATTTGGATAATCACAGAGACAGAAAACACATTGAAATTATATGTGGGTGGATGCCACTCAAGAACTATGGATGATGAACTATGAGCTATGATTTGCTTAATAAGAGGTATTTCTCCGGAAGCTGGTGACGATGGGGAGGATTTTTTTATTTAACAAAATAAAAATGAACAAAAATGTACTTGTTCTTATAACACATGTACCAAAAACAGACATAAAGGGAAAATATTGAAAACAATAACAATGCAGTAAAAACAAATGACCTATTCCTGGAAATAATGGAGCCAAAAGAAGATCCGGGGAGAAAGAGAAAAAATGGCACACATACTTTCATAACCAAATATAAAACAATGTCTGACCAGAAACAGTCAGGAGCAAACGGAGAATGGAATCAAGTGAAAAGCTGAATGGAAAATCACGTTTTTTTGACTGCAGTCACATTTCCTTCGCTAATGTGAGCATGTCCTAGCATGTCAGTACAACTTCTTCAACATGAAGACAAATAAATTACAGTTATAACTGACAGACACAGTCCAGCCTCACGTTGTCCATTCCCAGTCTTTTCAGCTCTGTTCCCTGCAGAGCACAGACAGGTGTGAGGTAGAAGTTCTCTTGTTGATATATTTCAACACATATCTCAAATATTGAATGCATCCAGCATAAAATGTGGTACAGAGGTCACACAGTGAACTTAACAGACTCACGTGATTCAGTAATTTGAAGGTGGACGATGCTGATGGGTTCAGACTGAATAACGGCTCTTCTCTGGCGGCTTGTAGTCTCCTGATGAACTCTGCACTCGTACTTTCCAGTGTCATTGATGATCAACTTCTTGAGAATTAAAGACAGGTTACCGTCCTTTATCTGACTGTCGGCCAGCTCCACACGGTCCTTAAAAGATGGATGCTGGTGGGTTGTATCTGACTGCTTGTTCCTGTAGAAGAAGACGTATTGTGAGACCTGATCAGGTCTGCTCCACTCTGCAGCTCTGATGGGGGCACTGCTGGGAGCTCGACACGGCAGAATCACGTTGCCCAAGGACAGCAGTGATGTACTGCAGCCCTAAAAGAAACATGATGAGATGAGCTGAATAACTGGTCTGTGGAAACATGAAACAAAAGACGTTATGGAATAAAAACTACAGGAAGCTGAGCAGATTAACAATGATTCCATGGAGACTGAGCTTATCTATGTCTGTGGAGGAACATGAGAAGTAGCAAAAGATGAAGAGTATGTGTGACATGGAAAAGACGAGCAGGGCAACAGAAAGTTCACAGAGACGGTGTGTGGGGAAAACAATTCGGGGCAATAGATGGTCCTGTAACAGAAATACCAGATGAACAGCAACAAATACCCGGGGGAGACAGCTGAGTGTCCGAGGGACAAGTGAGGCAGAATGGACAACCGGGATCCAGGAAACCAAACTGATGGGGAAGATCAGGTGGATACAAGTAGACAAAGGGTGGGACAAGGAAATCGGCCGGAAAAACATCTCCCTCAATCTCCCATTTAGTGCTTAAAACCATTTCAATAGTAAGTTTTATGTGAGGACATGTGAGTGTTCTTAAAAGGATCTGCATGAAAGTTAGAAGAATTAGTCCACCTGCAGTGGAAGGGCAGGTTAACGTAGGTAGCAGAGAGACCTTCTGGGAACTGTCAGGAACTGATGTGGGTTTTAGATTTTTCACAAGCTTGCAGTTACATCTTTCCAGGCCCAGGCCTGAGCGAGGCGTTGGCAGGTAAATGAAAGTGCTGTGAGCGATGTAAGGACACAGAGGACTGCAGGTTAGGCTCAGACAAGTTTGGTCCAAGCGGTGGCTGAACACTTTAATAGCTTATAATCTATAGCTGCAAACGAGAACACATATGTCTCAAACAAGAAAACTTTACTCCACCAGCTCCATAAGACACAATGTGCGTGTTGTCTGACGGAGGCCGATAACAGCATGTAACAAGGAAATAGCCTCAGTGCTGTTCACATGTTTATGAAATGACAGTTTGACACATAAAATGCTTCATCCATTATCACGTTAACCACACAGGACTGCGACAGATGTTTTTCTCCGAAGCAACAAGTGAGTCAAGAAGAAAACATTAAAGCAAACGGCCGTGAGAAGAACCGTTTCTGCTTCATGAGATACTAGTCCAAGAGAAAAACAGATTCATTTTTTTACATTGCAGACTTTCTCTGTAAGTGCGTGATGCCTGTTCTACTGAACTCTGATTAATTTCCAAACACATGTGATCAAATCTGGAATCTTGACTTCTGTTAACTGTCCTTTGTCCAGTGTGGAATCTGGTGGAACAAACAGGACATGTTGAATTGAAACTCTGTACTAACTGCACCATTGCTGATTCCACTCACTCAGCCGAAATAAGGGTCTCGTTGTGGATGAGCTGTCGGACAAAGCTGAATACAACAAGGATCGTGATTGTGTTTTACTCTGCCCTCAGCAATAGCTGCTTCCAACTGCTCAAGCACAAAACTACAATCCTTGCTACTACAACAGGAATCAGTGTGGTCCCACTGAGACAAAAAGTAAAAAAAAACCTCGGCAGTACAGCTCCTAACATAACCAATGTAAACGAAAAACTGTCAGACATTTTGTTCAATGCATCATCATGTGACATGGAATTCGCAGATTTTTTACCTCACCAAAAAGCAGAAATTTGAAGCATGTTTTGTTTGTGAAAATTATCCATCACACCATCCAAAACAAGGAGGTCCACAACCGAAAGATATTTATTTAACTGTCACTGAAAATAAAGGAAATAAGCATTCTTAGTATTACTTAGTAATATATATATATTTTGTCTTTAGTGGTTAAAAAACATTTTTGTTACTCTGAGAAATTCCTCAAGCCTAATTGTTTGAAATTGTCCAGTTGCACTTATTATGCTGGCAAAATTATATCAAAGTTTCCGTTTTAGTTTGAAAAATCTTAATTGATTTGATATATTTGCTATGAAGTTCTTAATTTTTACAAGAAGTTTGATGAGCAGTAAAGTCAGTATATCAGAAACTAGTGTAGGTGGAATAACAAACAATATTGGAAAAACGTACATTATTTTTTCTTTCTGCGATATGTATTGGGATGTTATTCGATGAGGAATTTTCTCATTTCGACTCTTGTAGCTTAATTTGCAAAGAACTGACGGCTGAAGAATGGCTGACTGACATCAAACGAAATGCTTTTTCCGCACCGTCTGATGTCGATAAGTGAAAGTTTCTGTCACATACTAATAATAATCATAAACGGACCGGAAAGAAACATATTTGACCTACTTCTTATAGTTTTTTTGGGGGGGGGGGTTCAGCCCGTTGTGTGTTTTGCTGAGCGCAGCTCAAGTTCGTCCGGTATGTCCGATGTGGTGTCGAATAAACACGAAGCTCCACTCACAGTTGGACCGAGTGATGCCGAACAGCGAGCTGGTGACCAGGAGCTGCACGCGGACACACACTCACGTTTCATCCTCACGTCTGAACGTCCAGCAGAGACGAACAGAGACGGACGTGGTGTCATCGCAGACTCGTCCCATAATCCAACCCGCGGAGTCTGAATCCTCATCTGCCTGAATCCTCCTAAAGCCGCCTGAACATGATCAGCTGTCAGCAGCGAGCTCCCACATCAGAGGAGAATTCGTCTGATGTTTCCTTGTTTTCACGCCCTGAAACGCTGCGTTATGACTGTGTGTGTGTGTGTGTGTGTGTGTGTGAGACAAAGGACAAACACGTGCAGCTGGTCCCCGACAGTCCGGGACGTTTACCAGGCGTTTGTCGGACATTTCAGTGTGAGCTGTAGAGCCGCCGTGTGCAGCCAGCTGATAAACCCGGTCAGCATGTGTGAAGACATGCTGACAGACGCCCACCCAGGGACGTGTTCCATTCCCTTCAGACCTGAGCGTCACCCGACACATCCTGTGAGACCTGCAGGTAAGTGGCTTCCAAGTAAAAGGTATTTCTTTGTTATTCCAGATTGACCAAAAACATAGAAGAAGACTGTGTGCGCACATGGCACCTGTAATAAACAGCTTCAACTTAAAGGGCAACTTCAACAATTTTCAACTTGCTTCCTATGGCTTTAGTTTTGTGTGTAAATGTGCATTAATGATTTTAAACATCCCTCTGACCTCCTTACATTTAAATATCTCTCTGCTTCTTGCTTCCTGAACAAGTGTGTGAGCAACAAGACGATATAATCTGAACTGAAGCTTCCTCCAAGTGATGTCATCAGGAGGCATTTTTCAGCTAGAAGAGAGATATTTACACATATGGAAGTGAAAGGGAAGTTTAGCATTTATCTACATGTACTACTCCAACTAGAACCAAAAGAAGCAAGTTCACAGTCAGTGAAGGCGTCCTTTATGACGTCCTGTCATCATAAGAAGACATAAGAACCCGGGACAATCTGTGTGGCGTTTGTATGTTGTCCTAGTGCTTGTGTGGGTTCCCCCCAGTTTTCTCCCACAGTCCAAAGACATGCGTGTCAGGTAAGATAAGGTTAATCTTTATGATCCCACATCTGGGAAATTTACATGTTACACAGCTCCCAGGTATGCAAGGCAAGAAAAGCAATGAAAACAACAAGAGTAATGCACCTACTAATGTAATGCAATGTAATGTGCAAAAAATTAAAAATAAATAAAATCTAAATAGGTTGGGTTAACTGGTGACTCTAAATTGCCTGTAGGCCTGACTGTGAGTGCGAATGGGTTGTCTGTCTGTGTGTGTCTCTCTGTGTCTGCCCTGAGACAGACTGGAGACCAGTGCTGGTTGGACTGCCAAGTGACAAGTGGCCCCCATGATAAGTGGCACGATAAGTAGTTACAGATATTGGACGCGTGGATATCGGTGGAAGTCATAATCACAATTTTTGAACTGCTTCACAGAAACATTTCTAGTAGAGTAAGAGAGAGAAGAATCCTTCCTGCACGACTCAAACCATCACTGCATATCTCCAAAGTTTTATAACAGGTTTAGTTTCTCATATTTGAGACATCCACAAACATAACTGTAAACAAGTTTCAATACTGTGAGTAGAGGCTCTTTCAAAGCACACGCTGAAATACACAAACACTGTGAACATCCTCCTACTATGAGCACCTTTATTCAACACTCACTGTAGTTTGTAAAAACATATAAAGACAAATTAAACAGAGCTTTTGGAGTGTGGAAATGTTTCATACAAAAGTATATATGTATGTCGCTGTAATGGGGAGTGTTTTCACTGATGCACACATCTTGCACAACAGTTGAAAAAGGAAACGACCACTCATCCTGTGGACCTGGTAGGTAAAAACAAAGGCTGAGGAGCTCACACTTCCTCTGTGCGTTTATGCGACTCAACCAAAAAAGCGGCAGTGATATTTGGCTGCAGCTCAACCTGAGACGTGACAGTAAAAACCCTCAACCTCACTGCTAACACGCTTTTATTTGTACACACGTGCATCAATTTGATGCCAATTCTCGAATGTCATACAGCGAAGTTGCAGAAGGAGAGGACAAACATTCTGACTGAGCCCTTCTTTAAGCCTGTTCTTGCCTGTATTTTGTGGCCCCGTTTATTGGAACCAGTGTAAGACTGGACTCATATATTCACCTGTCACTTGATGTGACGTGCTTCTGTCTCAGCAGCAGCATCAGTGGAGAAAACCACAAACTCGCAGAGAGGAAGAAGGTGGGCGACATCTCAGACCCGTGAGCAAGATAATGGAGGAAACATGTCTACAGTATCTGCTCCGTAAGTCCAGTCTTGTGTGTGTCTTTCTGAATTATAGTAGTGTTGTTTGAAGGACTTACAGATGTTTGGAGGGAGCCTCCAGACTTTTTCAGGAAATGTGCTTCGAAAACTGGTTCGCAGAAACCAGGTCAACCAGGTCTAACTTTTTGTTTTCTTAAAGACAAACTAAGGAAATGTACAGTGATGTCTAAAAAGAGTAAAATAAATAATTTATTTTCATCAACTAATTATTTAATGCACAATTAGAAACACTCAATGCACAATTAGTTCATACAAATGTTTCTTTTTCTTTATCGGAAATTACAAGTTAATTTCAATGAATTTATCAGAATTTATTTTTAATTACAAATGAAAACGATTTAAACATATTTTCTGGCAAAATCTTTTTTGTATTTTAAAATGAAGACGGACCAACTTTTGCATGGTTGCAGGGTCCACACCTTGAATGTGGTCTTGCCACCTCGACAACTACACAACAGTGAAAGCATGTTCAACCACGTCCTGATAATCTTCTCCGTGTAGAAGTAGTCATCACTACTTGAATAAGAAAACAAAATGTCTTCTCCATAAAACAGCTTGAGTAGAAGTAACTTGTTAACGAGCAGCTTCTTTCAGTATTACCTTCACTTGGTCTCGACTGTTATTTTCTGCTTAAAGAGCCAAATACAAAATGAAGCAAATATAAGATATGATATTAATGTAAGCAACCCATAAAGCATTAATAACAGCAAGTCAAATGACTGTTTGTTTGACCTGATTTTTGTTTTATATATTTTTTTATGGACACTTTTAGTGTGTTCACCTCTTCGCTTTCTGTTCTGACTACTTTAATGGTTCATACAGTTGCAGAAATGCAAATAATAATAATTAAAGCTCTAAGTCAGTTTAACGTCGGCATTCACGTCTCACGTAGCGCTGCATAAAAGCCAAATGAGGTCAGTGTGACTTTGTACCATATCTCGTGAAATTCTCACTGTAGCCACCACAAAACCGCTGAAATCCTCTGATGTCATTCATGGCTGACCCTGAGAAACGGCTGCAGTTTATTCAAGTCTCCAAAGTTAAGCTCAGATAGAGACTGAATCGCAGTGATGTCACATTTTCTCACGGACTTGGAGGCAGATTTGGCGCCAGAACAGAATCTTAATAGGACACAATTACAAATCCTCTGTTGCTGCTAAGGATAACTCACAGGACGTGATCTGATGTGAGCTCAGAATAACACTGTGTTCTCGCTCCTCAGTGCTCACCTTGTTGCTGTGCTGCCGCTCCACCAGAGGTTTGTACATGTCTCTTATTGAGGTCTTATTTTTTTACCGTCATGGCACAAACAAATGCTTTACAGTCTGCTATTATATTTTCATATATATAGTCAACTAATTATGGCAAATTAGTGACACAAATCCTGTCTCCCATGTCCCAGTCTCTCTGACTGTGAGTCCCAGCTTCTCTCAGCTGTTTGCTGGAGAGTTTGTCTCTCTGAGCTGTGAAGGGGGCGACAGCTCTGCTGGATGGACACTGAGGAGGAACACGACAGAAGGAAACAGGACTCAGTGTGGAGATGGTTGGGGAGAACCTGCTGGTTTTTCTTGTAACATTACTTTTGCAGTTCCATGGGACAGTGGAGTTTACTGGTGTGAGTCCAGACGTGGATCAACCAGTAACATCATCAACATCACTGTTGTACCTGGTAAGATCAGACTGTGGAGTTAGTGTTGATGAGTCTGTGTGGAAATGGATGAAATGCTGTAGTTTGTCTCTGTGTTGAGGTGGAGCAGTGATCCTGCAGAGTCCTGTCCTCCCTGTGATGGAGGGACATGATGTCAGTCTTCAGTGTAAGACAAAGAACTCCTCCGAGCTCCCGGCTGATTTCTATAAAGATGGCTCCCTCATCGGGACTGAGCCTACAGGTCACATGATCATCCACCATGTTACCAAGTCTGATGAAGGCGTCTACAAGTGTCACATCAGTAGTCGTGGAGAGTCTCCACCCGGCTGGATCTACGTCACAGGTCAGGAGCTTCACTTTGGTTTCAACACTTATTTCATCCACGTACAAACCTGAACAGCTGGATTCTCTCTACAGAAAAACCTACAACTCCACCTCCACCCACCTGGCCTGCAGGTAAGAATTGGAAAGATAAAACATAAAACTTGTAATTTTTTAAACTTTAAAATAAACCCATGGCATACAGGAACAGTTTTCTGTTTAGTTTTTTTGCTTTGCTGTTTCTTTAAACAGTCCTGACATTAGGCTGCACAATGTACATTTAGAAAAAAGGTTGCCTTTTACAAGTGGTTTGAAGGAGTATTTTTGTCCTGTACAGGAAACCTCTGCTGCACATCTGCAGCCCCTGTAAGCTCTTCACCCCACACAACCCGTCTGCTGACAGTGGTGTGGTCCATTTCCTCTCTCTGTGTTTTGGCTGCATTGTTTGCCCTGGTTTGGCTGATGAGAAGATGCAAACGAAAGAAACCCAAAGGTCAGATACTCGAGGTACAAAGGTTGTGCGTAGGCAGAAAACTATTTATTGTGCTCAGATTCCTAGTTGCTTTGTGCAATTATGGTTATAAAATCTTCCGCAGCTCGTTTCTGTATTTTACACTGAACATTCAGTCTTTAGGATTCTCAGATTATATTGTTCATTGTGTTTCAATCCAGGTCGTCATGTGGAAGTGGCAGATGATGACATCACATACAGTGACATCAAAATATTACATCACCCCCAGAACCCAGCCAGACGAGATGGAGGTGTGTGTCTTTATTTCCACGTGTGGAAACATTTTGTTTTTCTGATAATATTTTGGCTGGTCCACACAAACTCAAACGGCTTTTTGAGGGTCAGGACTAGGTTTTTGTATCAGAATATGGTTTATGTTTAGGTTAAAGTAAGAGGCTTGGGAATGTATTATGTCAGTGTCAGTCAGTGTCCTCACAAGTTTGTGCACACAATCACATGTCACTAGTTGTAGTGACAGTTTCAATAAAAACTAAAAATGCATCCATCTTAACATCACTGTGAACGTGTAATATCAAAATCCTATTACATTTTTATATGCAGAGCAAAAGAACTTTTTTTAAAAACTTCAAAGTTTATTGAATTTCTTCCTAATGTACACAATAAAACAGTGTCTATTAAATCATGAATTTAGTGAGTTTTAACATTTTAAATATACTTAAATATGAAAACATTTAGTTTCACCAGATACATTTAAAACAGCTTCTAAATGACAATAGAGGTTGTAAAGTTTCACTAAAAACATTTGAAATAATGAGAAACGTGACACAAACCATTTCAGAAAGTGGTGGAGTTACCAAGAGGTTACTAAAAGTTCTTCAAATTTGCTACACGGTTTCACAAAACATGGTAAACCTCAGGTCATAAGCTATTTGCTGTCATCTTGAAACTTCGTGTTATTGACCTTATTCCTTATGACCTTATTATTTTTTTTAGTCTTTGTAACTCCAGTGCAATGAGCTTTGTTACCACGATTAGCAACTTATCTTTCAAATGTTAGCCTATTGATAATGCTAATCTGATCTGGTTGTCCAATCCAATCCAACTTTATTTAGAAAGCACCTTTAAAAAACCCACAGTTGGCCAAAGTGCTGTAAACAAACATAATTACAAGTAAAACACTTTATTTTTTAAATGAACAGGCACAAAAAAGAACAAATATAATATACATAAGCGAAAAAATAATAAAACAGTAAAAGGGAACATCTCAAACTGAGTTGAACGCCACAGAGAAATAATGTGTTTGAATAGATGAGACGTCGTATGAAAATCCTGAACAGCGATTGGTTCTTTGCAGATGCTTTTATCCAAAGTGACTTCCATGTGAGGAACAAAACAAGCAAAAAGCAATTTGCAGTTCTGTCTTCAGCAGCTTTTTGCATATTCGGGGCGAGGCTGTTGAGCGTGCAGTTTGGAAGCTCGTTTTACTACTGAGCTGAAGGCTTCAGATCTGCTGCCCTAGAGTCCTAGGAGATGTCGTGTTGATGCCGTTGTGTTGTATTGAAGGTCTGGCTGGGCAGACTGGAACCCAACAGCACCTCCCAACCCAAAAAGGTCTAAAATCCCTCGCGCCCTCTACGCTCTGCCAGTTAAAGGTGTCTGGTGGTCCCATCACCTCACAAAAGATCCCAATCAATCCTCTTCAGCTCAGTGATTCCACGATGGTGGAACAAGCCACCAAACTCTGTACATCCGCAGCCTCAATTCCAATACTCAAGAACCTGCTGAAGACAGAACTAAGAACTTTGAGCTATGGATAAAAGCTTCTACCAAGTGATGAAAAACATAAATGTAGAAGACTCGTTCAAGTCACTTGAGCTACTTGACATGAATTCTGCGAGGATGCACTACCGATGGTGTTCTCAGCCTGCTGAGATCTGGATTCAACACAAAGACCCCTCAGGCTGTAAAAACCTGTGACCAGAATAGACTGTTTGGCTTGATCCTTGGTAGCAGCATCACTGTTGTTTACATTGGTTGGTGCAAAGTGTCAAAATGGAAAAAAAGCTGTGGTGGTTCTGCTTCCTGTTTCTTTTTTTTTTCGGTATCTAGCAGCTGAGTTTGGTTTATTTCACCCTCCACAGCAGAGGTGGTGCAAGAAAAGGCTGGCTAATGTTTTTGAATGTTTCAGCTGACTCCAGTGTTAGAAACACAACGGTTCGATACCTTCAGATCATAAAAGATCCCTGGAAACTCATGCCTGGAGCTCAACATAATCAAAACCGAGGAGATGATGCTGACCTTTTCCCCCCAAACAGAGACAGATGCTGAAGTTCTCCTCTAACACAGAGGACACAATCAGACACTGTCCTAACTAACTTGGAACTAACAAGGACATTCTAATCATATTCTGTTATGCCTACATTGAAAATGTAATACCTCTTTGGGACTGACTTTGAGTGGTTCCCCTCAGGATGTAGACTTTGCTGTCCAGGCTGTAGGACACAGGACTTTCAACCCCAGGGCAGTTCAGCCTTTAAACGCTGAACAGAGCACTGACACTGACTTATGCAGCCTCGCATTTTTTAAAATATGTTTTATTACTTAATTTTTTTCATGCACATTTCATTAGAAGCACTTGTATAAGTTACTTGTATTTTCTGTGAAAGTTGTCTTTTGTATTGTGTTATTTGCTTTTGTGTCTATTGATTGATGATGAGCTAATTTTATGTCATTTTAAATTACCTCTATGGGGCAATGTAAGTGATTTGATTAAAATTTTATTCGGTTTATTAGGAGCACTCAGCTACAAATGTAGTTTGTGCTCACATGTTTCTGGATATTATAAGTCAGATGACTTATCCAACCGGACTGACAGTTTATTCCTTCAAATGTAACTGGTTTATTATTGTGTGTTTGTTTCCAGAGATTCCGGCAGAAACACAGGTCGTCTACTCTTTACTGAGGTCCAGCTTCGAACCTCCGCTGGAGTCCAACCTCTGACATTCTGATGGTTTTACTGGTGAAAACCGGGTCTCCACACATAATTTATTTCATTATATGTTGTGTGTCTGTGGTCCCACAGCTAAAGAGTAACTAGTTGTTTGTTTCAGTGTGTGTTACTAGTTGCTGACTGTAAAGCTGATGTAATTATTGCTTAAATATTCCAGGCAAATCAGCAAATGTTGTTCTGGCTTCTCAGGTTTAAAGTTTGTACTGAACCAAACACTGCAGTGAAGCCTCATATTCTTACATGAAATTGCAGCCGTTAACGTTTTAGATTTTTGCAATAATTTACCTTACGAACCATGATTGACAGTAACCAGGGTATTGTTTACAACATTCAGATTGTCTGTGTTGTTCTGTCTATATTGAATGTTTGACAATGGATGTATAGGTTAATTATTCAATAAAGTTGTTTTCAATGAAGATTAAAGATTACGGACTATTTGGGGGCCTGACCCTGTCGGGCCAGTTGAGATCTGGGGATTATTATGGATTCAGACCTCAGTTTCACTGCTCAAGGTAAATCTGCATTGAAATCTTAATTCGGTGAAAAATTAGGTCAGAATTAGAAATCGGCTGTCTAAACATGACCTAGAAAAACTGTTTTTATTGTCAGCAGATTGGATGACAATTTGTACTCTGGTCTTTCAAATATAGGTTACATCAATTACAACTTGTTCAGAAGGATCCTGATCACAAGTATAACACATTATTCCAATTCCTAAAACTTTGTTGAATATTATTGTCTGCCATTTAAATAATCATACCTTATTTCTCATGAATTCATTCATCAGTGGTTCTGATGGCGTTGAAGTCACATCACAGGAACAAACTGGTAGTTGGATCAGTGAACTTGAGTGATTTAGCAGCAGATAAGATCGGCCGATACTAATAATGCCACAGGGCACCAGGGTCAGCGTGTTCTCTCTGAACAACCATTTCCAACTATCCCTATACAACCCTCGTCTTCCAGCTTCTGATTGACTGAACACACCTGACCCAGGCAATCAGCTGACAGTCATTCAGGGGTAGTTTGAAACCAAGCAGGGCTGCAGCCCTCGAGACCTGGAGTTCGACACCTGTGGTCTATAGCTCCACAGCAACATGTGATACACTGTGTACAGAGGGGCTAGAAGTACACAAACCCAAAAGTAATAGGGCAATTATAGGCCTAAAAACTTCTCCACTACAAGTATAACTTCAAACTTTAACATTACCAGTACATTAAAACTACTAGGTGATATTAAAGTTTTGGCTGATCAGTGTGTTACCAGTATAACTGATATTTGGCAACTTTTAATTCTGTGTCCTTCATTGTTCTATATAAAGAAAAAGGCTGAGGTGAATTGTTTTACTTGCATTGAGCAGGGACAGACAAGCAGCCAGCAGGAGGCAGCACGTCACCAGAGCAGAACCAGCATCACAGCCCCATGATCAGGACAAACTAAGATTTAAAAGTGCTCCAGAATCAAACTGCAGAGGTACAGAAAATATTTGATATGAATATAAACCGTGCCCTCAAACACCTTGATTGGCTCCACCTCCAGCTCTTTATCAGGACCTGCAGGTAGAACAGAGAACTTGACAGGCCAGACGGACGTCACATATATAACAAATCTCGTTTGCTAGAATCTGAGGGGCTTTTTTCTGGGCTTCAGTTGTGAACACCATCATCTGGACCTCTGGTTTGTTCCTTCAGGTCACAGATGGGTTTTTGTGATGGAAATTAGTGGGGGGGGGGGGCGGTCAGTTGTATCACACACAGCTCCTGTTGTCTGGTTACGGTGCCCATTAGCACACTGGGACCAACCTTATCTGATCTGCATTTTATGAGTCCCCACAAACATTAGCAACAATACTAAATCAGACTCTATGATTTTTGGAACTGTTTTTTTAAAATCACTGTTTTACAGAGCACACCCAGGAACAGAGCTTGTGTTTTGTCCTTTTGTTGAGGAAAAAAAAATCAATGTTTTACTCAAGACTTTATAACAAACAAGGAAATACAAACTAAAGACTAGTGTTAGAACATAACCAACAAACTACATGTAGCGTCCTGTGCCACATTCCCAGACGCTAAATAAATCAATGCTCAAACATAAACTCACAATATTTATTTTATTACATCAAATAAAAACGCACACGTGAGGATCAGACAAACCATCGCAGACTTTATGTTAAACACAGCACTCCACTCCACTCTGAACACAACCAAAAAGTTATGAGTTAGTCACGGGGGAGAATTGAGACTGTTGATTCCCGCGACGGGGTTACGACAGGGAAGTGACATACAACACAAAACAAACAAAGAAAGGAAAAAGATAGTTAGTCCGCCCTCACAAGACAAGCTCCCAGATCTTTTTGTCCACAGGCCATGCAGACCAACTTAACAGGAGGACAGCAGGAAACAGTGCTGAAACTGCTCCAGCAACCACTGCAACACAAATAAGAGCATCAGAGTTTTACACTAAAAAAATCAAATATTTATTTTAATCTTATCACTTAAAAATCATGTATCCATAATAAAACAAATGCTGTACCTTCTAGTCTTCCTCATACACAGGAGACTTACAACTTCAGTACGTGCCCCCTTAAAGTGCTACGTGGCCACACTGCAGTATCAAGGAAAACAATTAAAAATACATTAATACAACCAAAAACATTTTCACTGTTGAATTCCCTACCAAGCTCCTTGGTCTCACTTGGTTCAGCATAAGGCCAGTGTTCCCTCCAGCCTCCTGTCCAAAGTACCACCTGCCCACAAACACACCTGACTCCTTTACCTACTCTCCCTCCAACCAATGAGCAGGCAGCAGGGAGATCAACAGGTGGCACTGATTACATACACAATGACAGGAAGTTACCATGGAAACCAAGACTAGAACCCACAACGTAACAGGGAAAAACGAGAAGAACTACCAATCAGAGCAGAGGGGGGCGGGGATTCGGCTCACGGGTTTCAAACTCGACAGGTTTTTATTTGACAGGAGAGAAACCACGTGACCTGATGACGCTTCAGTGATTCGTTCAGACTAAATCAGCTGATCCGTGGATCAACAGGCGCAGCTTTGAAACATACAGACTTATTATAAATAATGAATCTGTGCTCTGACCTGCTGTCAGTCATTTTTGAATTGGCTCGCTATGGAAGCAGCGAGGGTAGAGTGTGAGGTAAATTCCCAGGGCTGTGGAAGTTGTCTCAAAAAAGAATATTCGACTAAAATCATCGACCGTGATCATACTTTTATTAAAATGCTTAAAAAAAAGCACAATAAAAACAATTAAACCTGTAGGATTTGCTCTGTTCAGAGTAATTTGGATTAATGATTTTAAATCCATTTCAAATTCTTATTTTTGGGAAATATTTCATTTAAAATACTTATAAGGCAGGGAGAAAAGGTCAGACGTGTAAAATGAAGTTAGATTACAGCTTTATTGAACTAATTTACAATATAATATAATATAATATACAACGTAATGTGCACGTTCGCAGAAGGCTGTAAAACAATGACTCTGCCAGCAGGTGTCGCCCACGTGCTTAATGAATGAAGCTTCGAGTAGTGAATCAATTTTCAATACAACTCTGCAAAACGTTCAGAGGTTCATAAGGCCATCACAACCGTGCAGGGAAACATTAAACACCAGAGGGGAAGTGAAAACTTGACAGAGGTAACAAAGACCAGATACGGGTGCAGACAACCAAGCAACAAACTGAAGAATCGCAGCCAAACCTCAGACCAAGAACCAGCAGGCAACGAAGTCCAAAAAAGTCCAACAGGGTCAGAATGTGGTAAGTCCTAATGGATGAACGCTGAGGGGAGAGCTGAGATCACCTGGGCAGAGGAACAGGTGAGAGCAATGATGCTTGATGAGGAGCAGTGAGGGAATGAGACGGGGGCTACAGAATAAAAGTCCAGAGGAGGAAACTGAAATGAAGGACCTGACCATGACAGTGGGAGAGCAGCACGGACAGAGAAAAGTGGACACCCAATGAAAAATAATAAATGGCAACATGTTCAGTGCTTTTCTCCAATGTTGCTTGTCATTCACCCTTTCACACACACTCACACATCAAATAAAGCGATGTGAGGTGAACAAAACCCTGAGCAGTTACTGAGGAATTAGTGATAAATACATCAGGAAGTAGCACACCGGCATACTGAGATTTTACCAAAAATCTCCACATATTTCATAGTGCAAAACTAATGTGAGTGTTCAAGTGCATGAGGTAAGAAGTGTTGGTGTATTTTTGACTCTGCATGTTGTGGCTAATAATACTGACAAATATTCTAGCAAGCAACATTAGCATCACCATGCCAGCGGATAAAACAGCCTAAGAACAGAGTTAATTTTATTTCAGAACAGCATCACTTTGCTTGCTACATGCCTAAATTATTTGTATTGTTATTGTTCATTTCATCTGTTAGATGTGACCAACATCAGCCTAAATTAAAAACACCACAGGCAAAAGTGACAAACATTAACAGGCCGACTTGTCCAGCCTTGCGCTGTCCGTCCCCCCTGGGTTCAGCTGTGTCTCCTGTGGAGCAGAAGCAGATGTAAAGGTTTTCGGAAATACAAGTATCTGTAAAAGAATCCTAAATATATACAATATTTTCTCGGCAAATGTTGCTGCAAGTATCATGTCACAAACTGCATTGCAAAAAAGACAAAGTAATAGACAACCAACGTGGACACAATAAGAGAATTAAAAACAAACAAACATGGATTTGGACATGATCTTAACATCTGCATCCATAATGTCTATAGATCTTCATTCCTTATTCCAAATGAAGACATGAAGCAGTTTAGAGCCAAGAAGGACTGCCACCAAACCTTCAAACAGTACCAAAGCTGACCCTGTGAATTTTAGGGCCGCAGTTATCACAGGACAGGACAAAGTATCCTGCTTTGGGGTCGTGAGGCAGCCAGTGGCTCAGGAAACACTGCACAGGTAGATGGAAGATTCTACTAAATACTGGCAAATGCCAGTATTTAGTATCAGTGAATGCTGACATTTCTGGATGCAAAAGAAATGACGCTGGTTAGTTTTCACTGCATGTGATGTGTCTGTAAAAATGATGGAAAAGGATAAATATACCATGGCGGGATATCGTTTGTTCACCTGGTGGACAAGGCAGCATGCATTTCAGAAGCAGTGTCTCAGTTTACACTGGCATCATAGAACCAAGCTGCTAATAAAACAAAAAATATTAACACACGGCATTTTTCAAATCAGGGAAAACTTTTGATATCTCACTCTAATTCGGATGGAATTGCTGGATCGCTCTAGGTTTGGTCTCGCTCTACAAAAAGGTGTTGCCTGATGCCAGCAGAGTTATGCCCAGTGATAAGTCAAAACATCCTCACCCAACATTTGGTCCGTGGAAACTGTAAACATCTGAAAGGCATATTCATTGAAATGTTTTGTTTGTTGCAAATCTGTTATTTGTTGATTAGTTAAACTTGTAAGGGCTTTTATTTCGATGGACCGGGTCGTGTGGCTGGAGTTGGTGAGGGGCATCACTGTGGCATTGTGGGTAAAAGCCAGCATGAATGCAGGGAAAGACGCAGCCCAAAGTAAAACCTTTCTGCACTGGATTCAGGAGGTGCACACAGTAACTGTGTTCTGTTTATGTTGATATGGACACTAGCCTGATAGATTAAGAACTTGAAAATATGTTTTAATTTAAAACATTTTATGTACTTTTATTTCTTTTTAGTTTTCACTGTGTTTAATGAGGTGAGAGCGGAAAATATCATCTGTATGATGCGTGGCCATTTCTTTGGACAAGTGTAGCTACACAAATGTTTTTATAACTGATACTATCACACAAATTGAAGTGATGTGTAAGAGTGAGTGGATTCCTAAACTATATCCTACAGTGTTTTTATGAATGCTGGGTATGCTTGAAATGTAAATTGTAAAACATGTAAATAAGCCTGGGAGTTGAGTCACTTTTTTCTTACTTTCTGAGTGAAGAAACATTTCTAGTGTCTGTCTGTCTTCACAGACGTACACTCACGTGATTCCTTCACTGCGAGCTTCACGATGCTGATGGGTTCAGACCTGATAACAGCTCTCGTCATACGTGCTGGGGTTTGCTGTATAACCCTACACTCGTACGTTCCTGTGTCACTGCTGATCGCCTTCTTCAGGGTTACCGACAGGTTACCGCCCTTCATCTGACTGTCCACCAGCTCCACGCGGTTCTCAAAAGACAGATGTTGGTTGGTATTATCAGGCTGTCCGTCCCTGTAGAAGAAGACATACTCTGGGTCGAGGTCCGGTCTGCTCCACTCTGCAGCTCTGATGGGCAGAGTGCTGGGAGCCTGACACGGCAGAGTCACGTTTTGTCCAACATGAGCTGTGATGATCAGCTGATCTGAAAGAGAAAAAGAAAAATACAGAGACCTTTAAAGTATCGATGCTAGTGAATGAAATAAAGATACAACGAATATGACTAAATTACTACATCAAAGCAAGTGAACAACTTCTAGTATCACACGACCTTTTTTAGACAAAATATTTGTTTGATGATTGTTTAATTGTTTTATTTTAATCTGCTTCATAGATATCTATTAGGTTAACAGGACAAAGGTTGTAACTGACACAAAGACTGAGTTGTTGGACTCACAGACTGCATCAATATTTCAATAATGTGCTGAACAACTATCGTAACAAATAATTATTTTCCTGTATTTTCCTGGGTCCACCAGAGAGCGAATAATTATGCCATCATACGTCATTTTATTTCTAATAATAAATCAACATGCGCACAAATGATCCGCTGTAACTACCCTGAAGTTCAGGGATAAGCCGAAAGGACAACCAACCAGTCAATACTGTAGCGCCGGACACCGTGGCAGGGTGTGCGGCAGCCACTGCGGGTGGTGGAGCATGAGCTACGCTAGCCTAGCCTAGCTGGTGCAGCTAACTAGCGGCTAGCTTGGGCGCTAGCAGGCTAACCTGACCCTAACGCTACCCCAGGTGGAGGGAGGGCACTCGTGCCCCATGCTGGCCGACAGACAACCACGTGACGCAGTTCTTGTCTTTTATTGGCTGCCTCCAACCGGAGACAGCCAACTATATTTCACCTACAGGAACAGACGCAAATACACAGGCCGGTCACCGTGACGGTCACTCCCACACACAACAACCTCCCTCACGGTGCCGGTCAACACCAGTACACACAAGCACACACAGACACCCAACATCCCCCACACAGAGAAACACACTCCCCACGGCGCCGACCAACACAACCACAAAAGCCCAAACACCCACAATCCCCAACGACCCCACCCCTGGCCCACCGGCCTGGTCGCTACAATACCATCTGAATCATATTGATAGAGATCCGTTTGTACTTTGATATGAAGATGATTTTTCCTTTGGTCACTGAATTATATTGAAATGTAGAAATGCTGCATCCTCGCTTGGCTGCTGCTGTAGCAGACAGCCCCCTTTAGCCCCCTTTAGCCCCGTGCACCATCCAATCACGTTCACCTCCAGAGGACGATGATGCCACCACGAGCAAAAGCACCGACACACGACCGAGTAAAACCGAGACAACAGGCCGCATCGTTGTTCTCTGTCCGTCTGTCGTCCGGAACCGTCGCTGTGACTGCTGCTGGGCTCCTACGTCGGACTCACATGGAGTCCGGTATCTTTGATCTAACGTTCCGCTCGGCTGGTTGCCGTCGCTCTTTGCCTTTAATTTGTCATCGTGTAGTAGGTCTGTTAGTCCGCTCGTGTAGGTGATTTTCTGTTTGCAATATTAATCTCTGTAAGAGGGATTTTCGTTATAGTATCATTAGCACGAGTGTTAATAACTGTATCTCTTCACCATCGTGGCCAAAAATGCCCCGCTGACCTCGACGTAAACCACTCGTCCCAGTCTAGAACCGCGCACTCTGAAACGGTTCCATGTTGTTCCCATTTTAGCTTGATGCATAAAATTGTGTTTTTGCCATTTCTGTTATGGAGGCTTCTTAAAAGTGGAGTTTCTTTCTTTCTTTATCTTTGTTTGCTGTGGTTCTGTGTCCCTTTCAAAGTTTAATTAAAATGTCAAACAATACTAAATGTGTATTTATGTAGCAATAATTAAAAAAACTTAAAAATAAGGCTTTTATGAAAACACTGAATAAAACATTGTTTACCAACAAACAAACCATTCGTGATTTCTGAATTAGGCTAAAATATAAGGCTCAGAGTGACACTAAATCAAGAGCCATTTGGGAGCCATAAGAGACGAAGGACATAAATAATATGTGTAAACAAAATGGTAAAATACCGTAAGTAATATTAAAAACAGTAATCTCCAACATCATCTCCGTCTTTAGGTTTATATTTGGCTGGAAGACCAGCTAGGTAACTGCAGGGTAGGGTCCACCCTGGACACGTCTCTAGTCTGTCTCACGGCCAGCATAGAGACACATACACAGACACACTCACACCTAAAGGCCATTTAATGTTCATGTCTTGGGACTGTGGCAGGAAACCCACACAAGACAATGACGTGCAAACTTCACTTTGAGTCACTCAGTCTCACTTACTGAAACATGCATCTCAACTGTTTTAAGGGATTACTTGTCCAGTAGACCCTCATTCAATTCCACACCTACATGGGCAGGAACTCAGAGGAAGAAAACCTGCAAACCCATATCGTGCAACCTGTAAATTGCCTTAACTGAAACCTCAGGCGTTTTGTTAATATTACAAATAAAAAGATTAAGTGAAGGAAGGTCAGTTCACACAATGCAAACATGTTTGCACACACACCGTCTTCCTGTACCAGGGCCTCGTTAAACCTGTCAGTCGCGTAGGTGTTAACACGTCCTCTGTCGTGTTCGACCACATAAAACCTGTCACACAGCAATGTCCACACAGTGATGTCTGACTCAGGTCTACATCACAATTTATCATACTCTATATTATTATTTCATTAGCTCGTGCATTGCAAAGGGAAATTTCTCAGAGATAATTTAAGAAATCAATAATTAAGAGACTTGTAACTGCTCATTCAGTCAAGCTCCTGTTAAAATTTATTTCTCTTCAAGACTTCAGCTGTAGACTTGAGTTTAGTCAGATTTGAGGGAATATTTTCTGTTACCAAATCTTTTCTATTCTTGATAATGAAACAAGTTTGACCACTGTCACAGCGACAAAGGAGGAAACCACAGAGACTCTGAGAGGAAGAAGGCGTCTGAAGGAGGAAGAAGGTATCTGAGAGAAAGAAAAGTTGGTCATAATTCATCAAGTCGTGCAATGAAGGGAGCGTCTCTGCACTGGCTCCTGTGTAAGTGAAGACTTTTGTCTGTCGGTCGTTGTTCTGATCTCTTTGCATCTTCTACATCAAACCGACTGGTTTAAGCAGATGGACCTTGTTCTGTTGAAGGTTTCTCCTTTTGAAGAGCAGTTCTCTTTTCCACTATAGTGCTTGATCATCAACCTCACTTTAAAATGTACCATGATATGCTTGTGATTTGACACAGTATTCATAAAAAATTATTTAACTGAAGACGGTCTTCTTTCTTTTCAGGGCTGACGTTGTTGCTGTGCTGCACATCCAGCAGAGGTTAGTCCAAGTCTCTCTTCACTGGCTAGAAACATCCTGAATGTTGAGGGGACTTTGCTTTAAAGGTGCAGTGTGTAAGATGTAGGAATATTTAGATTATCTTAGTGGTTCAGACCAGCTGCATGGGGTGTGTGTGTGTGTGTCTGTGTGCGTGTGCGTGTGTGTGAGTGAACAATGAGTAGAGTTAAAGTAGAAAAGTACTAAAAATGTGAAACAATTTAGTATTTCACCATCTGAAAACCCCCCACCCCTCGATTTCCAAGTTACTTACTGTCAGAATAAGAATCAGAAATACATGGAACACCTGGGAAATTGCTTTTGTCCCAGATGCTCCATGCAAGAGTAGGAAATTGTGCATGAGAATTCGACATGTAAACATAAAATGAGATAGAAGATAAAAAAATATATAAAATAAAAAAATAGAGGGAGGAGTCTTAGAGGGAGGAGTTACTGCATAGTGATCGATGGGCACAGGAAGGATGTTAAAGTGTCCAGCTGAAATTGTTAGCTCAAATAAACGTATGATATAAGAAAGGAGTCTGTCCCCATCAACTAAACACATTAATAAATTAGTAGTTAATCAGGAGTTATACATAAGCATCTGTGAAGAGATTAAAGACGTCTTCCTTCATAAAATGTTCCTCATTGATGCTAAGTTTCCTGCTGGGCAACATAAAATATAATAACTGGTTTACTACTCGTGTATCTTCAAGTAAAGTGACATTTCATTATGATTATGAATCATCCCTCAATAATTCACTTAATGAGAAACAACAGTGTCTGTCAGGTGTCATGTTGAGTGATGAGGTTATAAACTGAAGGTCATAACGTCCATGTGAGTGAAAACACACTGGGTCACTGTAGGAACAAATATGAAGGAATAAATAAAAAAAATGAACCCGCCCCTGTGCAGATATGGGGATTTCACACTAATGAAGGGATAATTATGTTTATAAATTATTTATAATTATGGTTTATTCCATTTCTGCAAAAAGATCCCTCTAAATCTTACACACTCCACCTTTAGGAGTTTAGGCCTAACACCTACTCTGACTGTATTTAGACTGTAGATGTTTGCTCATGGTAAAATGTACCTGTCTTTCAACTTTAAACAAATGCTACAGATTTTATGTCAATATGACACTGTGTAATATTTAAGGCATTTCATTTATTAACAATACACCTTCACAGCTCGTCTCACTGTGAGTCCCAGCTGGTCTCAGCTGTTTGATGGAGAGATTTTGTCTCTGATCTGTGAGGAGGACGACAGCTCTGCTGGATGGACAGTGAGGAGGAAGACAACAAAGAAGCAGATGTCCCAGTGTGGAGACGGTTGGGGTGAACCTGCTAATTCTTCCTGTAATATCAGTAACATCAAGCCAATGGACAGTGGATTTTACTGGTGTGAGTCCAGACGTGGATCAACCAGTAACATCATCAACATCACTGTTGTAGCTGGTAAGATCAGACTGTGGAGTTAGTGTTGATGAGTCTGTGTGGAAATGGATGAAATGCTGTAGTTTGTCTCTGTGTTGAGGTGGAGCAGTGATCCTGCAGAGTCCTGTCCTCCCTGTGATGGAGGGACATGATGTCAGTCTTCAGTGTAAGACAGAGGACTCCTCCGAGCTCCCGGCTGATTTCTATAAAGATGGCTCCCTCATCGGGACTGAGCCTACAGGTCACATGACCATCCACCATGTTACAAAGTCTGATGAAGGCGTCTACAAGTGTCACATTAGGAGTGGTGGAGAGTCTCCACCCGGCTGGATCTACGTCACAGGTGGTGGTTAACTCGTCTTTCCTTATGTGTCCTATGGCATCACGTCTTCTGTCCCTTTTTTTGAATGAGCACTGTCAGATGCTTTGGGTTGTGGTAACAGCAGGTTTCTTGTGCGATTTCACAAAAGATAAAATGTAGGCTGTTACATACGTACAGTATATCTTTCCCTGGACTGTTACCTTTCTCACACATAAACAGTATCACTTCAAACAGTTACAGCTCCACTTAAAAAATGTAACCGAGCAAAATAACAAATAAAACCTTAAATACATAATGTGCTTGTCAAGCAATATACAATATACAATGACAAACCTGCAATTTCACAAGGCATGAAAAAGTAGAGTGGGTCATCTGTCTGGAGAGACAGCCTCCTTCCTCTTACCCACAATCCCCTGCGTTTACTACTGAAAGTAGGTGCGACGTTCTACCAAGTAAATGTAGGAAGGTTTTAGGACTTTGTAGATTTTTTATCTCGATTGTTAGAACTTCACATTTAGTCACAAGTAATGACCAACAATAACTCTCACATTATTCTCTATTATTGACATTTGTAAGTAAGTATTGAGAGTACAGGGTGGGAAGTAAGACGTTTTCTTGTCCTGGTCCCAGAGAGACAAAAACTGCGGCTTTGTCCAGTCTCTCAGCGTTAGATGCTGATGCTTAATGTGTGTATTTGTATCGGTGAGCGACGCTCTGAGCTCTCAGTGTAGTACAATAGAAACCCTGATGCTTCCATTTCTGACGTCTAAAGCAATAATGTAGAATATAAAGTGACAAAGTCTCATGTGATGGACGGTCCAAAAAGACACTGGACTTTTCCACCAGAGACCAGGGTTCCGCTCCAGTGTTGTGTATCTAACATCAGTATCACTGTGAATTAAGTCAGTACAGTCACTCCGTTACCTCGTGTTGTTGCCGCTTCTTACAAAGATGTTTTTTCTTTTATAGAAAAACCAAGCACCTCACCCCGTCCACCTCTTTCCTCCACCCTTCGTCTTCCCCTGTCGTCCACCGTCTCTCTTCCACCAACGCTGCTGTGGTCAGTTCTGTCTCTCTGTGCTCTGGTTACACTGGTCCTGCTGGTTCTGCTGGTGAGACGGTGCATCCAGAAGACATCTGCAGGACAGACCCGGAGTGAGTGTGTGAACAGTATGTGTACAACACCTAGAAAGTTTAACTGAAGACTGACATCTGTGGGGGTCCTTAGTAAAGAGCGATTCAAGTTCACGATTCCTTTCATTTTATTCGTCATTTTAAATGCAGCTTGTAGATTTAAAGGTTTGAACTTTACACAGAATTTATGTTTCACACAACCTTTATGTCAAACTATGACGTTCATTTTGGTTCAATCCAGGTCCCGAGGTCGAGGAAGAAAATGAAGACGAAAACATCATATACAGTGACGTCACAACGTCCCATCACCAACTAAACCGAACCACAGGAGACAGAGGTGGAGTTTTTACTGTGTCATGTTGTTTAAAGGGCAAATGATGAAGTTCACATCGGCTGATTGAACCTGCTGATGCCAAATGAACATACTGTGTTTATAGCTTTGCTCTAAATGTGTGAGTGTGTTAGTTCACGACTTCCTGACTGAAGTCAGTTGCTTTAATAACCACACACACACACACTCACACTGCCGTTAAACTTTATCCTGACTGCTACATTTGTTTTCAGAGTTTCCAGCAGAACCAGAAGTCACCTACTCTTCACTGAGGTCGAACCTCACACCTTCACACCAGTCCAACCTCTCAGCGTCTCCGTGTACATGATGAGTTTTGTCATGTTGGGTTATAGTCACACTTGTGAGGTTGGGAAGCTTGTCTTTGTCATATTTACAGTATAGTAAATTCATATCTCCTGGTCCAGACTAAATACATGACAAACGTAGGACATAAAACAAAGATTATTAATGTTTTGTGACATGATAATTTTCAGATTTAACTGAAATTATTGCTGGTTTGATGAAGAACTGGCTCAGTCCTTATAATGTGGCTGCCAATTTATCTACTAATGTTTCACATTTTTATTTTCAATATAAATGTTTACCCTTTTATTTCTCATTGTTGAATATAAATGAAGATGTTGTGAACATGTGTTTCCCACTTGCAAGCAAGAGTTGAGTTGTATATAATGTTCCTCTGTCAATCAAAGGTGTTCATATTTCTTCACAAACACATTCCAGTGTTTTTATCTGCTGGTAGGTGTGTGACATTGTGTGTTTGGTCTAAAGTGATGTGATGTTTTATCACATGATCATTACATTTACATTTAGTCATTTGGCAGACGCTGTTAAAATAAATAATTGTATCCACTTTGTATATTAACGGTTTTATTAAAACTTAATGAAAATACATAAAAGCAAATGTACTTAATAAAGTCAGACACCCAATAACTTCAACATCCATGTGTTATTGATTTCGCAATGGAATATTTATCACAGTAAGATCACTGCTTCTCAGTTTATCATCAAACAAAATGATGAGAGAATGAAAAAAAGATCAATACTGAAAAAAAACGCTAAAATATTTTAACACATGACGAGGCTACTGTTAATTGTGTTTTTTGAAAAAGAAACAAATATCAATATAGATGGGACATTTAAAAAAATCCTCACATTAATTGTTAAACCTTTGTTATTTTAGTTTTTATTTTAGTTATTAATGCAGCTTAAAACTACAAGGCCTGTGTAATTCTAATATGTAGCATAAACTTTAATAAAGTCAGCATTTGCTAAATAATTAATAAACATTTACAAATTCTAACACGTTTTTATTGGGAATCTGAATACTTGCAGACGGTTTAGGAACTCTTTCTCTTACCTATAGTCACTATTTAGATCTAACTTATTTTAATATATACAGTATATAGTTAAAAAATGTCAAATATATAAGATTTAAGAACTAAACCTTTCTCCGTTGCTTTTATTGCAGACGCATTTCCTGGAAATGTCCAGATAATTCCTATTTAAAAACGAGTTAACTTTCAGAAAAGTATCCCTGAAAATATGTAGGAAACATAGAACCTTATAATGGAACAGTGAATAGTTTTGTTCTATAATTAGTTTTCTTTCACACATGCTAATTTAATAAAATGTCTGATGAAATTGCCGACTTCATTTAAAAGACGCATAAAGAACAAGTAATGACGACAAAACAAGTGAAAATAAAGCCTTTGTCTTTGACTCTTTATATACACGCTTCAGAGTGAACAAACATTTTGCTGTTCCTACTGGACTTAACAGCCAGATCGTGCAGGATGATATCAGTATCAGTCTCATCGATGATGATTTCTGAAACTAGTTGTCATAAACCTCTGTGTGTTTTCAGAGCATTCACCAGAAACCGAGCCTGTTTACTCGGGTTGGGGAAATCTATACTCCTCCTACACTTTGTGATTTATAGCCACAAATAAAAACCTAAAGTGACAAATGCTGCCAAACTGTCACTTTAGGTTAGAAACACATTTCTAATAGGATGAAACTTCATGGTTTATTTGTATTTGTTCCTCTAGAAATGTTCTGGTTCGTTGTTGATGCTGTAAATTCTTGGATTCACTTAAACCGTTTCCAGTATCAATAACTTCTATAAAGGACAACGGCTGTGTGAGTGCTGCACAGCTACATGTCTGTCCTCACTGTAGTGAAGACGCTGTTGTTCAGTATTTGCAGGACTTTATTTCAGGTTTGAATTAAATGTAGAACAATGTAGAACATTTCAGATATTTTTAAGAATTTGCACAGATTACAGTGATGCACAACTCAGTTGTCAGTTTGTCAGCATCTGCAGAGCCACAGTGAAGATGAACAGGAAAAACTCTGTACTAATTCTATTAATGAAACATTTGAGGTAGCACAAAAAAAACAATAACTCATTACTTGCAGATTGTCATTATCCATACATTTATAATAATGGTTACTTTTTTATAGTATACTTTATTTATAAAACTGACTGGTGAACATTGACTAACAACTAAAGATCTAAATAAACTTATAAATAAATAATACACTACCTTGTTTATTAATCTCTTGTTGTGATGTGACCAACATCAGCCTAAATTAAAAACGCCACAGGCGAAAGCGACAAACATTAACAGGCTGACATGTCCAGCCTTGCGCTGTCTGTCTCCACTGAGTTCAGCCGCCTCCCCTGTGGAGCAGAAACAGATGTCAAGTGTTTTGGAAATACAAGTATTTGTAAAAGAATCCTGTATAATGCTGAATAAATTCAATATTTTCTCAGCAAAAGTTTTCAAGCATCATGTCACAAACTGCTTTGCAAAAAAAACAAAGTAAAAGACAAACAATGCAGACACAATAAGAGAATAAGTGCATTTAAGATCTGTGTCCACAGATCTTCATTCCTTCTTCCAACTGAAGACAGAAAGCAGTTCAAAGCCAAGAGCGACTGCCATCAAATGTGGGACAAACGGTCCCAAAGCTAGTACAGGACAGGACAAATCACAGTATTCTGCTTTAGGGTTGTGAGGAAGCCATGGAAACAGGAAACCATCCAAAGTCGGAGGGAAAAATGGATTCCACTACATGTTAGTAAATGCTGATAATTAACATCAACAGATGCAGATATTTGTGGATACAAATGAACAGAGGCTGGTCAGTCCTTTTCAGAAGCACTGAAACAGCTGGAATGGACAATGTCACAGACCTGTAGCCTCAGCTTGTGTCTCTGGTGGGACGTGGGTCTTCTCGATTGTAAACGACACATCACTAGTAAGAAGTTAAGTGTGGGTATATACATTTACTGTTAGTTACAGTGTAGCTTACAAAATAGAAATGAAAAATTAATATTATGAACAGAACAATGTGCTTCTATAACTTTCAGAGCAGACAGTTTTGATGTTTTAGTATATGCCAGCTAGACATGAAGTGTATACAGACTATTTTGAACCAGGAGATAAATATGGTTAGAGTCTTTCACCTGAGACAGAAGCTGTAGAGTTGGTGGGTGGTTTGGTTCCTGCAGGGATGCTCACCCAACATCTGGTGCATTAAAAGTTTTTATAACTTATATCACACAAATTGAAGTGATGTGTAAGAGCGAGTGGGTTATATCTAATATAAATGTTTGTATCTAATACAAACATGTCTTCAAGCAGGAAACACAATCTGAGTGTTTTTCAGAATGTTGGGTCTGCTTGTTCTAAGTGTTTCACAGCTCATCAAGTAGCTTCGTCAGTCTGAAGTCAGACAACGAAAGTTACTTTCTGAGTGAAGAAACATTTCTAGTGTCTGTCTGTCTTCACAGACGTACACTCACGTGATTCCTTCACTGCGAGGTTCACGATGCTGATGGGTTCAGACCTGATAACAGCTCTCGTCATACGTGCTGGGGTTTGCTGTATAACCCTACACTCGTACGTTCCTGTGTCACTGCTGATCGCCTTCTTCAGGGTTACCGACAGGTTACCGCCCTTCATCTGACTGTCCGCCAGCTCCACGCGGTTCTCAAAAGACAGATGTTGGTGGGTCTTATCTGGCTGTCCGTCCCTGTAGAAGAAGACATACTCTGGGTCCAGGTCCGGTCTGCTCCACTCTGCAGCTCTGATGGGCAGAGTGCTGGGAGCTCGACACGGCAGAGTCACGTTTTGTCCAAAGTCAGCTGTGAGATGTAAAAAGTCTTTAAATCATTAGTTCATTTCATACAGTAGAACTATCACATAACATTTTTAATCCACTTTAACTAAGATATTATAAAGTTACTGTCAAGTCTATGGGGTTGCAGGGTGGAAGTTGTCCTCTGTTTATTCTAGAAAATCTAATGAATTTGGATTGTATCAATAAAGGTTTGTGTATTTTTCAAATGGGACAAGTCGTCTCAGCAACATCATCTGAAAGCCTCAGTAAATGCGTCAAGAACTGATTCGCGCAAGAAAGAAGTAACTTTTGCCGCCCCAAGAATGTACGATAACAACTAAAGAGTTTGAGGGAATTTTCATGATGAAAGAACAGTTAGCGCAGAAACCTAGCGTTGCAGCTGCAGTGTTATCTACTTCTCTTTGGGCTTTTCCCATCAGGGGTCGCCACAGCGAATCATCCTTTTCCACTTCACTCTATCCTGGGCATCTTCCTCTCTGACACCAGCTAACCTCATGTCCTCTGTTAGAACGTCCAAATATCTCCTCCTTGGTCGTCCTCTCGCCCTCTTGCCTGGCAGCTCCATCTCCAACATCCTTCTACCAATATAATCACTATCCCTCCTCTGCACATGTCCAAACCATCTCAGTCTGGCCTCTCTGACTTTGTTGCTAACACAGGCAACGTGCGCTGTCCCTCTGATGAACTCGTTCCTAATTCTGTCCAACCTTGTCACTCCTAATGAGAACCTCAACATCTTCATCTCTGCTGCTTCCATCTCTGCCTCTTGTCTCTTTCTCCCTGCTACTGTCTCTAACCCATAGAGCAGAGCTGGTCTCACCACTGTCCTGTACACTTTTCCTTTGAGTCTGGCTGACACTTTCCTCTACACACATGTATTCTGTCTTGCTACGACTGACTTTCATGCCTCTTCTTTACAGAGCAAACCTCCACCTCTCCAGCTGTTCCTCCACCTGCTCTCTACTCTCACTGCAAATCACAATGTCATCTGCAAACATCATTGTCCAGGGAGATTTCTGACTGACCTCATCTGTCAACCTGTCAGAAACTTCACTGCTGTCTCTCCTAGACACTTCCACACCTCCACAGGTACGTCATCAGGACCAACAGCCTTTCCGCTCTTCATCCTTTTCAGAGCCTTCCTCACCTCATCCTTTCTAATCTCTGCTATTTCCTGCTCCACAACATCCACATCTTCCTCCCTTCTTTCCCTGTCATTTTCCTCATTCATCAGCTCCTCAAAATACTCCTTCCATCTTCTCTGCACACGCAGCTGCAGTGATGAAAAGGAATTAAAGTTCCTCATTAGGCTGGTTATTAACGACACACTCTCCCACATCGTGTGTGACCCATGAAGCCTAAAGGAGCGACACGATGCGACTGTTACGACTTTAGGCCCCATCGCGATATTTCCCTTCGTTACGAGGTTCGTAGCTGCTGTATTTGTCTCGTTTGGAGGCGACCTTCATCATCCATAAAGCAGCTAACCTTTAATGAGCGTGTCAGCGGACGATGAGGCCACACAGACCAGCAGCACCAGAAGGGGCGGGGTTAACGTCTTTGCGGTTAGCATTACGCTTCCGTTTCACTTCTTCTTCTTCTTCTTCTTCTTCTTCTTCTTCTTCTCCTGAATTTACGGCGGCTGCAAACAACGTACTGGCTGCCGCCGGCAACTGGAATGGAGTGTGGATCGGGAATAATCCAAGAAGTGGAAACAGATATGTGTTAAATTGTAAATTAAACTGTTTAATTAAAAAGATTAAGCAGAAAGATTAAGATTAAGAAGAGGAAGGTTAGTTCACACAATGCAAACAGGTCTGCTTCCTGTACCAGGCCTCGTTAAAGCCTGTCGGACGCGCGGGTGTGAACACGTCCTCTGTCATGTTCGACCACATTGAAACCTGTCACAGCATGTCTGACTCAGGTCTTTCATCATCCTTTCATCAGTTCTAACATTGTTATTTGTACGTGAATTTCTCAAAGATAATAAACTCTAAATTCCTCATTCAGTCCAGCACCATGGGAAACAAACGAACATCTTCCTTTCAGTTAAAGGAATTTGTCAGCTGTAGATTTCTGTAAACGTCTGTGGGGATGATGCTTGTCCACTGCACTTTTCTATTGGTGAAAATGAAACAGCTGTGACCTCTGTCACAGTGGCAGAAAAGGAAACCGCAGAGAGACTCTGAGAGGAAGAAGGCGTCTGAAGGAGGAAGAGGGTATCTGAGAGAAAGAAAAGTTGGTCATAATTCATCAAGTCGTGCAATGAAGGCGGCATCTCTGCGCTGGCTCCTCTGTAAGTGAAGACTTTTGTCTGTCTGTCTTTGGTCTGATCTCTTCACATCAAACCGACTGGTCAAAACAGATGGTCGTCCACCCTGGACCTGGTTCTTTTGAAGGTTTCTCCTGCTAAAGAGAAGTTTTTCTCTCCACTGTCACCTAGTACTTGCTCATCTTCTTTACTTTATAAAGTGCTGATATAATTTTTGTTTTGATTCGGCACTAAATTCATAAAAACTTATTTAATTGCAGAAGCAAATTGGAGCATCTCAGACGTTTCTATAGGTTTATGTTCCTCTAACCTTTTGTCCTTGGTCTTCTTTCGTTTCAGGGCTGACCATGTTGTTGTGCTGCACAACCAGCAGAGGTTAGTACATGTCCCTCTTCACCGGCCAGAAATGTCTGTTTAAAGATGTGAATGTTGAGGACACTTTGCTTTAAAGGTGCAGTGTGCAGGTTTTAGGGACGTGTAAGGTTGTTGTCCCAGATTATAACAGGGTGACTGTGGCCCAGGAGGTCGACCAGTTGCAATGTTGGTGGTTTGATCAAAGTGTCCGTGACTAAGACAGTGAACACTGAGTTAGTTGCTCTGTTGTGGGTGTGAGCTTTGAGTAGCTACAAGTGCTAAACATGTGCAGTTGATTTACCATTTAACCATGTGAATAACCCCTGACCTTTGATTTCCAAGGGATGTCATTGCGACTGAACGTTCTTGTTGTAAGGTCAAATAAACGAGAAGAAAGTCCAGTTAGATACATTATTAAATCAGTTGTTAATAAGCAGTTAAAGACAAGCGTCTGTGAAGCAGGTTCTGACGGTTTCCTTCATTTTTGTACCTCGTCAACGCTGAGCTTCCTGCTGGGCAACACAAAGTATGTTGTTTACAACTGCATCAAGTTATGAGATGAATTTATGGCTAAACGGTGTGTTGAGAAAATGAATGTTGTTAAAATATGCAGTTTATAAACTGAAGGTCATGGCGTCCATGTGAGTGAAAACACACTGGGTCACAGTAGAAACATGGCAGCCTCCGGGAAAGTGGACCCGCCCCTTGTGTAGATATGAAAGGCTCATTCAAGGCCCAAAAACAAACAATTCATATTTTAAGATGATGACGAGCTAATGAAAATATAATTATTAAAACTTTACCATATCTGCTAAAAGATCCCTCTGAATCTTACACTGCACCTTTAGGAGTTTGGGCCTAAGACCTGATCTGACTGTATATAGACTTCACCTGTTTGCTGATAGTAAGACTTCAAGCAAATGTAGAAACCAGCTGTTATTAGACAAAAAACAGAGCAAAGACCCCATTATTACCTGTTACTGCAGGTTTACACTCACAAAACAATGGTCTTTATAGGGTTATTTTAATTCACTGTGTTTATTTTCAAGGCACCACCTCCACAGCTTCTCTGACTGCAAGTCCCGACAGCTCTCAGCTGTTTGAAGGAGACTTTGTGTCTCTGAGCTGTGAGGAGGACGACAGCTCTGCTGGATGGACAGTGATGAGGTACACAACCAAACAACAGAGGACTCAGTGTGGACATGGATGGGGAAAAGTATTTGGTTCGTCCTGTAAAATGAACTACACCGTCCAATGGGACAGTGGAGTTTACTGGTGTGAGTCCAGACGTGGATCAACCAGTAACATCATCAGCATCACTGTTGTACCTGGTAAGATCAGACTGTGGAGTTAGTGTTGATGAGTCTGTGTGGAAATGGATGAAATGCTGTAGTTTGTCTCTGTGTTGAGGTGGAGCAGTGATCCTGCAGAGTCCTGTCCTCCCTGTGATGGAGGGACATGATGTCAGTCTTCAGTGTAAGACAGAGGACTCCTCCGAGCTCCCGGCTGATTTCTATAAAGATGGCTCCCTCATCGGGACTGAGCCTACAGGTCACATGACCATCCACCATGTTAACAAGTCTGATGAAGGCGTCTACAAGTGTCACATCAGCAGTCGTGGAGAGTCTCCACCCGGCTGGATCTCCGTCACAGGTGGTGGTTAACTCGTCTTTCCTTATGTGTCCTATGGCATCACGTCTTCTGTCCCTTTTTTTGAATGAGCACTGTGAGCCCATTTGCGTTGTGGTAACAGCAGGTTTCTTGTGCGATTTCACAAAAGATAAAAATGTAGGCTGTTACATACGTACAGTATATCTTTCCCTGGACTGTTACCTTTCTCACACATTAACAGTATCACTTCAAACAGTTACAGCTCCACTTAAAAAATGTAACCGAGCAAAATAACAAATAAAACCTTAAATACATAATGTGCTTGTCAAGCAATATACAATATACAATGACAAACCTGCAATTTCACAAGGCATGAAAAAGTAGAGTGGGTCATCTGTCTGGAGAGACAGCCTCCTTCCTCTTACCCACAATCCCCTGCGTTTACTACTGAAAGTAGGTGCGACGTTCTACCAAGTAAATGTAGGAAGGTTTTAGGACTTTGTAGATTTTTATCTCGATTGTTAGAACTTCACATTTAGTCACAAGTAATGACCAACAATAACTCTCACATTATTCTCTATTATTGACATTTGTAAGTAAGTATTGAGAGTACAGGGTGGGAAGTAAGACGTTTTCTTGTCCTGGTCCCAGAGAGACAAAAACTGCGGCTTTGTCCAGTCTCTCAGCGTTAGATGCTGATGCTTAATGTGCGTATTTGTATCGGTGAGCGACGCTCTGAGCTCTCAGTGTAGTACAATAGAAACCCTGATGCTTCCATTTCTGACGTCTAAAGCAATAATGTAGAATATAAAGTGACAAAGTCTCATGTGACGGACGGTCCAAAAAGACACTGGACTTTTCCACAAGAGACCAGGGTTCCGCTCCAGTGTTGTGTATCTAACATCAGTATCACTGTGAATTAAGTCAGTACAGTCACTCCGTTACCTCGTGTTGTTGCTGCTTCTTACAAAGATGTTTTTTCTTTTATAGAAAAACCAAGCACCTCACCCCGTCCACCTCTTTCCTCCACCCTTCGTCTTCCCCTGTCGTCCACCGTCTCTCTTCCACCAACGCTGCTGTGGTCAGTTCTGTCTCTCTGTGCTCTGGTTACACTGGTCCTGCTGGTTCTGCTGGTGAGACGGTGCATCCAGAAGACATCTGCAGGACAGACCCGGAGTGAGTGTGTGAACAGTATGTGTACAACACCTAGAAAGTTTAACTGAAGAGTGACATCTGTGGGGGTCCTTAGTAAAGAGCGATTCAAGTTCACGATTCCTTTCATTTTATTCGTCATTTTAAATGCAGCTTGTAGATTTAAAGGTTTGAACTTTACACAGAATTTATGTTTCACACAACCTTTATGTCAAACTATGACGTTCATTTTGGTTCAATCCAGGTCCCGAGGTCGAGGAAGAAAATGAAGATGAAAACATCATATACAGTGACGTCACAACGTCCCATCACCAACTACACTGAACCACAGGAGACAGAGGTGGAGTTTTTACTGTGTCATGTTGTTTAAAGGGCAAATGATGAAGTTCACATCGGCTGATTGAACCTGCTGATGCCAAATGAACATACTGTGTTTATAGCTTTGCTCTAAATGTGTGAGTGTGTTAGTTCACACTGAAGTCAGTTGCAATAACACACACACACACTCACACTGCCATTAAACTTTATCTGACTGCTACATTTGTTTTCAGAGTTTCCAGCAGAACCAGAAGTCACCTACTCTTCACTGAGGTCGAACCTCACACCTTCACACCAGTCCAACCTCTCAGCGTCTCCGTGTACATGATGAGTTTTGTCATGTTGGGTTATAGTCACACTTGTTTACAGGATAGTAAATTCATATCTCCTGGTCCAGACTAAATACATCTGTCCTTCTGTGCTACAATGTAGGACATAAAACAAAGATTATTAATGTTTGTGACATTATAATTTTCAGATTTAACTGAAATTA